>CM060891.1:74172500-74772500 GCA_030762935.1 Hymenopus coronatus
TTAAGGATATATTAAATATTTAGCTAGAAAATAATAGAATTAACTTTACTACCGTTTCTGGGGGATGAAAATTTACAAAAAATCCTTGAAGACAAAAGCTTAGTCGCTTCCGCGTTAAGGAATAAAACCGAAAGTGAAGCGTCTGCGAACTTTGACATAAAATAAGGTGAAAATCAAAAACATATTTTGCGCTACGATTTCGGGAAATAAAGTGTACAAAAATACGCATAACTTCATATTAATGATGTTGCGTCCCCACCCATTAGAACTTCTTGGTGCACAAGAGTAATGCTATTAGATCCATAACCCAAAAATAAAATTTATCTGGCTGTCTTTTTGCTGTGTTTTTGGCCTCTTGGGTTATTAATGAGTCATTCTTTTTAACACCTCTAATTTTAACCATGAAAATGTTTAAGGAAACCACTTTAATACTTTCAAAAGCTATGTATTGTATTCTTTTTAATGAAAAAGAAATGAAATGTTTCAAATATTCAACATTACAGGGATGTTTTAGTTTTTTATTACTATTATTATCATCATCATCAACTCATCTGCAAACCCTTTCCGTCTCAGACGTCATCTACGTCGAGGTCATCTGTCTCATCCTTTTGCCTACACACACATACATACACATACACACAAACACACACACACGTACATACATATACACACACGCACGCACTGTTTTTTTTTTTTTCATGGGCTCTCAAACTATATATTTCCGGTGAAATCTTGATATTAAATAAGTAGTAGAGAGAGAAAATCCAAAGCAATATTATTCATATATTCTGTAATTGTCAGGTACCCTTCAAAAATGCAATGTAAAATGTTTTTCTTTGTGTTTCGCTTTTTTAAAGCTTAATGTCATTTAACTGATTGATGATATTGGATGCTGAGAGAAACTGTGAAATGATTTTAAAATGTTTTCGGGGTCCATGAGGCTTAAAGTTACTCTACATTCGTCTTCTCGGGATTAGGGAAAACCTTATCCGGGTTGCTCACCTTAAGCGAGATTTGAACTCGTGACCTGCTGAATGTGAGGCACCGCACTACCCGGCTGGGCAGCAAAGGTTTGTAAAATCAAATGAAAGGGGTCATTTATTTTCTCACAAATGGCTGTAACGATTTTCATTACAGGTAAGATAGTTTGAGCCAATTTTATGCGCGTTATATCCCGCAGAGCTGTATTACAACGAATGAAATGTGCTAAATGCTGTTCTAATGAACCAAATTGGATACGGGAAACGAAATCCGGGAAGTTCACCCCAAATGAGAAAAATGCCTATAAATATTGCATTTTAACAAACATTGTTTTTAGAAGAAAACATATCTGGGTTGGTAGAGCGTCAGCTGGCTGTGAGGTGGAACCTGGATTTTTCTTTGTTCAAGATTATTTTCTATCCTCGCAATACACTGGAAGAGTGAAGGACAAACTTTGCGTATGAATTTAAAACATAACAACCTAAAGGTACGAATAGCAAACAAATGAACACCCTTGCCTTAAGCAATTTGTCGATATAGGCCAAAAAAGTGCATAATATGTGCAGAATCAAGCCAATAAAGGTCCAATTTTGGTTCTTAATGGTTTTCAACTATATCACTGATAAACAATTTACGTAAACCTTGGTGCCAATAACGTTACTGAAATGTGAAACAGCTGCTTCAGAGAATTGTTTGAATTGTTCACGAAAAAGTTTAAGATTTGGACTTATATAGTTTTCTTCGCCACCGTCGATTCTTCTTCTAAATAAAAGTTGGGCGTCATTAAATGGAGAAAAATATATTTTGTAACTTTAGGTCATATAAATATTATTTATTAGTAAATAAAAAAAATGTATCTGCTTTAATGAAGAGATAGTGATTATACAATGTTTTTACTGTTCAGTAATATATTATTTGCACAAACTGAACGTTAATTAACTATATTACCAGATGGCCCGAAGCGCCATATTTCACGTGTGCAGATAACCGTTCCAGGGTTAAAAAAATTGCAGAGCTCCAAATTGCCGGCCAGTGGCGTTGTAAGCGGTGGCGGTGAAAGAGATGTTTTAATTACATCTAAAACTAAAGGATGAATTTGTTCTCTAAAAGCTAAAGACTCTGTAATTGAAGTGGAGAACGTAATTACCTTCTCCTTATGTATACACTTTTCTTGTACATCATCACTGTCTCTAGTATTAGCCTGGGAATCGACTCTTAGTAAGCGCGATTCGTTCACGTTGACACTGATATGCAAGAGGAAAAGAACGAAGGTTTTATTGTTACAACGTCGATGCTTGGAGTTTAGCGCACGAAGGGTTATTTGCACACGTGAAAGAGGGCGCTGTTGGGTCACTTGGTGCATAGTCACCTGTAGCAGACAGCTCAACTACTGCGTTTTGGAAGTTTACAGATATCCATTCTTACGTTAAAAGAGTTGCAGAACTCAACGGGGCTATTACAAGTTAAAACTAGTCAGTAAGGAACTGGCGGGAGTAACTTTGTCTTATATCTCTTGTTTATCAATAAAGACGAGGAGGGGAAGGGTTCACAGACAAGAGTAAAACGAAGGTTGCTCAGGCTAATTACGCCTTGACAGGATTTAACTATAAATAGCCCCGTTGATTTTTATAGTGTTTAACGCCTCAGGGGATAACACTGGCGAAATATGGAATAAAGATGGAGCACCAGTGGAATGCGATGGTGGGGAAAACTGGAGAACCCGGAGAAAACCCGCCGCTGCGCCGCTTTGTGCACCACAAATCTCATATGCAGTAGCTTGGGATCGAACCCGGTTCCTCTAGGTGAGAGGCGAGTAAACTAACTACTTGACCACAGCGTGGTCTTTAGCCCCGTTGAGTTCTGAAACTCTTTTACCCACGGAGGGATTGCCACATGGTTGGGAGCAGTTGGGCCACATGATATATAAAATCTGATGTATTCCATTAACATGACTTTCTCTACAACTCTGCAATAAATTATTGTTAAAAAGCTTATGCTTCTATTTACTTCCTTCGAGAAACAATTAGCAGAAATAGTCTTATTACTTGCTTCCCTGTAAGTAGAAGCGAAATAAAGGAGTACCGTAGGTTAAAGCGATAGTAAAAAGCTGGTTGCTATGTGACTGAAGTTCCTTTGTTTGTGTGGACATGAGTTCACAAAGTCCTGTATGAGAGAAGTATGTTTTTATAGCTGATACCAAAAACAAGGAATATCTCAAAAACAATCAACTCCACGAAAAAAAATGTATATTACATAAATTGTTTTTTAAAGTGCTCTACATTTGTTGGGTGGTAAATTTTTGTCCATATCTTACGGTTTAGCAGTTATGCAAAATTCCGTAAAATTTACCCAGATTAAGTACTCTTCAGAGGCATTTCCAGAAAACTCAAAATATACAGTTTATTTGTCAGGTAAGTATCTTTAATATACGATATTTTAATCAAAATCGTTGGAGCCATTATTTAGAAAATCAAAATTTTCGAAAAAAGTTCCATGTAAAGAAAGGATAGTTTGGGGTGGAGGGATTTTTCTCAAAATCTTCGTGACGCATCTCTGGAAGATACTAAACTTAAATACCAAGTTTGGTATTTTACCGACTTTTCATTTTTGATTTATCGTGTTCACAGACACACGGACACACACGGACCTTTTTCTGAAAAAACTTCTTTTAGATACAGGGGACCCTAAAACATATATTTCCGGTGAAATCTCGGTATCGATTTTTGGTGGAGTGCAATACCTTCTCTATACACTGTGTACAGAGTACGTATTGAGAAAGTAATAAATGAAAAATAAAGTGGGACCAAGAATCGAGCCCTGAGGTATTCCATATTTAACAGTTTTAAATTCGTATATTCGTTACTAATATGTGTGTTTCTAAAATACAGGTTCGTCATTTTTAGTTTAAAGAAGGTATTGCGTTCCACCCAAAATACTACATCTAGATTTCACCGCAAATATATGATTCTCCTGAATCAAAAAACAAGTTTAAACAAATTTCGTGTCTGTTTGTGAACAGCGTAGCTAAAATAAACGAGATGTCCGTTAAATATTAAATTTGTAATTTAAATTCAGCACTTTGTGACACGAATATTTTATAGCAAATTCCAGCCAACTACCCTTAGCATGGATTTTTTTAAAAAATATTTATTTCTTAAAAAATTGTTCTAACGATTTTAATTAATATACCATGTGTTTAATATATTTATATAATGTGTATCTGAAGTCCTTTTTTATTTCTTTGCAAACTATAAGAAATAAACTAAAATGTACTACGAAAAAGATGTAGAGCTCGTTAAGAAACACAATTTATACCGTATGGAATTTTTTTTGTGACGTTAGGCATTTTTCTTTTTTGTAAAGTCTCAATTTAAACACTTCTCAAATGGGAAGTTGTCATTTGTTTTTCTGGATCCTGATTAAGCAAAGGAAATGACATTTCAAAACCATCGCAAAGCTACCGGCTTTTAAATGATTTGAATATCGTTTTAGTTAATATATATCATGATTTCCGTTCTACAAGAAAATAAGATGTAATTACATTATTTCTGCTAATATTTATCTATTAATTGTACTAAGACTTAAAGATAAATTTTCTTTATTTATAACTTTGAAGGATATTAGTTTTTTAACTTAAAGTCTTTAATATATCAGTAAAATTAAAGTGCTAACTAATATCCCTAAAAATAGTGTATATAGTGAGAATATAGTTGTTTTTATATAAGTGAAGTAAACAGAAGTTCTATTAGAATAGTTTGTTGCAACATAGATAGAAAGTATTCTATGAATTGAACATATCAAATTTTTGCCATAGTGTTGAAGTTTTAACAACAAAATATCACCGTAGAAGCTTTCAAAATACTTACTTAAAGCAAAAAATCACATAATAAATATGTGCATTTATACGTTAAAATTTAACACGCAACGAACCAAATTATAAATAGCATCATTGTTAGACCTCTTTTTTTTTTTTTTTTGGTAGTGTATAACGCCCGCTTTAACGACTTATGGCACATAGTTTGCTTAACAGCTCATGAGGGGCTTTTCTTGATTTTTTTGTATTTTAAACCTAGAAGATGCAGAACTTAATTATCAAGTTTGGTATTTAGCTTTCCGTTTTTACTTTCTCTATAGGCACTATGTACATAGTGTATAGAGAATGTATTGCACACCACCAAAAAAATCGATACCGAGATTTCACCGGAAATATATGTTTTAGAATCCCCTTTATCTAAAAAAAAGCATTTTCGGAAAAAGGTCCGTGTGGTGTGTGTGTCCGTGTGCCTATGAACACGATAACTCAAAAACGAAAAGTAGGTAAAATACCAAACTTGGTATTTAAGTTAATTAACTTCCAGGGATGCGACACGAAGATTTTGAGAAAAATCCCTCCACCCCAACTACTCTTTACATGGAACTTTTTTCGAAAATTTTGATTTTCTCAAAAATGGCTCTAACGATTTTGATTAAAATTTTGTATATTAAAGATATTTACCTGAAAATAAAATGTATATCTTGAATTTTCAGGGAATAGCCTTTGAAGAGTAGTTTATTCTAGATGAATTTTACTAAATTTTGAATAACTACTAAACCGTAAGAGATGGACAAAAACTTACTACACAAAAAATGTAGAGCACGTTAAAGCACACAATTTATGTTATATAAATTTTTTTTCGTGGAGTTCGTCGTTTTTGTGACATTCCTTATATTTGGTTTCTGCTATGAAAATCTTATACATTTCTCATACAGGAATTTGTCAACTGCTGCCCCTACCAACAAAGGAACTTCAGTGACATAGCTACCAGGTTTTGATTATCATTTTAACCTATGGTACTCCCTTATTTCACCTCTACTTATAAGGAAGCAATAAAATGGCTATTTCTGCTAATGTTTTACTGATTAGCATGAAGTTAATAGAAGTATAAGCCTTTTAAGAATAATTTGCTGGAGGGATATAGGGAAAGTCATGTGAATGGTACACATCAGATTTTTTGCGTTATATTATCATCAGACACACACACACGAGAACACGATCACACACATAATCTCACGCGATCTTTATCCATAAATGCTTTATAACTTTCTCTATACTCACTATGTACATAGTGTATAGAGAATGTATTGCACTCCACCAAAAAATTCGATACCGAGATTTCACCGGAAATATATGTTTTAGGGTCCCCTGTATCCAAAAAAAGGATTTTCAGAAAAAGGTCCGTGTGTGTGTGTCCGTGTGTCCATGTTTCAGTGAACACGATAACTCAAAAACGAAAAGTCGGTAAAATACCAAACTTGGTATTTAAGTTTAGTATCTTCCAGGGATGTGACACGAAGATTTTGAGAAAAATCACCCCACCCTAAACTACCCTTTACATGGAACTTTTTTCGAAAATTCTGATTTTCTCAAAAATGGCTCTAACGATTTTGATTAAAGTATATTAAAGTTATTTACCTGACAAATAAAATGTATATTTTGAATTTTCTGGGAATAGCCTCTGAAGACTACTTTATTCTGGATGAATTTTTCATAACTACTAAACCGTAAGACATGGACAAAAACTTAACATACAAAACAAGTAGAGCTCATTAAAACACACAATTAATGTTATATACATTTTTTTCGTGGAGTTGATCGTTTTTGAGATATTCCTTTTTCTTGGTTTCAGCTTTGAAAAACTCATACTTTTCTCATACAGGTATTTGTCAACTTCTGTCTATACAAACAAAGCAACATCAGTCATATAACAACCAGCTTTTGGCTTTCACTTTAACGTATGGTACTTCCCTTTTTTCGCTTCTACTTACAATAAAGTAAGAAATAAGACTATTTCTGCTAATTTTTCTCGATTAGCATGAAATAAATAAGAGATAAGCTTATTAACAATAATAATTTACAGAGATATAGAGAAAGTCGTGTGAATGGAACACATCAGATCTTTTTTTTTATTCAGAGGCCTTAAAACTTATAATTACGATGAAATATCAACATCGAATTTTTGGGAGGAGCACAAAATTTCCTCTACTTGATATATAAAGTCTACTGTTTATATATTTACTTATCTAATCATTTGTACTCGTATGCGAATTCTGAATATTTGTTATAATGCTATAAACTAAGGCTCCAGCATGCTTTTGTAAATTAGAGTGTAAGCTTTGGGAGAATAAATAAATAAAACATAAATATAAAAGTAAAAGTCAAACGAATTATTAAACATTTCATTGTACTTCACAGCAAGAATAAAATACAAAATCAAATCTATATTATTCTATTACCAATTCAAATATTCCATAGTATCAGGGCTAATATGTCTTAATTGAAGTGGATGAAAAAGACGCTTATATTCCTTAGCTTTAAGTATGTTGCTTTTTTTTTTTTTTTTTTTTATTATTATCGTATTCGAAATATTCCACATATTGACCTTGTTAAATACTTCAATCTTCTACAATTCCAAAAATGTCATATAATTTTCTGTCTTATTTTGAATTAAAAAGAAAATAATTGGAAATGACTGTTTTTCAACTCCTATTTGCTCTAAAAATAAATAACTGCAACTATATTTGCCAGACAAAACATATCAGAGTTTTTTTTCTTCACTTTTTAGAATTTTTAGAAGAATTTGATGAAAAATCGATAATGTAAAACCTTTTGAAACATCAAGTGTTATAAACACGTTTCCTATAACTTAGATATCAAAGAAAACTTAAATGTAGTTGTATTTTATACACTGTTTTATATATATATAAAGTTTAACATTCACAATGTCAAAAAGGAAATTTATGAAATGAATTTAAAATTATTGTATGATCACATATTAATGCAATGCTTGTATCCATTTTCGGAGATTATCACAAGCGACCGCATGTGAGATTTATGATGGACAAAGCGGTGCAGGGGCGGGTTTTCTCCGGGTTCTACGGTTTCCACCGGTGCTCCATCTATCATCAGTGTCATTGCCTGCGGTGCCAAATTAGTAAGAGCGGGCGTTAAACACTATTAAAACAATCTGATGTGTTACAATCACATGACTTTCTCTAGCTACTCTACAAACTTCTTACAAAACAAACTTCTTCTTTCAACACCACGCTAATCGAGACAAATATTAGCAGAAGTTTATTACTTAGATCCTTATAAGTAGACTGGAACTAAGGGAGTGCACTAGGCTTAAGTGATATTCAAATGTTTTAAAAGCTGACGTTATGCGATTGTCATTGCAAATCGCTTCTTTGCTTAACCAGGAGTAGAACAAAAGAGAAACGGACACTCCCGTCGGAGAAAAGTATAAGTATTTCACAACTGAAACTAATGACAAGGAATACCTCGAAAACGGTGAGCTCTACGAAAAAAATGTACGACATATCTTGTATATTTTTACAAGAACTACATTTTTTGTATAGTAAGTTTTATCTATCTCTTACGATTTATTAGTTATGTCAAATTAAGCAAAATTCATCCAGAATAAACAGGTCTTTAGAAGCAATTCCCAGAAAATTCAAGATATTCATTTTATTTGTGATAGAAATGGCTTTAATATGTGACATTTTAATCAAAATCGTTAGAGCCATTTTTAAGAAAAACAAAAATTTCGAACATTTTTTCATGTAAGGGTTAGTTAGGGGGGGATTTTCTTGAAAATCTTTGTGTCGCATCCTTGGAAGATACCAAACTTAAATACCAAGTTTGGTATTCAACCGTCTTTTTATTTTTGAGCTATGCTGGCCACAGACACACACACACACACACATACCTGTTTCTTAAAATGCTTTTTTTGGACTCATGGGGTCCTAGAACATGTATTTCCGGCGAAATCTCGACATCGAATTTTTGTGTGGAATACAATACTTCTCTATCCCTATGTATATTGTACTGGAGAAAGTAATAACTATTAATTAATATTATCTTCTTATTTAGCCTTCCACCAACGTAACATATTTTAAAGACAAACTAGTATTGTTCGTGGTAAAATACAATTAAGATAATTTTAAAACAAGTAATGTCAAAGCACAACGTACCATTCTCCGTAATAGAGATGGCTACAGAGATGGTTTGTATCCTCTCGCTGAGAACATCCTGTATGGCCTTACTCCATTCATTACACGTCATAGAGAATAGCATTATACGTATAAGCTAATGGAGTAGCATTTCAATCCTATGGGGGGCCCTTTCTAACGTCTGCGACTGCCGACGAAGGGAAGGGATTATGCACTAACGGGGACTTACATTATTGCGCGAGGGAGGGAATCTCAAATCACAGCATCCACTGCACTACTCAACTGCTTCAATTAATTTGGGGCAGTTGTGTGGAATACAGTTTGTTTTCTTTGTAGTGCTATTTTGTTAATTTCTCAAGTAAGTATATACAGTATGAATCGAATGCCACCAAAAATGCGATACCGACATTTCATTAGAAATTTATGTTTTAGGGTTTTCTAAATAAAAAACAAGTTTTAGATCCAAGAGCGTGTATCAAGAAAATCTTCCCAACAAGTAAGTATAAAGACATTGTTCGAACACTTCTCAAAAATGACTATAGATTTTGATAAAAATACCATATGTTTAACACGTTTGTATAGAAACGAAATATATATCCTGAATTTTCTAGAAACAGTTTCTAAAGGTCTCATCATTTTGGATAACTTTTGTATAACTTGTAAACCGTAAGAGATACACGAAAACTTACTGTCCTATACATTTTTGTAGAGCTAACCTTTTTAGAGGTCTTCCGTGTTATTGCTTTCAATTTTAAGCTACTTACATATTTTCTCAAACATGAAGCCACCTTTCTTTTGTTTACTTTTGGGAAATTTCAAAGCTTCACGTAGCTTTTAAAGGATCGTTTTCTCCTAATGTATTCACTTATTCTTCTTCTTCTTGCAAAGTATTAAATAATAAGACCAATTCTGTTAATGTTTATCTGGATTAGCATGATGTAGAGATGAAAGATTACTTTTCTGTAAGAAACCACTAAAGAAACTTATGTAAATGGAACACATCAGATTTTTTCGGTCACACTACAAACTATTTTAGAGGAATAACTCAACAACATGGAAACACGAACGGTAACACATGCGGTTCGCATTTGGTAGGCCCGTGTTCGATTCCCGGCGACCGCCCATTCGTGATTTCCCAGGGTTCAGCAGGCGTGGTTACTCAGTCATCACGATTTCCTTTCCAGCATTTCCGTTTCAATCTGTTTCCCTGTCTTATTTCAGTAATGTTTCGTGGTTTATGGCAGTAGGATATACTCTGTCTCAGACTAGAATGATACTGACGTAAACAATAAGGAGGAGTGAACTGAAACATCACGTGTTTGACGCTATAGTGAGTCCATGAGTTTTGTAACACAAATTGTGGCAGCGCTAATTTCTTGACCATAAATCAAGTATTGCCAGAAACTTATTACATCTTACATAAACAATATTATTGTGCAGTAACAAAACGATTACGCTTATGGGATTTCCTTCTTCCTTACGCGAAACAATGCCTGATCATTTGCCTCTCAAAATTTGCATCTGTTATGTTTCATTTCGGCAGATTTCAAATCTGCTCCATGATGATTCACTGTCTGCATTTAAATTGCTTGCAACTGTTCTGAGCTTGTGAAGTATGAGTCTTAAATATCAGAAGTGACTCTGCACGATAAACAATAACATCTAACCAGCTTTCACCTCGAAAAGAAGTTTATTCAGGAATGGCTGTAGGTTGTAGAAATACAACTTATATATAAGCTCGTGCAATGGTTCTTAAATACTGAAACATTTAAATGAAGGCTTGGATGCAAGGCTTGGATGCCTTACTTCAGTAGCAGTGTATGTCATTGCGACGAAATCATCCGCTCAAGTATCACAGGAATGTTTATTCCACATGTCTCTCAGCAGAGAATTCGTACAGTGACTATCAGATTAAATACCGTAATTCCAGTAATGACTTCACAAAATTTCAATTTCACAATAACGATTTCAGTTCATTTCACACAACGCTTCGCACTGAACAAAACAATAAAGTATTACTTAAATATAGTTAATGATTCTGTACCTGAGCTATCTTCAAATTTGTGGAGCATTACCAATGTCATTATCCTCGCCTCTGCTTTTCATCTCATCGTCTACAATTACAATTCTTTCAATTCGATCTCCATTAGACTATCTCTCTTCCATATTTTGCCAATATCTGTTACTCCTGTCGGGACGTTATGTTTTTTTCTTGGAGTCCGAAAAGCTGCTTCTTATCTTTATGTGCTTACCTTTTTAGCAAAATTCTACGAACAGAACAGTGCGAGACGCTAGGGTTACAGTTGCTCTTTCTTATAGTTTTGGGTATCTTTGAAAAGCTCCTTATACTTGGCTCCCTCTTCGTGTTCTCATAAACGAAAGCAATTACCTCACGTATTTGACTAAATTGTTTCTTCTTTTAACTTTGAAATTAAACAATTAAACTTTATCACAAAGTTATCTCAAATGTAAAACACAATACTTTACACTTACCTGTACGAAAAGCAAATCAATTCATAATGCGTAATACACCAGTAACTACGACTATAAATTAGTGACATACAGGAGAGAGAAGGATAGACCTGACTCGCTGTTTTCTGGAGCAAAGCCACTGTTCAAAAACGAACGCGCGAGCAACCTTAACTGTTTCTAATAATACAAGCTAAGCTGCATATTACAAAACAATAATAATAATCTAATAGTAACAATTACATCTGAATCAACATTCACCTAAAGACCAATTTTGTTTCGAGAATAACCGTATATATATAAACTTTTCTTTAGATTCTCAAACTCAGCTGCCTATTACTACACAATAACAATAAATTAATAGTAACAATAACATCTGAATCAGCATTTACCTCGAGACCAAGTTTGTTTCGAGAATGGCCGTAAGTTATGTTTTTAGTAACACAAAGCTACGCTGTGTATTACTAAACATTTACAAGTTAATGGTAGCAGAAGATCTGAATCACCATTCACCTCGAGAACAACTTTGTTTTAGAGACACGACTTATATAACTAATTCTTTAGTAACACAAAGCTAAACCACGTATTATTGACAATAACAATAAGCTTACAATAATAATATCTGAATCAGCATTCACCTCAAGAACAACTTTGTTTTGGGAATGACAGTAAGCTATATAAATACAATTTATATATTTGTTGCTTTAGTAACACAAAGCAAAGCTGCGTATTACTAAACAATAATAAGTTACTAATGTATGATAACGCTGTGTTCTGTTTAAATATAGCTATTACTAAACAATAACAGTAATAAGTTACTAATGTATGATTGCGCTGTGTTCTGTTTAAATATAGCTATTATTCTGCTTGTAAGCATTCACAAGTGTAGGACACATCTATGGTGATGATCAGGATCCAGGGAAATGAATACAAACAGTTGATGTAAAATGTATTGGTAGCATTCGATATAAACATGTAATGAGAAAAGTGGTTCCGATAATTACATGTAGTCCATGGCAGTTATGTACAGGACTTTCCCTGAAACCAATTTATGCTGAGCATGATTATAAAACTAGTTATAGTACTCTAGTGCTATCTACCATAGCAAACAAAAGAAAACACCCGTGAACTTCGCCGCGCCAATTACCGGTACAAGAGTGTTCCGTGTCACTATTTCTATCTCTGTCTCTCTTCCACAGAAATATTCTTGTGTAGACGCATGCATGCTCAATGGAAAATTGTTCCCCGTGGACATTAGGTGCTGCTAAATTGACACAGCCTCTCTGGAAGCCCGAATTGTCATCGGACTTGGAAACGTTAGAGACATTCGCACGTCTTGGTCTGTCTGCCTGAGGCCTGTAGCCTCCTATGGTTTCACAACCCCATTTCATACACCTAGGGAGTGTTAGCCACTATAGGTCTTCATAGGTTATAGTGCGCCAACTGTCCACCCCTGTTTTCAATGCTTTAACGTTGTATACTATTTCTATAGCCCACTTTTGTGGTGTGCGGTAATTTCTCTGTCTCATGTTCAAGACATCACAAAATCAAATTTCAGTTATCCTGAAAAAGAATTATTCGTACTTTTCCTTTATCCTGAAAAGATGATGAAAGATTTAAAGGCCTAGAAACCCAGGCTCATTTTAATGAAAATCGTTAAAATATTTTGTTAAAAATCAAAATATTTCAAAAAAAATTTTCCATGTCAATGGTAGTTTGGGAAGGTGGGGTATCTTAGAATTTTCATGTTGCACACATGAAAGATGCTGGACTCAGCTAATACCAACTTTTCGTTTATGAGATTCTTGTTCACTGACACACGTACACGGATATTTTTCTAGACATACTTTTTATGGATACAAGCAAAACTAAAATGTGTATTTCAAGTGAGATTCCGGTAAAATGGAATCTACGCAGTTAATACTAAAACTATGATAAGTAAAATAAGGATCCCTTAAACAGACTTTTGGGTTAATTTTAATTATTATGGGAGAATATGGCTTATCTTTTTTTACTCAACTCCCTCTCATAAACCTATCTATATTTTGGATAGTTTAAAATGGTTCAAATAATTTTTTAATTTGTAATTATTAATGTAGTATATGGATATTCTGGGCATAATTCAATACCTTCTCTGTCTACTATGCACTCGGTAGAAAAAGTAATAAACTTTCATGATAATAGTTTTATAGGTACTCGTTAATAAACTTCAGAAAATAGAGAAAGTCATGTGAATGTAATACATAAAGTTATATAAGATTTTCCTCATATGTTTTACAAAGGGGAAGAGATTAGATGAGAGAATGAGTGGGAGTGGAGTGGAAAAGTGAAAGGAGGTGGAAAAAAGAATCTCTAACAAACAACGCAAGAGGAGCTGTAGGCTTGCTTCTTTTAGTTTAATATCCCAATACTTTTTTACTTTCTCTACACGTACTATGTACATAGTGTATAGTGTAAAGGAAAAAGGTTCGTGTGTGTCCGTGTGTCCATGTGTCAGTGTGTCCATGTGTCTATGAACACGATAACTCAAAATCGAAAAGTCGGTAAAATACCAAACTTGGTATTTAAGATTAATATCTTACAGGCATGCAACACGAAGTTTTTGAGAAAAATCCACACACCCGAAACTACCCTTTATATGGAAAAATTTCGAAAACTTTGATTTTCTAAAAAATAGCTCTAACGATTTTGATTAAAATATTAAAGATGTTTATATAGCAAATAAAATATATATGTTGAATTTTCCGGTAATTGCCGCTAAATACCTCTTCATTCTGGATGAATTTTGCTGAATTTTGCGTAATTGGTAAACCGTAGGAGATAAACAGAAACTTACGACATAAATAATGTAGATCTCGTTAAAACACACAATTTATGTCATATAGTTTTTTTTCGTGGAATTAGTCATTTTTTAAATATTCCTTGTTTTTTGTTTCAGATTAAGATACTTAAAATACTGTGAGAAGCGGATTTCAACCAATAACAATAATATTTTAAGAGTTTTGACTATCACTTTAGCCTAGGCTATTCCCTTATTTTCCTTCTGCTTATAAGGAAGCAAGTAATTAAGAAAATATCTCCTAATGTTTACCTCGATTATCATAAAGTAATATAAGAAGAATATGCATTTAATAATACTTTGTTACAGCGATGTAGAGAAAGGCATGTGAATGGAATACATCAGATTTTTCTGTTAGCTAATCATTAACAATTTCAAGTGTCGGGCATTTTTAGGTTTTAATTCGTGTTAAGGAATATTTTATACCATATTACCCAACTAAGGAAGGAATCAAATCAAAGTAACACGTGAGCAGGAAGTTGGTTGGTGCACATATTTGAGACTCACTCAGTATCTACTTGAATTTAAAGAAGACGTTGCAAGAGGCAGCTTGGATTCTTCAAACTCAGGTATTTTATTTTGAAAGTTTCCTGCACCATGTAGGTTAAAACCAGAGTTCTTCTGCAAAGAGTCCTAAAAGTGGATCAATTCTACCTTCGCGAACGTGATTCAGAGACTAGTAAAGAAACTGAATTTTCTGGCGGATCCGCCTCGCTACGGTTATTGTATCAGGGTTAAGATTTGAAAGTTTCATGTTGTGTACTAAGGTAAGTTTCATTGTTGATATCTGCAGCGAATATTGACGAGGAAAGATCCTTCGCTTGAATCACTTCTACTTTGGTCCATTTTATTCGAAGTCAGAACACTTCCGCAAAGTAAGCTGGTATTTTATTATCATACGCACCTGAAAAGTTTATTTGGTCAGTTAGAAAATTCTAAGACCCATATACCAATCGTAAAACAGCACTTTGTTGGCCTAATGTTGATAGAGCATGATTTCATGTGACATATCACCGTCATATCATTTAATTATTTAAATGTGGTTCAAATTCCCATTTATTTCAAATTTTCTTTCAACCTCCGCAATTCTTTGTACTTTACGCATTCTGTGTACATAGTGTATAGAAAAAGTATTGTAATACGCCCAAAAATTTGATCCTGAGATTTCACTGGAATTACATGTTTTAAATACATGTTTTAGGACCTCCTGAATTCAAAAGCAAGTGCTTTTAAAAATGCCCGTGTGTGTATGTGTCTTTGGGCAGCATAGCTCAAAAACGAAAAGCCTGTTAAATACCAAACTTGGTATTTAACAGGCCACAACTACTCTTTACATGGAAAAAAGTCGAAACTTTTGATTTTCTTAAAAATGACTCTTATGATTTTGCTTAAAATACCGTATGCTAAAGATATTTACATCACAAAAAATGTGTGTGTGTGTATATATATATATATATATATATTTCTGAGAATAGCCTCTGAAGACCAATTTATTCTGGATGGATTTTACGGAATTTTGCATAGGCGGTAAACCGTAAGAGATAGACAAAAGCTAACTTAACAGAAAATGTAGAGCTGGTTAAAACACACAATTTATGTTATATACATGTTTTCGTGGAGCCGTTTTTCGAGATATTTCTTCCTATTGGTTTTAGTTTTGACATACTTTTCTCGTACACGAACTTGTCAACTCCTGAGCACGCATAGAAACGGATTTCAATCCCATAGCAACCACATTTTAAAGCATTTCCCCTTTACTTATAAGGAATTAAGTAATAATGCCGTTTCTGCTGGTGTTTATCTCAATTAGCATGAAGAATAAGCTAGGATAAGTGGAATCAGACTGAAAAATTCAATGCCATAGCCGGGATTTGAACCACGGATCTCCCGGTCTCTAGCCGGTTGCTCTACCACTGAGCTACCATGGCAACATGCCGGCATAGCATTGCTTTTTCAACTAACTCGCATGTTTCCCGGTAACCACAAGGTGATCTCAAATTATTTTGAGATGACAACTCCAATGGCGGCTTACAATGTTGCAATTACTTTAAGTCCCAATATTCATAGTATAGCCAACTATTATGGTCAATTGGTATTGAAATAGCTCAGTGGAAGTGCAACCGGCTAGAGACCGGGAGATCCGTGGTTCAAATCCAAGCTATGACACTGATTTTTTCAGTCTGACTCTACCTATCCAACTGCTGTTCTGCACGCGGCTTGTGTGAAAAATAATTAATCCAAGAATAAGCTTATTAACAATAATTTGTTGCAGAGATGTGGAAAAAGTAATGTGAATGGAACATATCAGATTTTCTCCACTTGATTTTCAGGTTAAATCTCATCCCAAAGCAACGTTTACATAAACACTTTTACAAATTTTGGATTTTCTCAAAAATCGCTTCAACGATTCTAATTAAAACACCGTATGTCTGAGATATTTATATTCGTAATGAAATGCATATTTTTTATTTTCTGGAATTTACTCTGACGTCCTCTTCAATTCTAGTGCATCAAAAATGTGTATGTTGTAGAGCTCAGATAGATTATTTTTGGAAGATAAAGATCTTCGAGATGAGTGTTGTAATTGGATAAACATGTCGAATGCTTATATTAAAAGTTAAATAAGTCGGCTTACCTCCCCATATGGAGAGCTTGCACCCATAGGACATACATGTGAGTGCGTAAGGGCAGAAGTGTATCGAGTGGCCAACGCGCATTTAATTAAAGCCGCTAAAATATCTCGCTTTGGCGCTTCGTGGTGCACAGGATCGTGGGTTTGAGTTCCGCCTTGGGCATGGGTGTTTCTGTGTTTGTAAATGAGTGTATGTTTGTGTATGCATATGTAAAAGGAAAACGTTAAGATTAATAAGGTCTACTAAGGAAATATAGAAGATGAAATTGATGATAAAAGATCTTATGTATTTCATTCACATGACTTTCTCTAGCTATTCAGCAACAGATTATTGCTTCAAAGGCTGTCCTTCTCTTTTCTTCGTGCTAATCAAGATAAACAGAAAATAACAAGAATGAGCTTATTAGGTAGTTTCTTAAAATTACAAAGGAAATATGGGAATACACTAGACTAAAGCGATAGCCAAATCTTTTAAAAGCTGTTGCATGTGGTTGAAATTCGTTTCTTTGCATGGCCAGGAGTTGACAAAGTTCCGTTGTACGGTTTACCAGCTATGCAAAAGTCACTCAGAATGAGTAAGTCTGCAGAGACTTTTCCCATAAAATACAAGATACAATTTTGTAAATGCAATACATTTGTCATATTAATATATTTAATATATGATATTTAAGCAAAGATCATTAGAACAGTTTTTCATAAAATCAGCACTTTATATATTTTTTTCTATGTAAAATTAGTTTGGAATAAGAAAAGTTTCCTCAAACTCATCTCATGCTCTTGGAAGATATTCAAATTAAATACCAAGTTTGGTATTTTTCGACTTTTCGTTTTTGGATTATTATGTTCAAAGATACACGGTCACACATATAGGACCTTTTTCTAAAACGGCTTTTTTTTAGGTACAGGAGACATTAAAAAGTGTATTTCCGGTGAATTTCTCTACTACTAGTTATTACATTGCACATAATTGCTAGAGAAACTAAAAAGTCTATGATAGAGCAGTTAATGCAATGAATCGAGGTGTGGAGGTCGACGGAGCACCTGGTTGCATACTTTTACTTTTTTTTAAGATGCGAAGCCGTCATTCCTCTTTCTTTTGTTTTACTCCTGGTCATCCAAATATAACGGAATTTTAATACCAAGACTTGTTTACGCTTTAGCCTAATATACAACAATATAGGTACTTACTTATTTCTTCCTATACCATGAGGTAGATAGAAGAATCAAGTTTTATAGCTACCTATTTTATATGAGCTAGGGCAGTCATGTGAATAGAACACATCAGATTTTTTTTTTATCTTTTTTACGTTAAATATTTTTAGCATCAAAGAACTTAAGCGAATGCAGATTTACAATGAGAGGTTATTCAGAGATTTTAATACAGATTTTTACTGTACACATCCCCCGCACTTGATAAAAAATCAATTAAAGAGATAAATATCACAGACATATCAGAGAGTAACCCGCAGACTCTGATTGCTTTTCTGTATATTTAGGGTTGTATGACCTATTGGTTACCTTGTGACTTGTCGGTTTACATATTTACATGTCGCTTAGATTACATTGACGGCTTTTTACTTTCTTTATACGTATATTAAGAAGAAGAATTGTTTTCCATCCAAAAATCAGATACCGAAATTTCACCAGAAATGTACATTTTGAGTCGAACTATTCTGCAACAACCTATACTTACATACGCTAATTATTCTAACTGCTTCGTGATAGTTGAAAGAAACATTAGCAGAAATGTTTTATTACTGAATACCAAATGCACTTTCTTCCCTAATCAACCAAGTTTAATGAAAATTTCAGGTAAAATTTAGCCTTCCATGGAATATTGTTAGTATAGGTTCCTTTGCTTTAGATTAACTAGTTTCTATTTAAAATTAATTTTATAATTTTTGGAAACAATTGAATAGTAATAAAAGTTTTTCAGTTTAGAATTAAAATAGAGGCATGAAATATGATATGCCAGTTTTTCTATGCCTGCGCAATAAAACTGTGCACTTGATTTTCAAAATATTAATATTTATCAGAAACATTTCTTTTCTATTTAGAACGGAATAAAAAAAATATTACAAATAATTTTTATTTTATCCTGTAAATGTGTTTAATAATCCTTAGAGTTATTTTTGAAAAAAATCGATCATTTCGAACGATGTTCCATTTAAAGGGTAGTTTGAAATAGGGAAATTTTCCTTAAAATCTTTGTGTTGCATCCTTGGAAGATACTAAACTCAAATATCAAACTTGGCACTTAAGCAACTTTTAATTTTTAAGTTATGCACAGGTACACAGGATCTTTTTTAATTCTAAATACATATTTTTATTCAGATATCCGCAAAAACACAAGAAATGTATTTTTGGTTAAATATTGATAGGAATTTTTGGGTGGAATGTAATAGCTTACCTACTATGTACATTGTACACATGTATTACCTAAAGTGAAAAATCGTTTAAATAAAAAATCTATTGTGTTCCATTCATATGACTTTCTCTACATCGCTGCAACAAATTATTGTTCAAAAGCTTATGCTTCTATTCACTTCATGCTAATCGAAAAAAATTAGCAGAAATGGTCTTATTACTTGTCTCCTTGTAAGTAGAAGCGAAATATGGGACTATCATAGGTTAAAGTGATACTCAAAAGCTGGTTGCTATGTGACTAAAGTTCCTTTGTTTGTATGGACAAGAGTTGACATATTCCTAAATTAGAAAATTATAAGTATTTCAAAGCAGAAACAAAAAACAAGGAATACCTAAAAACGATCAACTCCACGAAAAAAAAATGTATATAACATAAATTGTATTTTTTAACGTGCTCTACATGCTTTGTGTGGTAAGTTTTTGTCCATCTCTTACGGTTTAACAGTTATGCAAAATTCCGTAAAATTCATCCAGAATAAGGTAGTCTTCAGAGGCTATTCCCAGAAAATGCAAGATATACATTCTATTTGCCAGGTATATGTTTAATACACTATATTTGAATGAAAATCGTTATAACCATTTTTGAGAAAATCAAAAATTTTGAAAAAGTTTCCATTTAAAGGGTAGTTGAGTGTGGGGATTTTCTTGAAATTCTTCGTGTAGCATCCTTGGAAGATACCAAACCTAAATACCAAGTTTGGTTTTTAACGCACTTTTTGTTTTTGGGCTATGCTGCCCACAGTCACAGATACACACACATGCACATGCACATTCTAAAAATCCTTTTTTTTTTATTCAGGGCCTCTCAAATCATGTATTTCCGGTAAAATCTTGGTACCGAATTTTGGGTGCATCACAATACCTGATCTGTTCCATTTACATGACTTTCTCTACATTTTGTAACAAATTATTGTTAATAAGCTTATTCTTCTGTGAATTTCATGGTAAAACATTAGCAAAAACGGTCGTATTATTTAGCTCCTTGTAAGTAAGGGAAGTAAGAGAATATACAAGACTAAACCGATAGGCAAATGTTTTAAAATGCTGTTGTTATGAGCTTGAAATGCGTTTTTTGCTTAGCCAAGAGTTGACAAGTTTGCACGTGAAAGAACCATATTAAAACTGAAATAAATATTAAGTAATAATTCGAAAATGTCCAACTGAAAAAAAGGTATTTGACATGAGCTGTATGTTTTATCGTGATCGTCGTTTTCTGTGTAATAAGATTTTGCCTAAATCTTACGGTTTACCACTTGTGCAAAATCCAGTAGAAATCATCCAGAATAAAGAGATCTTCAGAGGCTATTCACAGAAAATTCAAGATATACATTTTATTTGTCATGCAAAGATCTTAAATATAAGAGATTTTAATAAAAATCGTTAAAGCTATTTTTGAGAAAAGAAAATTTTCGAAGCAAAGGGTATGTAAAGCGTAGTTGGGAGTGTTGTCTTGAAAATCTTCATGTCGCATCCTTTTTGTTTTTGAGCTATGCTGCCCACAGACACACACATATACAGACACACCCGGACATGTTTCTAAATTTTTTTTTGGATTCAGGATGTTTCAAAACATGAATTTCCGTTGAAATCTCGGTATCAAATTTTTGGGTGGAATACAATACCTTCTCTATGCACTATGTACATACGTGTAGAGTAATTAAAACTACCAGGAGCAATAAATACAATGGTATTTGTTTCACGATGGACTAAGAATGAAAAGGGCTGATTAGTTACTTTCTCTAGCCCGCATGTGCATAGCGAATAGAGAAGGTACCTGTTGTATTCCTTCAAAAAATTCGATGTGGCGATTTCAACGGAAATATATGTTTTGGGCTCTCCTGAGTCCGAAAAAAAAATTCTTAGAAAAGAGTATGTAAGTGTGTGTGTGTGTGTGTGTGTGTGTGTGTGTGTGTGTGTGTCTTTGGACAGCATATTTCAAAAACGAAAAGACATTTAAATACCAAACTTGGTATTTAGCTTTAGTATCTTCCAAGGATGCGACACGAAGATTTTGAAGCAAATCTCCCCCACCACAAACTATCCTTTACATGGAAACATTTTAGAAAATTTTGATTTTTTAAATATGGCTCTAACGATTTTCTTGGATTAGCCTCTGAAGACCTCTTTATTCTGGATGAATTTTGCGTAACTGCTTAACCGTTAGAGATAGACGAAAACTTACCACACAAAAAGTGTAGATCTCGTCAAAACACACAATTTATGTACTTTACGTTTTTGTTGAAGAGGTAATAGTTTCCGAAATATTCCATATTATTGGTTCCAATTGTGAAGTACTTATACTTTTCTAAGACAGGAGGTGTTCGTTTATCTTTTGTTATACTCCTTGCCAAGCGAAGAAGCGATTCGCAATGACAGTAGTATAACGACAGCTTTTAAAACATTTGGCTGTCATTTTGGCCCAGTGCATTCCCTTAGTTCCCTTTTACTTATAAGGAACTGAGTAATAAGAACATTCTGCTAATATTTATCTCGATTAACATTGTGTAGAAAGAAAAGCAATATTTTGTCAGAAGTTTGTAGAGCAGGTAGAGAAACTCATGTGAGTGTAACACATCCGATTTTTTTATAAATAAGCAGCCTCTTTATATTGTTTGGAGCAAAGTAACTCTGTTATTGTTTTACACGCATTCTCTATGGAAAAACAAACAATGCTCGCTTTGACATCGTGCAATAAACGCATTCTTCGTCATGTTTATAGCTCGTTTATATTGCTACATGCGTGGTAACCATGCGCCGGCATGTGTGGGTCGCCTGAGAGAGAGGGAGAGCGAGAGCGAGATATGCTACAGATGTTTGTTTTACATGAACCGACCACCATGGAACTTTGTGGCACCTTAATTGCTTTCCACAGACTTCTGGTATATTCCGAAGAGGCATTAAGTAAAAAGACAATAAATAAATTAAAACATGTACCATACTTTTAAGTACTGTCTAAAATGTTCCAAAACAAAAGCCAATTAGCTTATATTTCCGACAACTTTTTTTTTTTTTTTTTTTTTGTGGGGGGACTGATTGTGTGTGTGGTTTTTTTGTAAGTTCAGCCTCTTCCAAAGATGCGACCAGGAAGTTTCCAGAATATACTTGTACCTCAAACTACCCTTTACCAACATTTTTCGAAAAACTTAATTTTCTCAAAAACGAGTCTAAAGATTTTGATTAAAATATACGTTTAAGAATTTTTATGTCAAATGAACAGTATATCTTTTGAAGTCTTGTTCATTTTAGATGAATGTTGCATAAGTGATAAACTGGAGGAGATACACAAAATTTTGCTCCACAAAAATTGTAGATTTCGGTAAAACAAACAATTATATTGATATCTTTTTGTGATAATAGCCGTTTCTAAAATATACTTTTTACTTTCTCTATCATGTATGTACGTATTATGTACATAGTAGCTAGAGAAGGTCTTGTATTCTACTAAAACATTTGATATCGAGATTTCACTGTAAATATGTTTTGAGGTCCCCCGAGCCCAAAAAAGTATTTTTAGAAAAAGATGTGTGTGTACATAGTTTAAATACAAAAAGTCTGTTAAATCCAAACTTGGTATTTGCATTTAGTATCTTCCAAGGATGTGACACGAAGATTTAAAAAAGAAAAAGAAATCTTACCACCACAAACTACTCTTTATATTAACAAATTTTTGAGACACGAAGATTTTCCGAAAAAGCTCCCATCTCAAATTAGCCTATTCGTGAAACATTTACGAAAATTTTAATTCTCTCAAAAATGATTCTAACGATTTTGATTAAGATACCGTATGTTACGCTTACATGCATGACAAGTAAAACGTGCATCTTAAATTATCTGAGTGACCTCTAAAGACTGTTCATTCTGGAAGTCTTTTGCATAACTGGTAAACAGTAAGAGAGACAAAATCTCACTACAGAAAAATGTAGACACTTAATTTGTGTCAAATACATATTTTCCTGGAGTTCATTACCAAGATATGCCTTGTTATTGGTGCATGCTTAAAACTTAAACGTTTCTCAAATTGGAGTTCGACTTCCTTATGTTTTCTCTTTCACCTGGCCATGTAAAATGGAACTGAATGTCAATCACATAAAAATCAGCTTTTTAAAGGTTTGACAACCGCTTTAGCATACGTAGTATATTCTCTTATTTCCCTTCTTCTTACAAGGAAGTACGTTTTAAAAGCATTTCTGCTAATGTTTATGGATTAGCAAGAAGTATTTAGAAAAATAATGTTTTGTAAGAATAGTTTGTATGCAGAATATTTAGAGATAGGCATGTGAATGAACTCATCAGATATTTTGTTTTTCTTTTTATGTTTCATTTATATAGCCCCCTTTAACATCTAAAGTCATATTGAGGGCTTCGAATTAGAAACAACTCGTTGTCTGTAGGTTTACGTTGGTTTAAACTATTTTATTTCCTCAAACACGCACACATTCACTCTCACACACACATTTCCAGATTCTGTGGGGGATAGGGAATAATTCTGGTTAAAGAAAAACGCCTCGCCCCAGCTGGGACCTCCGGGTGAAGTCAGCTCGCTGACCACTCGACCACGGAGGCAGTCATATTTCATGTTTGTTTTAGATCAAGCAAAGAGAACGGAATTTGTAAGTCAATATAATCAAAATTGTTAGCATTTGACTATCACTTGAGGCTACAGTATTCACGTAATTCATTGGAAAAAGTAATAAGCTATTTCTGCAGATGTTTGTCTGTATTAATGACAATGAGATAAAAGAATACGTTTTTTCTAACAATAACATTTAGAATGGGTAGAGAAAACCATGTGATATACCAACGATCTTTTGTAGTATATTTTTACTATTTCGTCTTCTGCCATTATTATTTAATTATTAACAAAGTATAGTGACAATAATCTGAAGTTTTCAATGTGTATTATACCAGTCTGCTTATTTTTAGTGTCAATGTATATCTGAAACAAACAAGAAAATGTTGCAAATCCTGCGCCCATGAAGTACTTCAAGCTCCCATCAGAAATGTAGTAATTAGAGAACAAATGTTTGTAAATACCTCCATCACTGATACCATAGAAGCAAAGAAATATGCTGTGTACAGATATCTCGGATCGAAAGAATGGACTCCTCTAGTCAAAGAAGAATGGAAAAAACAGATAAGCAAGATGGACAATTAATTTCAGCTATGAATAATAAAAATCTGTTGTGTTCAATTGATATGACTTTCTGCAAACTATGCCTATAAATTTTGTTATTTTAGGTAAATCATGCTAATCGAGACAAACATTAGCATAAATTGCCTTAATTACTTGCTTCCTTCTGAGCAAGAAATAAAAAAATACACCAAAAGAAAGGGATAGTCAAATCTTTTAAAAGATGGTCGATATGTAAACAATTGAAGTTCGGTTTTCTTTGCATTGCCAGTAAAACAAAAGAGGCATGAAATGAAGATGATCCGTTTGAGAAAAGTTGCGTAGTTTAAAATTTAAACAATAGGAAGAAATATTTCTCAAATGGTCAACTCTAGAACAAAAAATGTATATGACATAATTGTGTGCTTTAACAAGATTTACATTCTTGTGAAATATTTTTTTGTCTATTTCTTATAGTTTACTAGTTATGTAAAGTTGAGCAAAATTCTTCCAGGACGGACAGGTCTTCTGAATTATTCCCAGAAAATTCAAGGTATAAACATGTGATGTAAACATATTTTAAATATGGTATTTTAATCTCAAAATCGTTAGAACCATTTTTGAGAACAACATAAATTTTTACACGTAAAGGTTTGGTCACAGCAAATTTGGGACATACTTCCGACGGTTTCATATTATTACTATAGAAAAGGATTTCAACTACCTTTGTGGGAAGTAAGAAACAATAGAACATTTGCTTTTCAATTTTTCTTGTTTCACTATAGAAGATACAGCTTAAAATTCCATTTAAACAATTGCAATATTGATTTTACAAAACAATTATACAAAATTTGTTTAGATGTTGTATTTTCTACTGTTTGCTCACCACATCTGTTATAAGCTGTAGAAGTAACTATGTATTGATGTTGTTTTAATTATTTTTAATTATATAAATATAACCCTAATATGTATCATGTACAATAGGGTTTGATCTGTGGAAAAAAACGTTTTGGTGTGGAGGATTTTCTTGTAAGATACTAAACTTAAATATCAAATATGCTATTAATGGTGGTTTAGCTTTTCGGACACAGACATAGACACACATGAATGTTTTCTCTAAAAAAAGAATTTTTGGACTCAGGGGACTGCAAAACGTATATTTTCGGTGAAATTTCGTGATAGAATTTATGGGTGGAATACAACATCTTCTCTGTACACTAAAAATATTCAAGAGAATCGACAGAATGGTAAATGCTAATAACTCTGAATAAGACTGCGTGTATATGTATGGCGGCTTTTAAAGGATAAAACAAGCGAAACTCTGGAATATGCTGGCACATAAATAACACAACTGAGAACGAACACCGATGGTGTCATTTCTTTGTTATAATTTTTGGGAGACAAAGTTTATGATTTTCATTTTCCATTACGTTAATTGCTGAAAAGTTAATGCAGCCTCCATCCAATTCAATGCCGTTTCATGCTGTAGGCGTATCCTGGAGGTCCTTGCTCACGGCCTCCTAATTCCGCCGGCGATGAATCAAATGAATCATATCTAAACCAGGATACAAAGTTACAGTATATGCCTCTATTGAAATCTATCCAAGAATAACTGTCACTCTCTATATGTTTATGCAATGGCGACTTTAATTTTCTAAACATTTTTCTCTGATAAGTATGCCATTGACATTATTGTAACATAGATGTAACACATTAGGCTGCAATTTTAGAGAAAAAATCTGATGTTCCATTCACACGACTATACCTCTGCAACAAAGTATTGTTGAAAAGCATATACTTCCATTTACTTCATGCTGATTGAGATAAAAATTAACAGAAATGGTTTTATTATTTGGTTCCTTATTAGTAGAAGCGAAATAAGGGAATACACTAGACTAAAGCGAAAGTGAAGTATTTTTAAAGCTGATTGCCATGAGGTTGAAATCCGGTTTATTTTTGCATAGCCAAGAGTTGACAAATTCCCGTATGAGAAAAGTTTAAGTGTTTTATAACTGAAACAGGAATTGATCAAAAATGGTTAACTCCAAGAAAAAATATATATGAAAAATTGTGTATTTAAACGAGATCTACATTTTTTTTTAGTTAGGTTTTTTCTATCTCTTACAATTTATCAGTTATGCAAAATTCATCCAGAATATGCAGATATTCAGAAGCTATAGAAAATTCAAGATATACATTTTATTTGTCATGTAAGCATCTTTAATATACGGTATTTTAATGAAAATCATTAACGGTATTTTTAATGAATCAAATTTTTCAATTCTTTTTCGATATAAAGGATAGTTTGGGGCGACGAGCTTGCCTCAAAATCATCCTGTCGCATCCTTGAAAGATGCTGAACCCAAATACCAAGTTTGGTATTTTACCGATTTTTCGTTTTTGAGTTATCGTGTTCACAGACATACTAACACACACGTACCTTTTATAAGAATGCTTTTTTGGATTTAGGGGACCCTAAAACCAATATTTCCGATAAAACCTCGGTACAGAATTTAGAGGGGGTGCAATGCCTTCTCTGTCTACGTACCATGTACCTAAAACATAGATGGGAAACAAAAATTTCCATGTCTCAGGAATTTATATTTGTCGGAAAAAACATTAAACAGTTTTAAGTTGTAACGTATAATTAGCTAACTGGTATTATGCCAGACGCTGATTAAAACTTTGCCCTCACTGAGACTATACGTATTTGAGCGCAAGACCAAACTTTAGATAACATATGCCAAGAATTAATTTAGCGAAGAGAATATCAGCCAGAGATTGTTTTACTTTTCCCCAGTAATAGATCACTCAAAGAAAAAGAACTGACAAGATCAAAAGTGCACATGTTTCTAATTTCTGTCGTTTAATTTCTTTTAAACATCGATAAAAGAAAAGAGCTAAATATTATTGGTGAATTATTGTGATTTTTAAATAATGTTTACTTTCTTACACGTACTATTCACATAGTAGGTAGCGAAGGTTTTATATAGCACCCAAAAATTTGATACGCATATTTACCCGGGTTCATGTTTTGAGAGCCCCTTAATAAACATTTGTAGAAAAAGGTTCATGTGTGTTCTTATAACCTAAAAAGAAAGTGGGGAAAATATCAAACTTGGTATTAAAGTTCTTCCAAGCATGCGGCAGGAACACTTTCAAGAAAATCTCTCACTCCAAGCTACATTTTATCTGAACATTTCTCGAAATTTACGATTTTATAAAAATTGGCGCTAACATTTTGATTAAAATACTGTGCATTTAAGATGTTTACAAAAATGTAAAAGGCATTTTATTTATGGACGTACGCTCTTTAACTGCTGCGGTTCTCAGCGTCCCATTCTATACTGGGCGTGAAATACCGCTTAATTTTGCACAGAGGCCTCTCTATCAGGCTTGAGGTTCTTTTATGAGCCATAAATCTACGACACGGGACCAACGGCTTTACTACCCTTCCGAAGGAAGCCATGATAAGGATTTTTACCCCCGAAAAAATCCATCGTCCTCCGCCGGGTATGAACCCGCGAACTTGGGTATATGAAGTCAGTATGGTAACCATTGCACCACGGAGGGCGACAGATGTTCACATGGAAAATATTAGGTATATACTGAATTTTGGGAATAGCCCCTAAAGTCCATTTATTTATGAATTACTTTTGCATACTTGGTACACGTAAAAGGTAGAGAAGAACTTACTACACAAAAAAGTTTATATCTTGTTATAACACACAATTTATGTTACCACGTTTTTTTTCTAGAGTTAACCATTTCTGAGATATTCTTTGCTGTAGGTTTCAATTTTAAGGTGGTTACGCTGTTCTCAAACACGAAGTTGTCCGTGTTTCTTTTGGTTTACTTCTGGGCATGCAAAGAGGCGAATTTTAATGACAATCGCACAGCGATAGCGTTTAAAAAAATTGGTTATCATAAAATATTCTTCGAAAGATTATCTGTTCTGTCATCTACTTAAAGAAAATTGAGATTAAATATTAGCAGAAATGAAGTTATTACCTAGCTCCCTATAAGTAGAATGGAAACAAGAGAAATCACTAGGCTAAAGCAATAATTCAATCTTTTAAATCCTGGCGTTATACGATTGCCAATGAAATAAAGTTTTCTTTTCGGGGCTAGGAGTAATAGAAAACAGATATGGCACAGATGAGAGCTTTCAGTTTGAGAAATGTTTTTTATTAATTTAAAACTAAAAGCAATCGCGGGAATATGGAAATGGTTAACCCATCAAAAAGCTACATAAATAAATAGTGTGCTTTAACGTAATATATACTTTTTTGTTTTATTTTTTTTCTATCACTTAGGTTTACCAGTTATGCAAAAGTCATCCAAAATAAAGAGCTCATCAGAGATATTCCTATAAAATTCTTGATATGCATTTTATTTGGCATGGATTCATTTTTAATATACAATATTTTAATCAAAATCGTTGCTCCATTTTTGAGGAAATCAAAATTTACGAAATTGCTTGCATATAATGATTAGTTTGGGAGGGGGTATCTTACTATCGCATCCTTGAAAATGCTGAACTTAAATACCAAGTTTGGCTTTTTAATGGACCCTTGTTTTTTAAGTTATGTTTATCACAGATACAAACCCACGGAACTTTTTCTAAAAATGTCTTTCCTTAAACTAAGAGAACCCTACAATATATATATTTCGAGGCGAAATGTTGGTAGACATTTTGGTTGAAATGCAATACTTTCTCTACTTAATATATAAAATAAGTGTAGAGAGTGAAAAAACATATTTCAGCTGATGCCTTTTGTTTTGTTTTGTTTTGACGAAAACGTCTAAAGTGGAATGAATACATCACAGCGCCCAACATGCCCTTCGCACCAAAGTTCGAGGCTTACAATGAATTGCGATGAATTTCTCCTGCTGGGAGGTGGCCCTGCGGTAAACTCTGAGGATCATATTCAGGAGGTTTAGAAGAGCTGTCCGCTATAACCATGAGTTATTTAGCGATAACCCTACACCCTGTATGAGAGGAAGAATAACGGCAGGTGAATCGAAGCATTCGGAGAAAACCCGCCCAGATCTCGCTTTGTTACCACAAATCCCACACCTAAATCGAACCCGGGTCACCTTGCTGAGATGCGAGCGATCTAACCACTCGGCGCAAAAATCAGATAAATCAAATCTCAAAAAGATTCCAAACTTTCAAAGATTTGACAGGAAGATTTTGGATAAAATCCCTTTCAACTACCCTTTAGATACATTTTCTTGTAAGTTGTTTATGTTCCCAAAGTAGACTAACTTTTTTTGTTAAAAATATCGTGCGTTAAATATATTTACATTACTAATAAAGTTCGTATATTACTTCTGTAAATAGCTATTATATAATAAGCTTTGTATAATTTTTTATGCATTGGATCGGTTTGTGAAAGGTCTATTAAGTAAAAAATCTGATGTGTTCCGTTCACATGACTTTTTCTATATCTCTGCAAGAAATTATTGTTAAAAGGCTTATGCTTCTTTTTACTTCATGCTAATTGAGAAAAAATTAGCAGAAATAGTCTTATTACTTGCTTCCATACAAGTAGAAAGGGAATAAGGCAGTAGAATAGATTAAACTAAAGTATTAGTCAAAAGCTGGTTGCTATGTTACTGAAGTTCCTTTGTTTGTGTGGACAGGAGTTGACAAATTCCCGTAAGAGATAAGTATAAGTTTTTTTAAAGAAGAATCAAAAAAAAAAAAAAATTAACACTACGAAAAAAAAATATAACATGAATTCTGTGTTATAACGTGGTCTACATTTTATTGTGTGTTAAGGTTTTGTCCACTTCTTACGGTTTAGCAGTTATGAAAAGTTTCGTAAACTTCCTCCAGAGTAAAATAGTCTTCAGAGGCTATTCCCAGAAAATTCAAGGTATAAATTATATTTGTCACATAAATATCTTTAATATACGATATTTTAATCAAAATCGTTAGAGCTATGTTTGAGAAAATAACAATTTTCGAAAAAAGTGCCATGGTAGGAGAATTTTCTTGAAAATCTTCGTGTCGCATTCCTGGAAGATACTAAACTTAAATATTAACTTTGGTAGTTTTACCGACTTTTCGTTTTTGAGTTATCGTGTTCATAGACACACGGACACATACACACACATACACACACGGACCTTTTTCTGAAAATTTTATTTTTTGGAGAAAGGTGACCCTAAAACATATATTTACGGTAAAATCTCGGTATCGAATTTTTAGGTGAAGTGCAAAGCCTTCTCTATACACTGTGTACATAGTACGTGTAGAGAAAGTAAAAATGTATGTGTTTCATTTTCATGACTTTCTATAGCTGTCCCGCAAACAAATTTTTCTTACGAAAGATTGTTTGCTATCTACATCATACTAACTCAGATAAATATTAGCAGAAGTGGTTTAATTATATTCTTTTTCTTATGTAGAAGGGAAATAGGGACAGCACTAAGTTAAAGCAATAGCCAAATCTTTTAAAAGCTGATGAAACAATTGAAAATCGGTTCTCTTTGCTTGTTAGGAGTGAACAAATAAGACTGAAAAAAAAATAGTCTTCTGTTTTAGAAAAGTTTAAGTAGCTTTAAATTGAAATCAATAACGCGGAATATCTCGGAAATGGTTACTTTACAGATAAAATATATATCAACATAAATTCTGTGTTTTAACGAGATCTAGATTTTTGTGTAGTAAGAGTTTGTCTGACTCTTACAGTTTACCAGTTATACAAATGTTATACAAAACTCATCGAGATTAAAGAGGTCTTCAGATGCTATTTTTCAAAAGTTCAAGATATACATAGGTACATTTTGTTTGCCATAAAAATATATAAAGCATGTGTGTTTTAACCAACATTATTTGAGCAATTTTTGAGAAAATGAAAACCGACTTTACGTTTTTGAGTTATGCTGTCTAAAGAGTCACACGTGCGCACACACATACACACGGATGTTTTTCTAAATATCCTTGTTTTTCTTTTTTAATTCAATGGACCCTAAAACATTGAAATCTCGGTATCGAATTTTTAGGTGGAATATAACAATTCCACCTTCTCTATTATGTAGGTTTTCCAAGCATACTAGAGAAAGTAAAAATGTCTCAACATTGTAAGACTTGACATTTTGATAATAAATAACTAAACAATAAGATAGTAATCCTAAACCATCTCAGGCTAATAAAATTCTAATTAAATTCTTATTAACTGCTGAAACCATAATACTCACACGGTGCTTGCCTCACAAAAAATGTATATCTGTTAAAGCACATAATGTAGGCCAAACTTTATTTTTGTGAATTAATCATTTTAGATAAAGTGCTATTACTTGGAATTTTATAATTCAAGTACTAAGGCCGCGCCTCTCATCCAGACGATTGTGGGATTTGTGGTGGACAAAGCAGCGCAGTTCCGGCTTCTTTCCGGGTTCTCCGCCATCGCACTCCACCAGAGCTCCATCTTCATTCAAGCTACCATCAGTGACATAGCCAGCGGCGCTATATGTAGTAAAAGCGGTCGTTCGGCGCTATCGAAAAGATGTACTAAGACATGCAATTAATTTTTTTCTCCTGCAAAAAGCGTGGAATTTCAAAATCAGAAAATAGCTAACTGTATTTGCTTCATCGTCATGCTCACTTTGTGCCTTTAGAGCAATTTGTGATGAAAATATTTCTATAGATGTTTATCTCAGTTAAGATTAATTAGGCGGCAAAATTGCCTGTTTATTTCTCTAGCACGTATGTACAATGAACACCTGTTGACAAAAAAAAAACACTGCATAGTGCCTTATGCCTTATATACACCATCCGCGATACAGTTGTGTAGTGTCAGCAACAAGTTGTCACAAGTTCCAAATCTTAATATTAATAACCCATTTGATCAATAACCATAATCAGACACATAAATTAAACTTCCTTAACAACAAACTATCAATATTAACTAAAAATATTAACGACTCTGCTGCACTGGCAAAACGTAGGTTACTCCTTTAGTGACAGTCGAAGATTCGCTTCTCGCATACACCAAACAATTTTTTTTATTCTTTCTTAATGATATTAAATCGTCACATATCAACTATTTATTTTAGACATACTTATTTCTTAAGTTACATTCGGCTAGGTTAAAATATGATAGTGATTTTGATGCTTGTTCAAGGATTTATTCTATCGAGCAGCAATTGCTGCACACAAAAACATGTGGTGCGCAGAATGGTGTGCAAACACATCAGGCACGAACAGTTCCATTTTTTATTGAGAGATGAAGTTCTGTGATTGTGTATTTAATATATTTTGTTTTAAATTATTTGAAACTTGTTTTACATTTATGCAAAAGGCTGGTAGACCGTAAATATATATATATATATATATATATATATATATATATATATAAAGTTGTCGATACCGAAAGCTAAAAACCAACACATTACTTTAATGAACATTCGAGAGCTACAGGAACTCAGAGGCGTAACGGCCACTGCACTACTCCAAACAAAAAATAAAGAGGACTAAAACAACAGACAAGAGCTAAGTAAACAATCAAAAACAGCGAAGTCAGATCAACAACTCTTGAGATTTGATGCTGACGAAAGTTTGTCGACTCGATGACGGTTCTACACACTAGTTATTAAGTTATTTATCTTATTAAGTCACACTATGGCAGGGATTATGCAAGAATATTTGCAAATCGTCAGAAAATATTAAAAGTAGCAAAATAACGTTACTAATAATATTGTTGTCAAAGGGGTTGTTCAAAAAAACTATCTTCTTTGTCGTACATTAGAAACAAAGGAATTTTCTTTAGAACATGAATAAGTTCGTCATTAGATTTTGGCAACCCGGGTTCTTAACAAAAATATTGTAATTGCATTCGTAATTTTGAGATAACTAAGGAATGGACAAACAGTAACCAGAAGACATATTTCCATTGAGGAGGTGAGTCTGAAACGCTCTCGAAACCTGAAGTTTATATTAATAGACTTTTTGTCGTCGCTGAGGCCACGTACTATATACATAATAGGCAGCAGACAGCACGAAAGTTTAGAATTATTTATTTTTACTTTCTCTACCCGTACTATATACATAGTGTATAGAGAAGGTATTTCATTCCACTCAAAATTTTGTTTTAGGTATGTGCGTATGTCTGTGAACACGATGACTCAAAAACGAAAACTCGGTAAAAATACCAAACTTGGTATATATACCTTTAGTATGTTCCAAGCATGCTACACAAAGATTTTGAGGAAGAGCTCCTCACCCCAAACTATCTTTTACATGGAGAACTTTCGAAAATGTTTCATTCTTTCAAAAAAGACTCTAATGATTTTGATTAAAATAGCGAATATAAAAGATATTTACAGGAAAAATATAATCTATATCTTGGATTTTCTGGGAATAGCCTCTAAAGACCTCTTTATACTGGATAAATTTTGCAGGATCTTGCATAATTAGTAAACCGTAAGAGATAGACAAACATTTACTACACAAAATATATAGATCTGGTTAAAACACTTAATTTATCTCATCTATATTTTTTTCGTGGAGTTGACCCTTTTTGATATTTTCCTTGTTACTGATTTCAATTTTAAGATACTTAACATTTTCATATCCCGGAATTTTTTAACTCTTGGCAATGCAATAAACGGATATCGTTCACAGGCAACTAGCTTTTATAAGATTTGCCTATCGTTTTAGCTTAGTATATTTCATTATTTCCATTCCATTTTAAAAGAAAGCATTTGTGCTAATGTTTATCTCGGTTAGCATGGAGTAGACAGAAGAATAATATTTTCAACAATAATTTGTTACAGAGATGTAGAGAAAGTCGTGTAAATGGAACACACCAGGTTTTTTATTTGGGATTAAAATGTTTCTTTAAAGGTTTAGTTAAGCAGGAGAATGGGTTTGAAATATAACTTATAGCTTTTAAAGATAAGAACTTAAGAGTTTGTACACATACACCTCATTATCTATCTATATATATATATATATATATATATATATATATATATATATATATATATATACATATATATATATATATATACATATATATATATATGTAGATAATGAGGTTCCAAACCTGTACCTTTAAATATTTTCTCGTACAATTTTAATGTGTAATAAGACCAAAAATGTTACTGTATGTTCTATGAAATATGATTAATAAAAATAAGTATTGATTTTTTATATTTGTTTCCCGAGCAGAATAATAATTATTTAGTGGACTCTTGACAAAAGTTTAGCATTTTCTACAGTTAAGTAATATTTGTATTTTTTATTTAATGTACCATGCAATATATAAAAATGCAATACTTAGTTTTATTATTCATAGTTTCTTGAATATACAGTGCAATTTTCAACATCTTAGCATAAACATTATAAGAGGACATGGTTTTTAACTGCAGTAAAATTATAACAAGAGAAATGTGAGAAAAGTACGTAAAAATAACGTAGTTTTTTAAGTTACAAAGTCTGAGGACAACCAAACTACGAAAATATATAAAACAATGTTGATTAATTTGAATTTAAAAAAAAAAAAAGTAATTTGTTGACCTAAAATGATAAATTAATACTCATCTAAGCTCTTAAATATATAAATTTAATTCATAAAATTAATCATATAAATTAAATAATTTAAATTTAGAAATATTTTAAAATTTATGTTTAAAATATATTTGTGTTGAAAAAGGCAAAGGGATGAAAGACAGGCTATAAAATAACAAGCAACGACCAATGTATCAAAAAAAAAAAAAATGGGACAACTGCTATGTTCTGCTTCTTGTACGCCACTCAGATGATAAGTAGCTGGTGGATATTATGTAAGTGAAGCGTTACAATGAAGCTTTAGGCAAGCAGAAACTACAATTTTGCTTGTATCAAAGCTAATCCAACATAGCTTCATCTAAGTGTTGCATTTGTCATCAATTCCAAAATCGATTTTGTATACTTTTAAGTACACTCAGTACCGAAATTTGATACAATATATCAAAAGTAATTTTTAAAACTGTTATACCAGGTGGCCCAATTGCCCCATATTTCAAGTGCGCAGATATCCCTTTGCGATTTAAAATATTTGCAGAAATCGACGGAATTATTTCAAGTTAAAACCGGCCAGTGGCGTGAGCTATCTTAGATTTAATCCTCTCAATGAGAGCGAACCTTTCACCGTCTCCGCTGATAAGTAAAGTGCGGTAAACGACTGGTTTAAATGGAAGTAGCTTCGTTGAGTTCTGCACCTCTTTTAATGCACGAAGGAATATAGCTGTTCTAGGATTGTAAAATGAGGATCCCAGTATTGTACATGTGCGCGTGCATACAAATATCACATATAATATTCAAACCTGATTTTTTGTACTCCTTTAGACTCGTACCATGGAATTATAAATTGTGTATTTTGTCGAGATGTACTTTTTTGTGTCGTAAGTTCTTGTCTATCTTTTATGGTTTACCAGTCATGCAAAATTCATCCACAATGAGGGGTTTTTCAGAGGCTGCTTCCAGAAAAGTCTAGATAAAACTTTTTCATGTAAATATATTTAACATACGGTATTCAAATTAAAATCTTCAGATACATTTTTGAGAAAATCAACATGTTAGAAGTTTTTTCCATATAAAGGGTAGTTTAGGATGGGGGGATTTTTCTCAGAATCTTCGTGTTGCATCCTTGGAAGATACTATACTTAAACCAAGTTTGGTGTTTTTGAGTTATCGTGTTCATAGATACACACACGAATTTTTTTCTAAAAATGCATTTTTGAATACACTTTTAAAACGTGCATTTTGGAGAGATTTCGGTATTTTTATGCAGTGCAATGCCTTCTCTACCTACAAACCATAGACTATATAGAGAAAATAAGAACATTTTCAATTTTTTGATCAATTGTAGTCAAAATTTCAATTACAGTCTCCCTTAAATTTACCGGGCTGTGTCCAAATTTCATTTCTGTGAAAACAACACATCAATAATAGCTGCTGTTGTTTTGAAATGCCACGCTGCACATTGGGTTATTCACCCAGCAATATACAAAGCAATATCTTGGATATGCCAAAAGGGACAATAGATGCAATAAAATGTTTCCATATTGGACAGATGCCTCACTATGGTGTTTTATTATTAATTACTGAACTTTTGTTTGTGCACAGTCACATTCAAACTGCCATTTATTGTCAGAGTATATGCATAGAGTATGTTGACACTGTTTCTCTACTGCATTGCTACAAATTGAAAAACCTCGAGGGTGCAAAAATCATGTGACACTCTATTAATTATGATATATTTACAACTATTTGTACGAAAGCTTATTTGTTTTTATAAACCTTGATACTAACTGGAGACATATCCTCATGTAAACCTAAAGCTTTTAATGTACTAATTGAAAGGTTTATCAGCACTTTTTACTTTCTCTACACGCACTAAGCACAATGTGTATAGTGAAGGTATGGTATTGCACTCAAAAATTCGCTACCAAGATTTCACCGGAAATACATGCTTTGAGACACCTGAATAAAAAAAAAAAAAAAAAAAAAAAAATCCATGTGTTTTTCTTCAGACAGCATAGTTCAAAAACGAAAAGACCGTTAAATACCAAACTTGGTATTTAACTTCGGTATATTCCAAGGATGCGAAACCAACATTTTTAAGAAAATCCCTTCTGTACCAACTACCCTTTACATAGAAAAATTTCGAAAACTTTGATCTTCTCAAAAATGGCTCTAACGATTTTAATGAAAATCTCTTATATTTAAGATATTTACATGACAAATAGAATGTTTATGTTGAATTTTCTGGAAATAGTCTTTGAAGACATGTTTATTCCGATTGAACTTTGATGAATTTTGCATAACTGGTAAACCGTACGAGATAGGCAAAAACCTTACCTAACAAAAAATGTAGATCTCGTTAAAACACACAATTTATGTTACATACATTTTTTCGTGGAGTTGACCGTTTTTGAGATATTCCTTGTTATTAGTTTCAGCTTTAAAATACGAGAATTTATCTGCTCCTTTAACTGTTGATTTAACCTATGGTACTCTTTTATTTCCCTTCCACTTACAAGGAAGCAACTAAAAAGACGCTTTCTGCTATTTTTTTCATTAGTATTAAGTAAATAGAAGAATAAGCTCTTTAATAATAATTTATTGTAGAGATGTAGAGAAAGGCATCTGAATGGAACACATCAGATTTCTTTTATACTCAAAACTTGTGGAAAATCTTCCTCTTTTCCTATCAGAAGCGTTGAAATATACTTAAGGCTAGAATCAGGCTCGATGCAGATAAGAATGTGTGCCGTTTTTACTTTCTCTACATAATACATGGTACGTAGGTAGATAGAGTATTGCACTCCATCGAAAAATTCGAATCGGAGGTTTCACCGGAAATATGTTTTAGGGTCCCTTTTAACTAAAAAACAAAAGTCGGTAAAATAACAAACCTAGTATTTAAGTTGGTATCTTCCCAGGATGCCACACGAAGATTTTGAGAAAAATCTCCCCACCCAAACTAACCTTTGCAATGAAAAATATTTGTAAATTTTGACTTATTCAAAAATGGTTCTAAAGATTTTGATTAAAATACAATATATAAATAATTTTACATGACCAATAAAATGCGTAATTTAAATCCTTTGGGAATGTTTCTGAACATTTATTCATCCTTGATGACTTTTGCATAACTGATAAACCTCAAGAGATAGAAAAAAGTGGATTATCTATTGGATTATATTATATATAAATGGAATGGATATATAAAGTGTAGTTGACCATTTTCGAGATATTCCTTGCTACTGGATTCAGTGTTAAAGCACTAAAGATTTTCTCCAATGGGAATTTGTGAACTCCTGGAATGCAGAGAAAGGAATTTCAATCCCATAATAACCAGCATTTAAAAGATTTCTGTATCGCTTTAGCCAAATGTATTCCCTTATTTCTCTTCTGCTTACAAGATGTGAGTAATAAGACGATTTCTGGTAATGTTTATCTCGATTAGCATGAAGTAGAGACTTCTTAACAAAATTTATTACAGAAATGTAGAGAAAGCCATGTGAATTGAACACACCAGATTTTTAAAAGTTTGGTTTAAATTTATTTTACTTACTTATTCTTTTGTCGTTACACTTTCTCTGCCCATTAGTAGTTAATACGCATATAAAATGACTTAGATTCTCTGCAATAATTTTGCCCTGATACTATTTCGATAAAGTACTTAATTATATAAAAGCAGCACCATATATTTAATCAAAAAGCACTCAAGTCGTATGGTTCTTGCAAGCATAATGAAAAAAAGAAAAAAAAGATGATGCATTACTTCCACATTTCTACTGGACACACTCTTCAGCAAACTATACTTATAAGACTACTTGACTACGTCGGAGGTGGAGTAGTCAGCGAACTGACATCTCATCCGGAAGTCACGGGTTCTGTTCACGATATTCTCACATACGGTCACTTGGGATCGAAACCGAGCCTTCTAGGAGAGAGGCGAGTAGTCTAAGCACTCGGCAGCGGAGCGACCCCTGGGTTCCCCTGAATAAAAAAAAAAAAAAAAAAAAAATAGAAAAGCCCGTGTGTGCGTTTGTCTCTGAACAGCATAGTTCAGAAACGAAAAGACTGTTAAATACCAAACTTGAAATTTAAGTTTGATAAAGCCCCTCACACCAAACTACCCTTTACTTTGAATATTTTACGAAAATTTAGGTTTTTTCAGAAATGGTTCTAACGATTTTGTTTAAAGTACCTTATGTTTAGCATATTTTTATGACAAACGAAATATATACCTCGAATTTTCTGGGGTTAGCCTCTGAAGACCTCTTCATTCTGTATGACTTTTGTATATATGGCAATCGTAAGAAATATACAAAAACTTACTGCACAAAAAATGTAGACCTCATTAAAAGCAAGTCATAAGCATTTTTTACTTTCTCTATTAGTACCATGTACATAGTGTATAGAGAAGGTATTGTATTCCACCCAAAAATTTGATACCGAGATTTCACCGGAAATACATGCTTTGGATCCCCCTAAATCCAAAAGGAGCATTTATGGAAAAGGTTCGAGTGTTTGCGTGTGTGTCTATCTCTGTGGACAGCATAGCTGAAAAACGAAAAGACCGTTAAATACCAAACTTGGTATTTAAGTTTGATACCTTCCAAGGATGTGGCACGAAAATGTTCAACAAAATTCTCCCTCCCCCAACTACCCTTTACGTGGAACTTTTTCGAAAATTTTGATTTTTTAAAAAATTGCTCTAACAATTTTGATTAAAATACCGTATATTAAATATATTTATCTGACAAATAAAATGTATATGTTCAATTTTCTGAGAATAGCCTCTGGAGACTATTTAATTCTGGATGAATTTTACGAAATTTTGCATAACTGCTAAACCGTAAGAGTTGGAAAATAAGTTACCAAACAAAAAATGTAAAGCACATTAGAAAACACAATTTATGTTCATAAACATTTTTTTCATGGAGTTGATCGTTATTTAGATATCCCTTGTTTTGTTTCAGGTTTGAAAAACTTATATTTTTCTCATGCAAGAATTCGTCAACTCGTGTCCATACAAACAAAGAAACTTCCGTCGCATAGCAACCAGCTTATGACTATCAGTTTAACTTATGGTATTCACTTATTTCACTTCCACTTACAAAGAAGCAAGTAATAACACTATTTCTGCTATTGTTTTTTCTCGATTATCATGAAATAAATAGAAGCAATAGCTTTTTAACAATAACTTGTTGCAGACACGTAGAGAAAGTCTTGTGAATGGAACATCATATTTTTTACTTTCTCTACACGTACTATGTACATAGTGTATAGAGAAGGTATTGTAATGCACCCAAAATTTTGATACCGAAATTTCACCGTAAATACATGTTTTGAGACCCCCTGAATCCAAAAAAAGAATTTTTAAAAAATGTCAATGTGTGTTTGTGTATATGTGTGTGTGTGTGTGTGTGTGTGTGTGTGTCTGTAGACAGCATAGCTCACAAACGAAAGGTTCGCTAAAACCAAACTTGGATTTAAGTTTGGTATCTTTCAAGGATGCGACACGAAGATTTTCAACAAAATCCCCCCACCCCAACTACCCTTTAGTGGAATATTTTTTCGAAAATTAAGATTTTTTTCAAAAATTTCTCTAACAATTTTGATTAAAATACCGTATATTAAAGATATTTATCTGACATATAAAATGTATATCTTGAATTTTCTGGGAATACCCTCTAACTGTATACTGTATAACTGCTAAACCGTTAGAGATGGACGAAAATTTACCATAGAAAAAATATAGAGCATGTTAAAACGCCAATTTATTTAATGTACATTTTTTCGTGGAGTTGATAGTTTTTTAGATATTCCTTGTTATTGGTTTCAGCTTTGAAAATCTTATACTTTTCTCATACATGAATGTGTCAACTCCTGTCCATACAAACAAAGAAACTTCATTCATATAGTAACCAGCTTTTGACTATCACTTTAACCTATGAGTCTCCCTTATTTCGCTTCTACTCACAAGAAAGCAAGTCATAACACTATTTCAGGTAATTTTTTCTCGATTAGCATAAAGGAAATAGAGGCATAAGCTTTTTAATAATAGTTTTTTGCAGGGATGTGGAGAAAGTCATGTGAATGGAACACATCGTATATATATAGTTAACCGTTTTCGAAATATTCCGAATTATTGGTTTCAATTTTAGCCACTTAAACTTTTCTCAAACGGGAAGGCATCCTTCTTCTCGTTTATTCCTGGCAAGTAAAGAAATTGGAATTTCAATTGCTTCACATAGTGACCGGCTTTTAAAGTAGGAGACAACCGCTTTAGCCTGTGTATTTTATTTACTTTCTAATTACAAGGAAGCTAGTGATAAGACTAACTCTGCTTATGTTTATATTGATCAGCATGGTATAGATAACAGACTAATGTTTCGAATCTAAAGTTTGTTTACTAAACAGCTAGAGGCAATTATGTGAATGGAACACATTCTACTTACAAGGAACCAAGTAATAAGGTGAACTTCTGCTAATTTTAATCTCGTTTATCATGAGAAGGATAGTATCTAGGGGACCGATAGAGGCGCACATGCCGAAACAGTTGCATACCTACCGAGTAGACACCTACCTGCATTGGCGACTGCACGGGCCTGCATGTAAATACCTGTAGTAACGCGCAGGTCATAAGGACCGCATTAACCGCCGGAGGGTCGAGACGCTGACCACGTCTCACCCTCCAATACCGCACTCCATCCATGAAGTCTGTCACGTACCGAGATGGGGGATGCAGAGGCCGGCAGGTAGGCCAAAGTTCCTTGTGAGCTGTCGTGTCATGGAGTTATATTTTGTTATAAAAATGTTAAATTTAATTTTAGAATTTTCGACGCAGCAGTATACTATGTTGTTACAACTCTGTTTTACAGGTAACTTATGCCTTTGTCCTCAATCAACATTGTAATATCTCTTGCTTCAAATGGATTGTATGAAGATTTGCAATTCATACAGAAGAACTTTGTAGATATGCCTACTATAATAACACATATTTGTAAGCATCGAACCAATAAATGCCTCGATCCCTGAAAGCTGTTGATGAACTTGTGACAAAGACTAGTGACATCTGTTTCAGACCGTGTGAAAAAGAAAGTGGAGACAGTTTTCGAAAAAAGTGTCGGATATTCAATAGTGCCTGAAATACAAAATGCGCTACGAAGTGTTGCTACATTAATAATTGTTGATAGAGTATCTCACCCAACAGTCGATGATATGTCCTATTTCCGTTTTGCTCCAATCTCCTCTTATGATTTGGAGCGAAGTTTCTCACAATATAAAGCCTGTTTACTTGCCAATCGGAGACGATTTACATTTGAGACGTTACGAATGTATTTTGTTTGCATATGTATGTGTTTTGAGAGAAAATGAAACGGATACTGATTCTGATGATTTGTTGCACAACAGGAATTGAATGTATGCAAATATTAAAATTGTTAGTTCTCGTAGAGCAATTGTATTTATATTTACCACCACCCCCAAACTTCCGCTGCTAGTGAAAACATAGCGGTCTACCACGCAACCACTGCCCCATTTTCCTTCTATTAGTACCATTACATACACACTGTCAACACATCACAACAATATACCAGCTGCATCGCTCTCGGTCCCCAAGAAGCTTTCCCTGATAATGAGGTAGATAGAAGAATAAGCTTTTAAACAATAATTTGTTACACAGATGCAGAAAAAGTCATATGAATGGAGCACATCAGATTTTTAAAAACGTGGTGCATTTGTCCCGTATATGTTTCACAAATTTGTTCACGTTGTGAGGCGCTATAATTAGCAATAATTGATTCTTCATCGAGATTTTATCTGCGGACACTCTTCTGAAGCAGGCGTACGGGCGGGCGCAGAATGCGAAACGTCAAAAGTAAAGCACCCCTCGGCTGGTGCGCATGCGCAGTCCCGCATTGAGGCAGCGAGCGCGGGCTAGTCGACTCGAGTTCTCCCACAGTCACTTTACCGGCTTGCTTGGACATAGTCGGGTGATTGCAGTGGTGCGTGGAGACGACGGAAGACCTCATTACAGCACCCTCCCACATCGTGTGCTGCGTGTGACTTGTGTGTTGATGAAAAGTAGCCTTCTTTTGTTTTTCTCTTCCATTTTATCGTGACAAACAAATTGCTGAAGTGATACTGCAGGATTAACAACATCTTGAGAACTGTGACGAGTTTGTTTTATTTATTTTGGGTTGTGTTTTAATTGCTGTGTTCAGTTATTGTTTTGTGTGACAAGATGACGTCAAGATTACACCTCGGAAAACACATGCTGGGGATTCACCACATCCTTGCCATCCTCTTCTGGTCAGGACCTGCGGCTTTTGGCAGAGGTGAGTACTGTGTCAATATAATTTATTTTCATAACTCTTCTGTAAATTATGCATTAAGTTTTAATATTAGGGTGTATGATTTTATTTAACAATATAAAATTTGTTGTAAGTACTCAGAAAACTGAGGCTATATTCAATTGTTTAAAAAGTAGTTAAATTATGACAAACAATTCTGCAAATGCTTTAATTGCGTACAAGAGAAGAAAAGCAATCTAGTGAGTTCCATTCACAGAACACTTTCTACCTGTTCTACAAACTATTCTTACAAAACATTATACTTCTATCTACGGCATGCTAATCGAGAAAAAACATTAGCAGACATTGTCTTATTACTTAGTTTCTATAAGTAGAAGGGAAATAAGGAATACATTAGGCTAAAGCGATTGTCATATATTTTAAAAGATGTCACTATGCACTGAAATTTCAACATAAATAGATCAGCATAGTTCTCATCGTGTGGACGGGAGTAAAACAAGAGAGATAGACATGAATGAGTTTCACTTTGAAAAAAGTATAAGCGTTTAAGAATTGAAACGAATAGCAAGGAATATCTCGGAAATGGTTAACTCCAAAACGTGTATAACATAATTTGGGTGTTTTAACAATATCTACAATTTTTGTGGAATAAGATTTAGACAATCTCTTAAAAGTCATCTAGAATGAAGAGGATTTCAGACGTTATTCCCAAAAAATTCAAAATATAAATTGTATATGTTATGTAAATGTCTTTAATATACGGAATTTTAATCAAAAACATTAGACATTTTTGAGAAAATAAAAAAAAATCGAAAAATTATACCAGTGAGAAGAAGTTTGGAATGAAGGATTTTCTTGAAAATCTTCGTGTTATTGAAAATAAATACCAAGTTTGGTACTTAAAAGGAATTTTATCGTTTTAGTTTAGTTATCCACAGCCAAAAATGTTTTTTTTTTTTTTTTGCAACCAGAGGAAAACTGTATTTTCGGTGAATTCTTAGTATCGAATTTTGGGTGGAATACAATACTTTGTCTATCTACTCTGTACACACATAGTACTTGGCAGAAAAAGTAAAATTTTACTTATTTACAGTTAACACTTACACAAGCGACTGACACGGCAATCAACAGTTTATTAAAGCACCCCCAATACACTTACGCTGGCTAGCTTTCAGAGCAATAGAAGCGGCATTTGACGTTTCATTTGAGTTCTTCAAAGCAGGGAAATGTAACGGTACAACAGATATGTTTTTTTAAATTGTTAATGCTACAAGGAAAATAGTTATGCAAAAATAGTACGTTTTGATCAGTTAGCGATGTGATAGATTCACACTTGTAAAAACTCCAGCGGATGAAAACAGAGAATACAATTTTGCACAGTCACAGATCGCTCACTTGCAATTACATATGAAATGCCTAGCCAGTTCTAAGAATACTAAAAAATTTTATTGAAATGAGAGACTTTCCTTTCCTTAATGCATTGCTGAATGATACTTTCTACTTTCTCTACACGTACTATGTACATACTGGATAGAGAAGGTATTGGTTGTATTTCACCCAAAAATTCAATACCGCGGTTTCATTGGAAATACCTGTTTTGTGTCCCCCTGAAGCCAAGAAGTGCATTTTTAGTAAAAGGCCTGTGTGGGCATGAGGACAGCATAGCTCATAAACGAAATAACCACTAAATACCAAACTTGGTATTTATGTTTGGTATCTTCCAAGAATGCGACACGAAGATTTTAAAGAAAATTCACTCACCCGCAATTACCCTTTACATGGAAAAAAATTCGAAAATGTTGAGTTTATCAAAAATGGCTCTAACGATTTTGGTTAAAATAACTTATATTTATGACATTTACATGACAAATAAAATGTATGTTCTTTTTAGGAAAAGTTTTATTCATTAGAATAAGTTAAGATTTGTGTTATAATTATTAAATTAAGCAAACTTAATGTTTGAATTTTCTGGGAATGGCCTCTGACGACCTTATCATTCTGGATGATTTTTGTTGAACTTTGCATAACTGTTAAACCGTAAGAGATAGACAAAAACTGATTACACAAGAAACGTATATCGGAATAAAACACGCAATTTATGTTATATACATTTTTTCGTGGAGTTGGCTATTTTCGATATATTCCCTGATATTAATTTCAGTTTTAAATTACTTAAAACTGTTCTCATGCAGGAACTTATCAATTTCTGCCCATGCATAGAAACGGATTTCAATCCCATAGCAACCACATTTTAAAACATTTGACTAACGGTTTATCCTAGTGTGTTTGCTTGTTTCCCTTCTACTTATAATGAACTAAGTAATAATGTTGATCTAGATTAACATGAAGTTGATAGAAGAATGAGCTTATTAACAATAATTTGTTGCAGGGATATAGAGAAAGTCAGTGAATGGAACACATTAGATTTTTGCTTCTCGGAGCTGTTTCCATTGCAACCTTATAACCAATTTATGTGTCAAATGCGGTAATTTCTTTGCTGAAGGTGACGACTAATACTTGTTCATTTATAAATGAGATTTAAAATTTCCTGTCAATGCCCCATTATGTAAATCGTTGATATCACTCGTCCTGCGCTAGAAGAGTAGTTATGGATGTATCGACTTTAATAGAAACTTTTAGGCAACGCACTGTTTTCATCAGTTAGCGAATTTCAAATGGTGACTAAAAATCTGAAGTGTTCCATTCACATAACTTTCTCTACATCTCTGCAACAAATTATTGTTAAAAAGCTTATGCTTCTATTTACTTCGTGCTAATCAAGAAAAAATTAACAAAAATAGTCTTATTACTTGCTTCATTGTAAGTAGAAGCGAAATGAGGGAACACCATAGATTAAAGTGATACTTAAAAGCTGGTTTATATGTGACTGAAGTTTGTATGGACAGGAGTTGACAATATCTGTATGAGAAAAGTATACATTTTTTAAAGCTGAAACCAAAAACAAGGAATATCTCAAAAACGATCAATTCCACGGAAAAATGTATGTAACATAAATTGTGTGTTTTAACGTGCTCTACATTTTTGTGTGGCAATTTTTGTCCATTTCTTGCGGTTTAGCGGTTATGCAAAATTCCGTAAAATTCAATCAGAATAAAGTAGTCTCCAGAGGCTTTTTCCAGAAATTCAACATATACGTTTGATTTGTGAGGTAAATGTTTTAATATACGATATTTTAATAAAAAATATTAGTCATTTTTGAGAATATCAAATGTTTTAAAATAAGTTTCGTGTAAAGGTAGTTGGGGGCGGGGAGATTTTTTTTTTTTATAATCTCCGTGTCGCATCCTTGGAAGATACATACACAAAATTATTTGTTTTATTCAGGGGGTCCTAAAACATGTGTTTCCGGTGAAATCTCGAATTCGAATTTTTAGGTGGAATACAATACTTCCTTTACATATTATGTGAATAGTACGTATATAGAAAGTAACATGTTATATAAATGAATTCACAAAATGTTGGTGATTTATTAAGCCTTTCAAATGCCTCTTATTTCTGAATCACCTACTGGTTTTTACGATTTTCTACAGTAACAGCCTCTATTTATAATTCATTTATCAACTATCATAAACATGGAACTAGAACATTTGTAATAAATATACTCATTGTTTTATACTTTTGTATGTGACAGCTGAACAAAATCCGCACAAGTTTCGAAACTGATTTATAGTGAATGCTGAAATATTCCGTAAAACATTTTATAAAGCAAGATCTAAAGTCAGGCGTCCATGATGTTCTCTTCTCAGCAAAATTACTATTGTTTTTAGGTTACTCATGATAACTTCTTAATAAAAAACTATCTAGTGTATTTATTCCCACGACTTTCTCTACGTGCTCTGCAAACAAACATCTTACAAAAATTTAACCTTCTATCTACTTCATGGTAATTAGGACAAAAATTAACGATGTAACCTATTAGTTAAATTGAGGTAAAATAAAACATTAAACATTCTCTTATGACACATTTACATGACTTTCTCTACCCATTCTGCAAACAAAGTACACTTACAAAAGAGATTAGTTTATCTATATCATGCTAATCGTGATAAGCTTTAGCAGAAATGGACTTAATGCTTGGTTTCTTGTAAAGCGCTAGACATATCTTTTAAAATCTGCCGCTATGTGAACAATTGAAACTCGCTTCGCTTTCTCAGGTCAGTAGACAAAAGCGAGATGAAAGGAAAGATAACTCCGTTTGAGAAAATGTATGTAATTTAAATAGGTTACATCGCTAATTACAAGGAATATCTTGGAAATAGTCAACTATAAAACAAAAATACTTCGTTTCGTAGGCGGATTTTCTTCCCCGGGGTTATCAGTTTAGGACTGGAAACCATTTTAGGACTGACAACCCTCTAGGACTTAGAAGCGAATGCCTAGGGGTCAGAAGCCTGTTAGGGAGCCAATGAAACGAATCACAGAATGAAGAATCTGGAACGAGTGGTCGGCTTGTAGCCAGGCACGAGCGTGAGGAAGTGGATGATAGGAAAGATGATGATGGAGCACTTGATGGAATGAGTGGCGAGAAAAACCGGAGGACCCGAAGAAAATTCGCCCAGACGCCGCTTCGTACACCTCAAATTCCACATGCCACCTAGATGGGAGGCGAACGGTCTAACCACTCAGCCACGGCGCCGCCTACAAAAACGCTTATGACATAAATGTTGTATTTTAATGAGATAAAATTTTTGTACGGTAATTTTTTTATCTATTACTTACGGTTTACTAGCTATGCAAAATTCAGCAAATTAATCCACAACGACAAGGTCTTCACAAGCGATTCTCGGAAAATTCAAACTATACATTTCGTTTCTGATATAAATATCCATAATATGCGGTATTTTACTCAAAATCATTAGAGCTGTTTTCGAGTAAAACAAAAGTTCCAATATATTGTGTAGTTTGGGGGGGAGGGACCTTAAAATCTTCGTGTCATCCTTGGTAGATAAACTTAAATACCAAGTTTGTTATTCAACAGTCTTCTTATTTTGGAAAAATGGTCCATGTAAAGGGTAGTTTGGTGTGGGGGGATTTTTCTCAAAATCTTCGTGTCGCACCCCTGGAGTATACTGAATTTAAATACCAAGTTTGTTATTTTACCGACTTTTCGTTTTTGAGTTATTGTGTTCAAAGACACACGGACCTTTTACTTTCTCTATACGCACTATGTACATAGTGAATAGAGAATGTATTGCACTCCACCAAAAAACTCGATACCGAGATTTCACCGGAAATATATGTTTCAGGGTCCCCTGTATCCAAAAAAGGTATTTTCAGAAAAAGGTCCGTGTGTGTGTGTGTGTGCCCGTGTGTCTGTGAACACGAAAACTCAAAAACGAATAGTCGGTAAAATACCAAACTTGGTATTTAAGTTTAGTATCTTCCAGAGATGCGACACGAAGATTTTGAGAAAAATCCCCCCAACTCAAACTACCCTTTACATGGAACTTTTTCGAAAATTTCGATTTTCTCAAAAATGGCTCTAACGATTTTGATTAAAATTTCGTATATTAAAGTTATTTACCTGACAAATAAAATGTATATTTTGAATTTTCTGGGTATAGTCTCTGAAGACTACTTTATTTCGAAAATGTTTTTTTTTTAGATAAAGGGGACCCTAAAACATATATTTCCGGTGAAATCTCGGTATCGAATTTTTGGGTCGGAGTACAATACCTTCTCTATACACTATGTACATAGTGCGTATAAAGAAAGTAAAACAAGACCAATAGCAAGATGAATGAATCAGTGCTCTTGATCAATGACCTAAGCCCATGAAACACAAGAGAGATGTAGTCCAAAATTTAAATGTGAGTTTTTAAATGACCACAAAAAACCATGAAATAAAAGCACTACATGCAGGTATAAATAGCAAGTACAATAAAATTTCGATTGTTTCCTGCGACTCATCATTTACGTTATCCTGTGCTGACTTCCTTCCCCATTCAACGCTAGTGTGGGAAACGGCCTCCATTATGCTCTTGCTGGTTCATATCAAGATAATGTCCATAGTTACTGTTCCATTAAACCGGAATTCCAAAGTTGCAAACTCCATCTGCAACAACACCTAAGACGAGCAGATGCATTCTACGTATACCGTTACCAAGATGAACAGAGCAATTATAATGACTTTTTACTTTCTCTACACGTACTATATACATAGTATAAACAGAAGGTATTACACCCCACCCAAAAATTCGATACAGAGATTTCTACGGAAATATATGTTTTAGAGTTCCCTGTATCCAAAAAAATGATTTTCAGAAAAAGGTCCGTGTGTGTCCGTGTGTCTGTGAACACGATAACTCAAAAATGAAAAATCGGTAAAATTCCAATTTTGGTATTTAAGTTTAGTATCTTCCAAGGATGCGAAACGAAGATTTTGAGAAAAACCCCCTCACCCCAAACTACCCTTTACATTGAGCTTTTTTCGAAAGTTTTGATTTTCTGAAATATGGCTCTAAAGATTTTGATTAAAATATCATATATAAAAGATACACCTATAACTGGCATATAAGATGTATTTGCTGTCAATAGCCTCTGAAGACTACTTTATTCTGGATGAATTTAACGGAATTTTGCATAACTGCAAAACCGTAAGAGATGGACAAAAACCACACAAAAAATGTAGAGCACGTTAAAACACACAATTTATATTATATACATTTTTTTCGTGGATTTCTTCGTTTTTGATATAGCCCTTATTTTTCGTTTCACGTTTAAAAAACTTGCGCTTTCTCACAAAGGGATTTGTCAACTCCTGTCCATACAAACAAAGGAGCTTCAGTCGCATAGCAACCAGGTTTTGACTATCAATTTAACCTATGATACTCCCTTATTTCGCTTCTACTTACAAGGAAGCAAGTAATAAGACTATTTCAGGTATTTTTTTTCTCAATTAGCATGAAGTAAATAGAAGCATAAGCTTTTTAAAAATAATTTGTTGCAGATATGTAGCGAAAGGCATATGAATGGAACACATCAGATTTTTATATAACAGTGTACATTATATTACCTGTTGGTTTACCCGATATTATACGATTAGCTTTTTATTTTCTATACAGCGAATCTGCACATAGTAGCCAGAGAATAAATTGCACTCCACCCAAATAGATGACACATATTTCATCCACGTTTTGAGTTCCATGAATCAAAAAAGAGTATATTTACTCTCTCTTTCAACGAAGTATTACTATGATATTGAATTCCACCCAAAAAGTTTGATGTCGAGAGCTTTTTTACTTTCTCCAGAACATGCTATGTACGTAACAACTACGTAGTAACCAGAGAAGGTATGTATGTATTCCAAGGAAAATTCCATGTCGGAATTTCACCGTAAATAATTGTTTTGAGGCCCCTTGAATTCAAAAATAGCACTTCAGCTTCTCTACTATGTACTATTTACACAGTAGAGATAACGTATTGTATTCCAACGAAAAATTGGATATCGAGATTTCACCGGGAATGTATGTTTTGAGATCCCTTGAATAAAAATTAGTCCTTTTACTTTCTCTGTAACGTAGTATTTACCTAGGAAGTAGCGAATGTATTGTATTCCACCCAAAAATTTGGTGTCTGGATCTAATCGGAAATATAAGTTTTGAGGTTTCTTGAATCAAAAAAGTGCTTCTCTAGTTAGTTTCTCTATAACGTAGTACATCTATAAATAGTAAGTAGAGAAGGTATTGCATTGCAAGCAATAATTCGATGTCGATTCCATTGTAGAGCATGTTTACTTTCTCTATAACATACTCTGTACATAGTAGTTAGACAAGGTATTACATTTTACAAGGTATTACCAAAAATTTGATGTCAAGATGTCGCCAGAAATATATGTTTTGAGATCTCTTGCATACAAAAAGAGCATGTTTATTTATTGTATAGTATACAATGTACATTGAAAATAGACAAGGTATAACATTCCACCCAAAATTCGGTGACGAGATTTCACCAGATGTCCCTTGAATCCAAAAAGAACCTTTTTACTTTCTCTATAACCACTTTGTACATAGTAAGTAGAGAAGGTATGGCATTCCACTGAAAAATTTGTTGGCGAGATTTCACCAAAACTATATATTTTGATGTCCCTTGAATAAAAAAGAGCCTTTTTATTTTCTCTGTAACGTAAAATGTACACAGTAAGTAGAGGAGGTATTGTATTCCACCCAAAAATTCGTTGGCGAGATTTCACCGAAACTGAATATTTTTATGTCCCTTGAATAAAAAAGAGTCTTTTACTTTCCCTGTAACGTAAAATGTATATAGTAAATAGAGGAGGTTTTGTATTCCACCAAAAAATTCGTGGGCGAGATTTCACCGAAACTAAATATTTTGATGTCCCTTGAATAAAAAAGAACCCGTTCACTTTCTCTGCAATGTACTATGTGCATAGTAAGTAGCGAAGGTATTGTATTCCACCCAAAAATTTGGTATCTGAATCTAATCGGAAATATATTTTTTGAGGTTCCTTGAATCAAAAAAATGCCATTTTAGTTTCTCTATAACGCACTGCATCTATAAATAGTAAGTAGATAAGGTATTGTACTCCAAGCAAAAATTCTATGTCCATTTCATTAGAAACATGCTTTTCGGACTCCTGAATCCAAAAAGAGCACTTCAGTTTCTCTGCTATGTACTATTTACATCGTAGATAGAGAAGGTATTGCTTTCCAACGAAAAATTGGTTAACGAGATCTCACTGGAAATATATGTTTTAAGGTATCTGAAATCCAAAAAGCGGATTTCTATTTTCTCTATAACGTACATAGCTGGTAGAGAAATTACTGCACTCCAACCAAAAATACGATGTCGAGATTTCATTGTACATATGTTTTGAGACCCCCTGAATCCCTAAAGGAGGGTAATTTATTTTTCTACAATGTATTATGTACATATTAGGTAGAAAAGTAACTGTATTTCAACCAAAAAATTTATGTCGAGATTTCACCCGAAAAATATATTATGAAATATATTTTCTGTGCAACGTTCTAGTTACATAATACGCAGAAAAGATATTGCATCCCATCGATAAATTTGATATCGATTTGGTATACGATGGCTACACCACTTGGTATTACTTCATTACGTGGGTACTTTATTATTCTGTCATAAGAGTTGCTTTGTACTTACCTACTGGTCAGTTATAAGCGTTTAGGGCCCTAAGCCGCAAAGCGTAGTCAAGGGACCTGTGAAGCTAAAACCCAAGAAGAAGTCAAAACTGCGGTATTCTGGCGACTTTAACATCTGAACAACTTAATGTTTTCAACATTTGCAAGTATGGATCACCAGTAGAAGCCACTTAAACTACTTTTTAAGACCGTTGTGTGTGTGTGTGTGTGTCCGTCCGTCGGTCGGTCGGTGTGTGCTGCAACTATCGTAATGCTGTATTTTTTTTTTTTTTTTGTAGTGTTTAACGCCCGCTTTAACTACTAATGGCATCGCAGGCGGTGTAATGCTGTATCATATCATATTTTAAGTCACGACAAAATCGTCTGCTGAACGTTTTATAATAAATTATACTGTACCAGGTTTATCTTCTTTTCCCGTTAGATAGCATAGCGGCGCCATGGTCGTGTGGTTAAAACGCTCACCTCTCACTTAGGCGGCCCGGGTTTAATCTTGAAATGGGCAACTACATAATAAGTATCATGGAGAATAATATCAGTAGCTGAATTAGCTAGAATTACTCCTGTTAAACCTCCTACTGTAAATAGGAAAATAAAACCTAGAGCTCATATTGATGCAGGATTAAAAATAAACTTGGATCCATACATTGTTGCGAGTCAACTAGGAGACCTCATGTGGGCGAAGCTACTTCTGGGCAGGTTCTCTCCGGTTTACCTCGCCTTTCATTCCGGCAATTGGTTCATATTCGTCTTTTCTGTCATCCACTTCGCCGTCACTTCAATCATCTGCTCCTCACTTTCATACCAAGTATGGGGATGTTCACTCACTCTGGCTTCTCTCTGATATAGAGCCTCTGCTCCTCAATATGCTCTCTGCTGGCTTGTTAGTCCTGGGGAACTGTAAGTTCTACATACGAGGAAGGTAAATAGAGAAAGAAAAGATGATGTGCACGCACACACATAATCTCATAACATTAACTTGTCTACTCAATATTCTATAAATGTTCTTATAAAAAAGCATCCCTCTATCTATTGTAAATAAAGATGCGGTTTGATTACACATTTCATTGTGGCTATAAGGAGAATACGAGGGCTGTAAAGAAAGTAGTGGCAACATGGTCCCCACATCCACAGGAGAGCGGGTATGAGCCAATAGGATATGGGAGCGATCAGGTGACTAGTGTCGATGTGTGGTGTGCATTGGTCGGGCTGCTGCCAGTTGAGAGTGTGTTGTTGCTGTGCAGCGTTGAAGTGAACAGTGTCAAGTGCACCGCTTTAAAACAAGTTTACCAAAGGCGACCAGCTTTCGTGGATTAGAATCGAGGTTGCCCGTGGAAAAAATGCATCAGCATGTTGTCGAGGATTACGTGAAGCCTGTGGCGGGAATGCATTGCCGTACAGGACGGTTGCACGATCAGTCAAGGCGTTTCGTGCAGGTCGAACTGAGACTGCGGATTTGCATCGCACAGGTCGGCCGTCCATTCCGCAAGATCAGATTGGCATCGTGAGTGATCTCGTTGCCATGAACCATCAATGGACTGTCCGGGAGTTATCCGTAGAGGCTGGTGTCAGTCATCAAACTGTGTGGTATATCCTGACGAAATCTCTTCAACTGAGGAAGATTGCGCCCCGTTGGGTTCCATATCGACTCACTGAGGTACAGAAATGGCACCGGTATGCACTGGCTGGCATCCATCTGGACAGATACCGCAAAGGAGACGCATTTCTGCAGCGTATGGTCGCCGTTGATGAGATGTGGGCACGAGCCTATGAGTCGGAATTGAAGCGTCAGTCGAATGAATGGCGTCACCCAGGTTCACCACGTCCACAGAAAGTTGGACAGGAACCCAGTCGGGTGAAGCTGATGCTGATTGTGGCACACGACTACGAGGGGGTTATTCTTGCGCATGCTGAGACTGAAGGACAAACCGTCAGCAGTGACTACTATTGCCGATTTCTGGAGCGACATCTTCATCCGGCTATGCGGCGCAAACGTTCACGTTTATTGCGAGACGATCACCCCATAGTGTTGCATGACAAGGCATGAAGGGACCCCTCCGAGGCCGCCGATTTCCTGACGTGGCATCTGTAGTCCGCGCAGTAAGGCGCTCCGTCGCAGTCATCTACAGAGGTCGCCTTGCCAACGGTCCCCAATGGCTGCCCTACATTTGGCAAAAGGTCAGGGACTTTGCGGGTGACTACATTGAAGGAATGTAATGCAATTGTACTCGTGAGTTCAATAAATATTGTGTTCTGTCAATGTTGCCACTACTTTATTTACAGCCCTCTTATATTAAGCTAAAGGGAGAATAAAACTTTACAAAGCCAGCCTCAGTGATGTGCGTGTAGAATGCCCACCTCGCATTCAAGAGGTAGAGAAATTCATGCAAATTAAACTCTTCAGTTTTTTATTGTTGCATTTGTTTAGCCTTCACTCTCATATGCATACTTTCTGACTCTGTAAGGGATAGGGAATGATTCAAGTAAAAGAAAAATTCGCCGTTCTAGCCGGGTGCCTCTGGGAGAGAAGGTCGCTGACAACTCAACCATAGTAGTAACCTCGCGATATGTGAAGCTAGAACCTGCAATTGTCTAATGCTTGTTGTGATGACATTAGATGGTTGCTCTCATTAAGAACAGTTACGTTCCTATTTAAACAACTGTTAAAAAATATACTATCACATTTTTACTTTCTCTACACATACTATATGCATCGCGTATAGAGAAAAAATCGATACCTAGATTTCTCCGGAACTTCATGTTTTGGGTCCTCTTGAATCCAAAAAAAAAAAAAAAGCATTCTAATTTATGACTAAAATGATACTTATCTTGTGTACTATTTCTTATTCACTAGTTTCGCCCCTAATTTTCTAAATTGGTGTATGTGGTAGAAAAAGTATTGTGTTGTATGAAAAAATGATGCATCCAGGTTTCAAAGGAAATGCATATTTTGAGATCCCTGAATAGAAAGTGTTTCATAAATAGATTGCATGTCTATAGGTCTGTAAAAAGAATAGCACAACAATGAAAAGTCGATTAAATACCAAACTTGTTATGTAAATTCAACATTTACCAAGGATGCGATACAAAGATTTTCCAGAAAATCTCATTTTAAGTTACCGTTCTTTTCCACCTAGGTGGAAAAATATCCGAAACTTAGAAAAAGTCGTGTAAATCAATCGCACCAGTTTTTACTTTCTTTACACGTATTATGTACGTAGTGTATAGAGAAGGTATTGAAATGCACCAAAAATTCGATACCGAGATTTCACCGAAAATACAAGGTTTTTAGACCCCCTGAATAAAAACGACACGAAGATTTTCAAGAAAATCCGCCCACCCCCTACTGCACATTACATGCAACTTTTTTTGGAAAATTTTTATTTTCTTAAAAATGGCTCTAACGATTTTGATTAAAATATCATATATTAAAGATATTTATCTAACAAATAAAATGTATATCTTGAATTTTCTGGGAATAACCTCTGAGGACCTCTTTATTCTGGATGAATTTTGCGGAATTTTGAATAACTGCTAAACCGTAAGAGATGGATTAAAAACTTACTGCACAGAAAATGTAGAATGGATTAAAACACACAATTTATGATATATACATTGTTTCCGTGGAGTTGATCGTTTTTAAGATATTCCTGGTTTTTCGTTTCAGCTTTGAGAAACTTTACTCATGCACTAATTTGTCAACTCCTGTCCATTCAAACAAAGGGACTTCCGTCACATAGCAACCAGCTTTTGACTGTCACGTTAACCTATGACACTCTCTTATTTCTTTTCTACTTACAGGGAAGCAAGTAATAAGACTACTTCAGCTAATTTTTCTGAATTAGCATGAAGTAAATAGAAGCGTAAGCTTTTTAACAATAATTTAGACTGCCTCCGTGGTCGAGTAGTCAGCGAGCGGGTTCAATTCACTGCAGGGGCGGGGAATTTTTCTTTAGCCAGAATTATTCCCTATCCCCCACAGAGACTGGAAGTTTGTATGTGAATGTGAATGAGTGCGTGATTTAAACTAACGTAAAAGAACCTACAGACAACGAGTTGTTTCAAGTGGAAGGCCCCCGATATGACCTTAGATGTTAAAGGGGGCTATATAAATGAAACAATATAAAAAAAAAAAAAAAAACAACAATAATTTGCGCAGCGATGTAGAGAAAGTCATGTGAATGGAACACATCAGATTTTTATGATTCTTTGACCATTAGATGATAATCATGAAATATACAATATTTATGATTTTCACTGGAGTAAATACTGTTTAGGAAATCAGATATGCCATAGCCACCGATATTTGATATCCGTTTTCATAAATAGTGAAAGATAATTTTAATCGTATATTATGAATATCGCGTGGCTGTGGGAGATTGCAAATACAAAGGATAAAGAGGATGTTTCATAAAAAAAACCTTCTAGATCGTTTATCAAGAATACGGTAAGAGATAAATGAAAAGAATAAACTGACTTCGAGATTTATAAAGGAGATTTATGCAACTTCAGCAAGATAACTAGTTTCATAATAATTTGTATATCATTTATATATATATATATATATATATATATATATATATATTATATAATTTTATCTCCAGCAGATCTTCCTTATTGATTAGTATTACGAAAGTATATACTTTGAAGCTGCAAACTAGATTTTTGCTTGTGCCAAAAGCAGCCGGACGTCTTCTGAGAAGGTAAAGACTTATGTTCTCAGTAATAATTATATTTTGATAAAAATAGCTTGCGCATCAGATGAGATGAGAAATAAATCAGCAAACCTATAAGCCCTTTTTGCTTAATAATGCATCTATTTTCATTGCCTTTTTATTTAGTGAATTTTCATATTATCGACAAGGCATTCAAAGCACTCTCATCGAGTGCTTCAATTCTTGGCTGGAGTGGAGGAATTTTTCATAAATAAAAATGATTCTCTTCCCTCCGCAATGTGTGCAGCAAATGTGAAGGCTTTCATAGCATAAATAAGAAATTAAAGTCCTTTATCCTCCGAAATGGTCACAAAAGCTAGAAATTTGCTGTTCCATTCTCATTAGCTTGTTTACTTATTTCGCCACAAATTATTCTTAAAGAAGCTCATTCTTCTATCTGCTTCATGATAATCAAGATAAAATTAGTAGAAACAGTTTAATTACCTATTTCCTAATAGGTACAACAGAAATACGGGAATTTTAAAAGGTGCTCGCTATGTGATGATTTTGAAATTCAGTTCTCTATGCATGGTCGAGCAAAAACGAAAGAAACGATTGACGACTTCTCATTTGAGGAAAGTATACGTACAGGAAACTTTAATCCAATAACAAAGAATACATAGGAAATAGTTAACTAAAAGAAAATATGATTTGACATAAATTATGAGTTTTTGTAGGTATTTACATTTTTATGAAGTAACTTTTTGTGTATCTCTTGCGTTTATTAGATATGCAAGTCAACCAGAAAGAAAAATATTTCAGAAGCTACTGCCAGAAAATTCAGAATAAGCATTTTATTTACAAGTAAATATCTTCAATATACAACATTTCAATCCAATCATTAGAGTCATGTTTGAGAAAATCAAAATGCTCGAAAAATGTTCTACGTTAAGGGTACTTTGGAGCAGGGAATTTTCTTGAAAATATTAATGTTGTATTATTGGAAGATATTGGATTTAATTATCAATCGACTTTTCGTTTTTGAGGAATATTAATTCACGGACACATATGTCCATAAACACAAAGAACATTTTCTTTATTTTTATTTATGGTATAGAAACATCACAATTGTAATAAAATTGCCGGACGCCGTCATTTTATTATTTCAACAGTAATCTTACTAGAATTTTTATTCTATCGATTAACACGACCAAATGAACCAATACGCTATCCTCAATCGCCGGTCGTCTTTACACAGGCAATGCAACTCTTTGCTATACAAATCCCTTTTACGACCTACCCCTGGCCACTTTGGGGATGAACAGATGCCAGCAAGAAGACACGTTCTTTCAAAATAAAGTTTCCAGAATGATATTGAATGCATCATGGGTCATCTACAACTTAGCTTCATCGCGAACGGGGACACAGTACCATCTCTACAAACATTCATTCTCAGACACGTTTCTTCTTCCACAGACTGTGCTACGTATCCAGACCCATACATTTCCCCCAAGAAAGACAGTCTGTGGGAATCTGTTCTCCCAACATTCCAATAGTGATGACTTTAGTTAGTGTGTGACAAGGGACCGAAAACTGACCTTAAATCATATTCTTTGCTGTTCTTTGTATTTCTGATTTGTTACCCTAACACTCCTGGCCTTGGGTCATCTAATAAAAGTATATATATTTTATTCTCCGACCCAACTGGAATGCCCCCATTACTCAGTTGGTAGATCTCCTCTCTGTTGTGTCCAAGGGGTCCCGAGTTGATTCCCGGCTGGGGGATGGGAATGTATGGATGAGAGTGCGAATGTGCGTGTGACTTAATGTATAACATTTGAAACTGAGCAACCGTACAAGTATTCCATAGATGAACGGGATATAAAATGGAGGAAAAAATCTCCTGGCAACAGAGGAAGCCCTCAAACAAAGCTCCGTTTTGGGTGATCGGCTCCGGAGGGCCTTGAACTAGGGTCCTCTCGAATACGAGTCGGCTTGTTACTACGGTGCCATTTGTTCGGTAAATATGAATGTACAAGGGTTTTATATACAATATGCATCTAGAGAAAATCAGAATCTAATAGATCATTTCAAGATTAAAACAAAGCAAATAAAAATCACAAAAAATAAAACATTAATCACCTTAATAAATTAATTGATTGAACTGTCTGCATATTCTGTTTGTGCTCCTCTTTGTGTTGTTTGTTGCGGGTTTTCATCGGTTTCCCTTGCCATTCAATCCTCCAACTGATCCATAATCATCTCTCTTGTCACCCAATGTGCCCGTCATTTCATATCACCCACTTTCATACCAGGCATCGGGTTGACCACCCATTATGGCTTCTGAGTGATTAAGGTTTCTGCTCCTCAAGAGGAGTCTAACCCCAGGTACTGGCTTGTAAGTCCAAAGACGAGGAGGTCAAATAAACAATGAGTATTATAGTCACTGTAAATTGCCAAACCTTCAGCGTTTATTTTTTATACACACATCATCCACATTTGTTTGAAAAGTGTCATTATTCAGTTGCATTGAAGCAATGCTTTGATAATTTATGCTTAATCACTTTTAGTATATGTATATATTTAATTTTGAAGCTATATTTTACAAAATAGCCAAAATAATTAATAACAGATCCCACTCCAGATTTTTAAGTTAAATTCTGGTGATTCCATTATATTAGAATATAGTTAACAATATCCTATGCATTTTTTTCTGAAAATACTTTACTCTTAACAATGTCACATTTTTGTTTTCGTTATATTATTTTAGTAAAAAATAATCGCCGAATAATTTGACAATAACTATGTTATAAGGGATACGTATAACAATAACGTGATAGTCGACAAGATAGTTATCATAAGACAAGACCATACATTATTCGTACATTCCTTTATAATGCTCCAGTATAAAAAATAATAGAACATGCAAAATATTTAACATATACAAAGAACGGACAAATTGTCATTATTTGGCTTTTTATGGGTTTTAAGATTTATGGAACACGGTATAACTGTTTTAATATTTGTGTGAGATATTTTCAAAATTAACTACGATATTTTGGTAAGGTCGTTTCTTGTTATGATACCTGCAAATATTTGTAAAAACATTCGTGAAGTCGTAAAATGAGTAATTAAGAAGTAAAATTAATAACACGTCGATTACTTACAGTTTCATAGTTTTTTCCATTTGAATAGAAAGGTTTTACATTTTTTTAGTTCAAATATCAATATACGTGAATTTATGATTACCAAATCCCGGGTATAGAACCGGTTACCGCTCAGCATCGTGAAGAAAGTGAGGAGCTACGATAGCAGCCATCCTAGCCATTATATCGAACATTCCGGCTGGGGGATGTACAATGCTAGTCACATCACCTTTCTGTACGGTTTGATGATCGTCCACCTTTGCCGTGCATAAGTGGACTAATAACCCAACCATTTCTTGTTTTACCATTTTTTATTTTACCATTTATTTCTTTTATCATGTAGGAATGTCACACGAATATTTTCAGGAAAATCCCCCATCCCAAACTCCCTTTATGGAACACTTTTCATTTCTGTTTCTCAAAAATGACTAACAGTTGGATTAAAATACCACATATTTAAGATATTTCCACTGAAATGAAAATATATGTCATCAATTCTGTGCAAATAGCCTGAGAAGTCTTATTTATTCTGAATGAATTTTGTGTAAGTCGTAATAAATAGACAAAATCATACTACGCAAAAATTCATATCTCGTTAAAGCCTATTAATTTTGTAATTTCTTTTTTTATGTTAGCGATTTCCGAGAAAACCTTTCATGATGGTTTTCAGATACCTCCAACGATAAAAACAAAGAGCATAAAATTTCATTGAGATCCCTTTTCAAAATTCTATACCTTTATCCTAATATATTCTTCTTATACGAACAACGAAATGTGTATAGAAGACCATTATTGATTATCAGGAACTACATGGAAGAAAATGCTTTTGGAAAGAATAGTTTGTAGAAGAGTGAATAAAGAAAGTGATGAGATTACGGCACGTAACACTTTTGTCTTAGCACTGCCATTGTTGGACCTGTTTTTCAGGGAAAAGAACGTGCCTAAAGAGAGTATGTAATGTTACTACGAGCAAGTTTAATGCCAATGTACGAAAATGTTAGCGATTCTCTTTGATATTTTCTATACTCGATAATTTAGAGCTCACTTTCTTGTTAGTCATGCTTTAATTAGCGTTCCCAGCAATTTTGCTGTCGTGCCGCACCGTTCAACAGAGCTATCATTGACCTTCTTTATTATATGCAAGCATTAGAGAGCTTTAAGGGGGACCTTCCCGCACCAATTTAATCGACCTTCAACGCTAAAGGCACAACCGGTATAAAGCCCTGCTGGGATGGTTATTTTGCTATCATTTATTTTATTACTCTCGATGCTTGCTGCAGGTTTGAGTGCATAGCTTCAGTTGAAGGCTGAGAAAGAATCCTTCAAGAATAAAGCAACGGTGAATTTTTACTTTCTCTACACGTACTATGTACATAGTTTATAGAGAAGGTATTACATTCCACCCAAAAATTCAATACCGAGATTTCACCAAAAATACATGTTTAGGGTCCCCCTGAATAAAAAAAAAACATTTTAGAAAAAGGTCCGTCTGTGCGTGTATGTGTGTTTGTGTGTCTGTGGGCAGCATATCTCAAAAACGAAAACGCCGTTAAATACCACATTTGGTATTTAAGTTTGGTACCTTGCAAGGATGCGACAAGAAGATTTTCGAGAAAATCCCTCCACCCCCAACTACCCTTTACATGGAATGTTTTTTCCCAACGTTTTGATTTTCTCAAAAATTGCTCTAGCGATTTTTGAATTATGCGATTATTTTGGACGAATTTTACGGAATTTTGGATAACTGCTAAACCGTAACAGATGGACAAAAACTTACCACACAAAAATTGTAGAGCACGTTAAAACGCACAATTTATGTTATATATGTATTTTTTTTTTCTGCGTGGAGTTGATCGTTTTTGAGATATTCCTTGTTTTTGATTTCAGTTTTGAAAAACTTATGCTTTTCTATACACGAATTTGTCAACTCCTGTCCATACAAACAAAGGAGCTTCAGTCACATAGCAACCAGCTTTTGTCTGTGTCACTTTAACCTATGGTATACGCTTATTTCGCTTCTACTTACAAAGAAGCAAGTATTAAGGCTATCTCTGCTATTTTTTTTTTCTCGATTAGCATGAAGTAAGTAGAAGCACAAGCCTGTTAACAATAATTGCTGCAGAGATGTAGAGAAAGTCATGTGAATGGAACAATTTTTTTTTTACTTTCTCTACACGGTCTGTGTGTATAGTGTTTTAGAGAAGTTATTGCATTCCTCCCAAAAATTCAACACCATGATTTCACCGGAAATATACGTTTTAGGGTCCCCTGTATCCAAAAAAAAAAAAAAAAAAATTAGAAATGCATGTGTGTTTGTTCTTGTGTCTGTGAACACAATTACTCAAAAACGAAAAATCGGTAAGATACCAAACTTGGTAATTAAGTTTAGCATCTTCCAAACATGATACATGAAGATTTTTAGGAATATCCTCCTACCCCAAACTACTCTTTATATGGAAAAAGTTTTGCAATTTTTGATTTTCTCAAAGATGCAGCTAACAATTTTGATTAAAATACCGTATGTTTGAAATATTTATACTACAAATACAATTATGGCTTAAATTTTTCTGGGAATAGCTCTAAATACTTCTTTATTCTGAATGAACTTTTCTGCATTTTGCCTAACTGGTAAACCGTAAGAAATAGACAAAATTTACTACACAAAAAATATAGATCACGTTAAAACACTTTTTTTTATGGAATTGACCATTTCTCAGATGTTCTTTTGCTTCAGATTTAAAATACTTAAACTTTTCTCACGTGGTAAGTTGTAAATTCCTAGTCATTCATACAAAAGGGTTTCAACCACATAGCAATTAGCTTTTAAAATATTTGACTATCGTTTTAGCCTAGTGTATTCCCTTATTTTCCTTATACTTACAAGGATGCATGTAATTAAGATAATTTCTGCTAATGTTTATCTCGATTTTCATAAAGTAGATACAAAAATATTCTTTTTAGCAATAATTTTACACTGATGTAGAGAATAGAACACATAAGATATTTTAAATTTGGTTAGTATATCTTTTGACATCAATAAAGCCTTTACCCATGCTCTCCCTTCTCTTCAGACATTTAAAAATCATACAATACACCTGTTTCCTAGCAATCTTTTAACAGTGCTTTCTTTTATTTTTTTTATTTGCTTTTACCATACTTTCACAGCTTCAAAATGTTCTTTTTCAGTTTTTATTAATATTTCATTAAAGTTTCTCATAATCTGTAAAAGTATCCACCGTAGCATTCTCTAGGATGAAATATACAAACAAAAATGTTTCTTATGGACATTTATTTAGAGGATTATAATTTGATATTTATAAAAAGTTTCACAAGTAATACAGAATATTGAAAATATTTTTATACAGCTTTCGTTTGTGGTTCAAAGCTTCAATTTTAAAATTGCAACCAATTTCCTCACCTCATTAGACCTGTGGAATATTTTGATTATTCGCCATGTTGACAATGACATTTATGAACTACCTAAAGCTCCCAAAATATTTATTCAGTTTTAATGAAACATGTTCTAAATGTTATCTAAATATCAATGCAATCACAGCAAAATTTTCAGAAAATCCAAACAAAAATGTGGAACTTAATTCACTCTCGGCACTCTTTAGACCATCTATTGAGAATATTTACTGAGATATAATTCGCAACTACAAGAAAAACCTGATGTGTTTCATTCACAAGCTTTCCTTAGAAAATATTATTACAAGTAGTTAATGTACATCATGCTAATTGAGATAAACATTAGCGGAAATGATCATTACATATAATTTCTTTTGAGTAGAACGATAATGAGGGACTACACTAGACTAAAGCGATAGTCAAATCTTTTGAAGGCTATCACTATGTGCAGCAATTAAAGTTCGGTTCTCTTTTGCATTACCAGGAGTAAAATACAGGAGGTGAAACGAAAGTAGTCTTCCCGTTTGAGAAATAATTTAAAGTTGAATCCCAAAACAAGCAATATCTCGGAAACTGTTAGCTCTACAATAAAAATGTAAAGGACATAGATTGTGTGTTTTGATGAGATCTACATTTTTTTGTAGTAAACTCTTACGGTTATGCAAAAGTTACTCAGAATGAAGAGAACTTGAGAGATTATTCCCAGGAAATTCAGGATATATATTTCATTTCTATGTAAATATCTTTAACATAAGGTATTTTAATTAAAAACCGTAATTAACGCCAATTTTTCTATGTAAAGTGAAGTTTGGAGTAAGATATTTCTTGACACGTTACCGAAGGGGAAAAGGGAGTGCAACAATTGAAATTCCGAGTTGCACATTGGTGATCCCCTAACTGTTGTTGCACAATAAGCCGCCTCCTTTGCCGGGTGATACAACATTGTGTTAATCTTTTCTCTATGATACATATTGGAATTATAATCCCAAGATAATTCGCGCACGTGGTGAACAAAAATAATACACTGTTTATACCAATAAACCTGTTCTGAGGGAGCGTCGAGCGGGGTTGAAGGATGAAGGTGTGGATTACACAATTCGTGTTAACTTTCCTTACACCCTGTTATGCCAGAATGAAAATCGTTGCAATATCCGAGTCCCCGTGCAACGTTTAGATTTTCAGCAAAATTATAGCGCCAAGCGTATGTTTAATGTCTTTGGAAAAAAAAAAAAATTAAAAAAAAATGGGGCAGGAACCTTTATTAGACAAAAAATAAATGCATATAGACAGTTTCTGTGCATTGAAAAATATAATTGGACACCTCAGGGATTCTTTCTACCAATGAGTGGTTCACATATATTCGTTATGTCCTAAAGCATTAGTATATCTAATATTTACATTACGTTATTCATGAAGCATATTTCGTCTGCGGTGCCACTTGTAGTAAAACCGGCGTTAAACACCACAAAAAGACATATGTTGGTCTACAATTAGACAATTAATGCTTACTTCAATAGAATGTGAATTAACAACATTCAAATGTAATGAAATGTGAAATATGGTCAACTTTCAAATACATCCGTTAATGTTATCATTTGGGAAAGTTTATTATATTTCTATTATAGCTTTATGACGGTCGTCTCCTTAGCACGGTGGTAGCGCAGCTGTTTACCAAGCGGGAGACCTGGGTTCGATCCCCAGTAGTGGCGTGGGGATTTTTCCCCCTCTGGGAGACCTGGCCCGGGGTGCACTCAGTCTCGTAAGGTCCTTGGGGGGCCAATTGAGGAGCTACTTGATGGAGAAGCAGCGGCTCCAGGTCATGAGGACCACATTAACCGGCCAGGACGGACTCGAGACGCTGACCACGTCTCACCCTCCAATACTGCACCCCATCCATGACGTCTGTAGTGGACCGAGATGGGGGACGCAGCGGCCGGGCGGTAGGCCAAGGTTCCCCGTGAGCTGTCGTGCCAAGGAGTTATAGCTTTATGACTTATGTAAAGTATTCCAAACTTTTAACATTGCTCTGGGGATTGGTATCGAAATGCGAATCAGAGAATTTTATGCCACGTCGGTATGTTGGCATGGTAGTTCAACTAATAACAGCAATTGGATAAAAACCTGCAGATCCGTGGTTCAAACCTCGGCTATGACTTGAGTTTTTCAATATGCTTCTACCTTTTAACTCTTGTCCTACATCGGCTATTGTAAAAAAAAACAAAAAAAAAAAAACACCTGATTAAAAAAAAAAAAAAAAAAAAAAGGTTTTTAGACTCTGAGCATTTTACATTCTTTACACGTACTATGTAAATAGTTATAGTTGTAATTTACCCAAAAATTGGATACCGAAATTTCACCGGAAATTAATATTTTGAGACCACCTGAATAAAACAAAAAAGCTATTTAGAAAAATGTCCATGTGTGTGTGTGTGTGTGACTTTGGGCAGAATAGTTCCAAAACGAAAATAGCGTTAAATACCAAACTTGGTATCTAAGTTCGGTATCTTTTAAGGTTGCGACAGTAATATTTTCTAACGATTTTAACAAAATCCTTATATTTAAGATATTCATGCGACAAATAAAATGTATATCTTCAATTTTCTGGGAAAAGCGTCTAAAGACACGTTTATTCTGGATGAATTTTGTGGTATTTTGCATAACTGGAAAACCATAAGATATAGACAAAAACTTACCACACAAAACGTGTACAGTTCGTTAAAATACACAATTAATGTAATATACATTTTTTTGTGGAATTGACCGTTTTGGAGATTCTTTGTAGTTTCAGTTTTAAAATATATATACTTTTCTCAATACGGGAATATATCAACTCTGCTGTCCATACAAACAAAGGTACTTGAATCACATAGCAACCAGCTTTGGACTATCACTTTAACCTATAGTATTCACGTATTTCGCTTCTGCTTACAAGGAACTAAGTAATAAGACGGTTTCTGCTAGTGTTTATCTCGATTAGCATGAAATGGATAGAAAGCATGCTTATCAAAAAAAAATTACTACAGAAATATAGAGAAAGCTTTGGGAATGAAACGCATCAGATTTTTATTCTTGGACTTTTATTCTCCAAATGAAAGTTTATTTACATTTTTAAAATGTAACTTTTAGGTAAGAACGAGTAACACACTCAATTTTATACAGTCTAAATTGACATAATTTATACCTTAGGTCAAACATTTTTCATGGTGGAGCTTAAAAATACCTAGTTCGATTATTTAAGCAAATAGAGTACATTTTTACATAAAAATATTTTCAAACCGATAGGAGTATGTTCAAATAAGGAAAATGGTAAATAAATATGTTATGAAATCTTGTGTAATATTCCGGTAGGAAAGTAGAAACACTTTACCGTGTTCTCTTATGCAGAAAAATTACAAGAATAATTAATTAAATTCCGGCAAGAAAGTAAAACATTTGTTTGTGTTCTCTTATATAGAAAAAGTACAAGAATAATTAATTTTAATATCTAAGGAAATAGCCAAACTTAACTCTGCACTATTTACTTAATGTGAAGTGGAACGCAGTTTCTCTACTTTTAAGCCTTTTTAACGGAGGATTTAAAGATTTTAAGTGTAAACTATATTTAGAGTGCTATATTGTTCATATCATACTAGGTATTCAATATAATAGTGAAAGATTTCACGCATATAGCGTTTAATGTTTATTAATTACTATATTTTTACTTTCTCTATACGTGCTATGCATATAGTGTATAGAGAAGGTATTGCACTACACCAAAATATTCAATACCGAGATTTCACCGGAAATATTTGTTTTAGGGTCCCCTGTATCCAAAAAGAGTATTTTCAGAAAAAGGTCCGTGTGTGTCCGTATGTCTGTGAACACGATAACTCAAAAACGAAAAGTCGGTAAAATACCAAACTTGGTATTTAAGTTTAGTATCTTCCAGGGATGCGACACGTAGATTTTGAGAAAAATCCCCCACCCCAAACTACCCTTTACATGGAACTTTTTTCAAAAATTTTGATTTTCTAAAAAATGACTAACGATTTTGATTAAAATATCGCATATTAAAGCATAAAATATTATTAAAAAGCTTATGCCTCCATTTACTTCATGCTAATCCAGAAAAAATTAGCAGAAATAGCGTTATTACTTGCTTGTTTGTAATTAGAAGCGAAATAAGGCAGTACCATAAAGTGATAATCAAAAACTGGATACAATATGACTGAAGTTCCTTTGTTTGTATTGACAAATTCCTATACGAGAAAAGCCTAAGTTTTTCAAAGCTGAAACCAATAACACGGAATATCTCAAAAAAGATCAACTGCACAAAAAATGTATATAACATGAATTGTGTGTTTTAACGTGCTCTACATTTTTTGTGTGGTAGGTTTTTATCTGTTTCTTAAGGTTTAGCAGTTATGCAAAATTCAGTAAAATTCATCCAGACAAAGTAGTCTTCCGAGACTATTTCCAGAAAATCAAGATATACATTTTATTTGTCTGGTAAATATTTCATATACGACATTTTAATCAAAATTGTTAGCCATTTTTGAGAAAAGCATTTTCTTAAAAATCTTCGTTTTGCATTCTTGGAACACACGAAACCTAAATACCAAGTTTGGTTTTTAACGGAATTTTCGTTTTTTAGCTATGCTGCCCACAGACACACACACTTACATTTTTGTAAAAATGTTTTTTTGGATTCAGGAGGTCTCAAAACACGTATTTCCTGTGAAATCTCGATATTGAATTTTTGGTTTCATTACAATGCCTTCCCTATACACTATGTACATAGTACGTGTAGAGAAAAAAATCATTTAAATTCCTAAATTAATCTTATATAGAATCCTAATATATTAATAGAACCTAATTTTAAAATGTTAATTTTAAAAATCCGGGGCTTGCATTGTTGCTGTAAGATTTACACCTTCTCGTCACATCACCCGGAGTTTTTAATTAAATACAAAACTTCTTTTATACATAACAAGGAATCACAGTTTCCACCAATTCATTTAGCCTTCAACAAATCTTTCAAAGTCAATAAACGTGAGGCAGCGTATGTATTTTAATCTCTAAAGAGCCTCAGGTCAAATTGTGTCGAGTATTTTGCTTTCACCTTAATGTTTATCTTGAAATTCAATCTGCTTATGAGAATAATGGTGAGCATAAAGTGTTAATAATACAGTCGTCGGTAAATATTCACACTTAGAAGTAATTAACAAACAAATCCTTTCAAACTGCGTTTCCAGCAATTTATAAATGACGAAACCATTTTATTTAAAGCATTTTAATATATACAGGGTGGTAATGAACTATACCGAAATATTTTTACGGAATATGTAGATTACTTAAAAAGTAATTTGAGATAAGAGACTTATCGCCTGTTTATTGAAATGTCGAAGCAACGGCTATAAGTTTCTGAAGTGCCAGTACGCCACTGACTAATTTATCAACCATTCGAGAGCATAACATGAAAAATCTGATGTGTTCCATTCACATGATTTTCTCTATACCTCTGTAAATTATTATTGTTAATAAGCTTATATTTTATTTATTTCATGCTAATCGAGAAAAATTAGCAGAAAAAGTCTTATTTCTTGCTTTATTGTAAGTAGAAGCGAAATAAGGGAGTACCATAGGTTAAAGTGAAAGCCAAAAGCTGGTTACTATGTGACTGATGTTCCTTTGTTTGTATGGACAGGGGTTGACAAATTCCTGTATCAGAAAAGTATAAGTTTTTCAAATCTGAAACCAAGAAAAACGAATATCTCAAAAACGGTCAACTCCACGAAAAAAAGGTATATAACATAAATTGTGTGTTTTAACGTGCTCTACATTTTTTGTGGGTTAAGTTTTTGTCCATATCTTACGGTTTAGTAGTTATGAAAAATTCATCCAGACTAAAGTAGTCTTCAGAGGCTATTCCCAGGAAATTCAAAATATACATTTTATTTGTCAGGTAAATAACTTTAATATACGACATTTTAATCAAAATCGTTAGCCATATTTTAGAAAATAAAAATTTTCGAAAAAAGTACCATGTAAAGGATAGTTTGGTGTAGGGGGATTTTTCTCAAAATCTTCGTGTCGCATCCCTGGAAGATACTAAACTTAAATACCAAGTTTGGTATTTTACCGACTTTTCGTTTTTGAGTTATCGTGTTCACAGACACACGGACACACACACACACGGACCTTTTTCTGAAAATACTTTTTTGGATACAGGGGACCCTAAAACATATATTTCCGGTGAAATCTTGGTATCGATTTTTTTGGTGGAGTGCAATACATTTTCTATTTACTATGTACATGGTGAATATAGAGAAAGTAAAAACGAAGGAGCATATTACAGCGTACCTCTCTAGCGTAGTAGTTATGATACTGGCTTACAAGTGAAAGATAGTTTCCGAGTTTTTTTTTTTTTCTTTCAGGACTCCGGTACTGTATCCCTATTGACATTTCCCCCCGTAGGTTTTACTGATTACTAGTTTACTGGTTTTACTGTTTCTTTTACAAACATATACACATTGCACAAACATATAACACCCATGCCCAAGGCGGGACTCGAACCCACGATCCTCTGCCCACGAAGCACCAAAGCGAGACGCTTTAGCGAGCGTGGCCATGGGGACCGGCTGAGTTCGGGTCTCGTTCACGTATCGCGGCACTTCGTCTGGAATAAAAAAAAAATACTTTCTGACAGGAATCGACCTCAGGACCTTTGGGATAGCAGCTTCCCGCGTTATGCATTAAGTCACCATAGCAGTTGAAAAAATCTGATGTGTACCATTCACATGACTGTCTCTATATACCTGCAACAAATTATTCGTATAATGCTTATACTTCTATTTACTTTATGCTAATCAGAAAAAAAATGAGCAGAAATAGTCTTATTATCTGCTTCCTTATAAGTAGAGGTGAAATAAGGGACTACCATAGGTTAAAATGCTAGTCAAAAGCTGATTGCTATGTCAATGAAGTTCCTTTGTTTATATGGATAGGAGTTGACAATTTCCTGTATGAGAAAGACATGTTTTTCCTAGCAGAAACCAAAAATATTGAATGTCTCAAAAACGACGAACTTACGAAAAAAAATGTATATAACATAAATAGTGTGTTTTAACGTGTTCTACATTTTTTGTGTAGTAAGTTTTTGTCCATCTCTTCACGGTTTAGCAGTAAAATTCATCCAGAATAAACTACTCTTCAGAAGCTGTTCCCAGAAAATTCAAGATATACATTTTATTTGTCAGATAAATATCTTTAATATACGAGATTTTAATCAAAATCGTTACAGCCATTTTTGAGAAAATCAAAATTTTGTAAAACATTCCATGTAAAGGGTAGTTGGGGATGGGGGAGATTTTTCTCAAAATCTTCGTGTCGCATCCCTGGAAGGTACTAAACTTAAATATCAAGTTTGGTATTTTACCGACCTTTCGTTTTTGAGTTATCGTGTTCACACACACACACACACACACACACACACACACACACACACACACACACACGGACCTTTTTGTGAAAATGCTTTCTTTTGGATATTGGGGACCCTAAAACATATGTTTCCGGTGAAATCTCGGTATCGAATTTTTGGGTGGTGTGCAATACCTTCTCTATACACTATGTACATAGTACGTATAGAGAAAGTAAAAAGGCCTCCAGATTAGGCTACATAACTCAAGAACGTAGTTAATGAATGCTCAGTGTCGCACTGTCAAGTGATTAGTTCGTGATTTTACAGATTTTTGCGACATTAAATCTTGAGAACGCTAGTAATGAACTGCTAAAAATCGATATTTCTATACCCGGGCAGCAGTTTTAAAGACATTCCAAGCCATTTTTTCAACCTGCTTTGCTTTAACAACCACTTATCAGCACCTGATACCCGCACGTTTAACGCAATGTAGCTGCGTTTATGTTTATCCGGGGTCTATGTTGTCTATATATATACTTATAGACAATATAGACATATATTTGGATTGAAATGTAAATATACAGTTAAATATAAAGGCTTTCTCTTTTATCTGGAGTTTGTGTAACATTTTCTCGGATTCATTGAGATCTATTGTCATTCTATTTCACACCTCTTTAGATTTTAAGAATGTAACAGTATTTTAAAATTAGATGATTTTCATTCGTGAATGTTGTTTGGGTATACATTTAACCAGTTGAAATATGTGACTCTCCAGTAATAAAATCTCCTTTTGTGAGGCAAAATTGTAACATTAGTGCACAGCACTATCATTTTCAATTAGTCTCCGTCACAAAATGGCACCCTTTAATTCCATAGCGGCCTTCCATAAAGTTTTTCCCAAGAACAAAATATAGTACAGAAATAAACAGCTGGGATTATGACAATTGCTGGCCGTAGTTACTCATAATTTTGCTTGTTGTAAATTGACATATTCGCAGCATAGACGTTGAATATTTATCAATATATTATTAGAAATACACTCCACTCTACTGTGCACTTAAAGTTATATCACGGAGAAGAATGGGCAAAGCTTGGAGCATTTTGGGTTAGAACATGTTTTTTTTTATTGTAGTTAAAAATGTTAAACACTTCTAGGTAAATATAAGTAAAAGTTTTAAAGTCACATGTCTGTAAACCTCTCCAATCTTCTTTAATACTATTTTGAAGTGTATGCAAACCTTTAAGGAAATTTATCCAGGTTTTTAATTTTAGCTTAATTTATTTAAGTGCATTCAAAAAAATCTCTGATCTACATATTGTATTACAGAAGGCTATATTTACAAGCTAAATATTAATAATATTAAATATTTAGCAAGGAACTAATGACCAATGTTGTTTTTAAAACAAATAAATGACCGAAATAATTATAATTCTTGAATATGCATTGTTTTGTTTTGTTACAAATATTTAGCTTCGTTTTTAGTAGAGATATTACGAATCCAATTTTTAAAAGATTTTAAAAGCATGTCTTTGGTCTCGCAACAATGGAGCGGTAATTTTATTGCAGGTTTAGTTTTAAAACTTACACAATTTTAAAAAATTTTGTAACTCACAAGTAACAAATTAGAAAAATAGAATCTAGCTAAGGATCACTCTTTACGATAGCAAACATACAAATAATTAAACCCAGAACCTGGCATTTTGCTTTACATAGCCTTAAAAGCTACAGAAATAACAAAACTAATATTTTTACTTTCTCTACACGTACTATGTGCACAGTGTATAGAGAAGGTATTGTAATGCACCCAAAAATTCGATACGAGATTTCACCGGAAATATATATTTTGGGTTCCCCTGAATCCAAAAAGCATATTTGGTAAAAGGTCCGTGTGCGTGCGTGCGTGCGTGTGTGTGTGTGGGTGGACAGTATAGCTCAAAAACGAAAAGACCGTTAAATACCAAACTAGTATTTAAGTTTGGTATCTTCCAAGGGTGCGAAATAAAGATTTAAATAAAATCCTCCCATCCCCAACTACCCTTTACATTTCGAAAATTCTAATATTCTCAAAAATGGCTGTAACGATTTTGATTAAAATATCGTATATTAAAGATATATATCTGACAAATAAAATATATATCTTGAACTTTCCGGGAATAGCCTCTTAAGACTATTTTATTCGGGATGAATTTTACAGAATTTTGCATAACTGCTAAACCGTAAGAGATGCACAAAAACTTACAACACAAAAAATGTAAAGCGTTAAAACACACAATTTATGTTATATATATTTTTGTCGTGGAGTTGATTGTTTTCGAGATAGTCCTTTTTTTATTTCAGCTTTAAAAATATATACTTTTCTCATACAGGAATATGTCAACTCCTGTCCAACAAACAAAGAAACTTGTCACATATCAACCAGCTTTTGACTATCACTTTAACCTATGGTGCTCCCTTATTTCGCTTCTACTTAAAAGGAAACTAGTAATAAGACGATTTCTGCAATTAATTTTCTCGATTATCATGCAGTAAATAGAAGAATAAGTTTTTTAACAATAATTTGTTGCAGATATGTAGAGCAAGTCATGTGAGTGGAACACTCAGATTTTTCACGATGGTGTTTTTACACAAATTTGTATTAATTACAATCGTACTGCCGTTTATAAATTTATACCAATCAATATACATTTTATTTACAGATTTCACATAATATTTGTTAATCCAAAAAGCATTTGTTGAATATTAGCAAAGATAAACATGTGTGACCGAGAGAAAAACTGCATTATAATTGTTTCTGTAATTATTCTTTGAAACATTTGACTGATACGGTATTTTTGCCTCTATGCTGTATATTATTTTCATACACAAATTAATTACAATGTGTATTGTTGCGATATTAAAATACAAATTATGTAAATTTGGCTCATTATGTTATTTGTTCATATTTGCGTACCGATTTATGCACGTTTTATTCAATTTTATATTACGTTAATATTAATATAACTGTTATAAGGTCTCTAATTCGCCTTGTTTGTTAATAACATTGATTTATATATTTTGTGTTGCATTATTTATTTGCCTGTTCTACAGTTATTCCCTTACGCGGTTTGCTAATTTTGTATGTAAGCAATTTTAACACGTTAGTGTACACAGAAAACACAGTGTATTAAACATAAATAATCATACGTGTTTGTGCAAGTAATTACTGGTCTAAATATCGTCATCTTGGAAATAAGAGGCTTCTCATACACATTTTGTGTAGGTTATATCCTGTTGTATTTATTTAAATTTACATTTATTATCAGATACCTTAGATAATTGAATATTATTTCAGGGCCGCGCCGTGGCCGGGTGATTAGACCACTCGCCTCGCACGTAGACGACCCGGGTTCGATTCCAAGCGATCGCATTTGAGATTTGTGGTACACAAAGCGACGCAAGGACGGGTTTACTCCGGGTTCCCCGGTTTGCCCCGCCATTGCATTCCACTGGTGCTCCATCTTCATTCTATGTACGATCAGTGTCATCGCCTGCGGCACCAAAGTAGTAAAAGCGGGCGTTAAACATTATAAAAACAAAAAAGAAGGTTTTCAGGAAAATCAAGCTACCCAAAATTGAACATTAACGGTACTCAGTAGTCGTAAGCTTTCACGGCCGGTGTCCAAATTATAACTAGAAGTATTTTTGGGGCTGAGAAACCGTGGTCTGCTGGATTTTTCAAGTCCAGACGTTTCGATCACGACTGCGGTGAACATCTTCGGTGGCATGGTCTAAGCTGCGACCAAACCTTCCCCGAGAAGGCTTAGACCACCTCACTGAAGATACATTAATGGTAATCTTTGTATGGAACACTTTTTGATTTTTTTCTCAAAATTTTTTCTAATGATTTTTATTAAACTGCCTTTATTAAAGATACATACACAGCAAATAACTTTTATATCCGAGGTCTGCTTCATTCTAAATGACTTTTGCATAACTTATTATCCATAAGATATGGAAAACAAAAAATACCGCACTCAAAAATCTCGTTAAAACACACAATTTATGTCATATGCACCATTTTCTGTAGAGCCAACCATTTCCGAGATATTCGCTCTTATTGTTTTTAATTTTAAAATACTTAAACTTTTCTAAAACGGGAAGTCCTCATTCGTTTCACCCCTCTTTTTTGTTTCTCCTGGTCTCGGGAAGCGTACCGAATTTCAATGACAATCGTATAACGACAGCTTTTAAGAGATTTTACTCTCATTTCATTCTAGTGTATTCCCTTATTTCCTTTTCACTTACAAGGGACGAAGTAACAATGTTTATCTCGATTAACATAAAGTAGATAGAAGAATAAACTTTTGTAAGAATAGTTTGTTTGCAGAGCACATCAATAGTTTGAAGTACATCAGATTTGTTTCCATAATGAACTCAATGAAACCACAACAGCGTGTTCTTTAATAGAGAATATACTCTGCTAATTTGGAGGTTAGCCAGTTTCAGATTTAACACCATTATATTGCGGTTGCTGATTTTATTTTAATATATCAGTGATAGAAGTTCTGGTTACGACTGACCGCTTTGTGTGACATGATTGACTGGGCCAAATTTGTCCACGCTTCTACGAGTTTAAACAGTACACAATCCCTGGTGGGGAGGAAAGGAAAAAAAAAAATCTTATGTGTTCCATTCACATGACTTTCCATACATCTCTGAAAAAAATTATTGTTAAAAAGCTTATGCTTCAATTTATTTCATGCTAATCGAGAAAAAATTACTTGCTTCCTTGTGAGTAGCAGCGAAATAAGGGAGTACAATAGCTTAAAGTGATAGTCAAAAGCTGGTTGCTAAGTGACTGAAGTTCTTTGGTGTGTATGGACAAGAGTTGACAAACTCCTGTATGAGAAAGGTATACGTTTTTTAAAGCTGAAACCAATAACAAAGAATATTTCAAAAAGATAAACTCCACGAAAAAATGTACATGACATAAATTGTGTTTTTTATTGTGATCTACATTTTTGTGTGGTAATTTTTTGTCTATCTCTTACGGTTTACCAGTTATGCAAAGTTCAATAAAAATCCCCGAATAGAGGTCTTTAGAGGCTATTCCCAGAAAACTCAACATATACATTTTATTTGACATGTAAACATTTTAAATATAAGAGATGTTAATCAAAATCCTTAGAGCCATTTTTGAGAAAATCTAAATTTTTGAATTTTTGTCCATTTAAAGGGTAATTTGGGGTGGGGAATTTTCTTGAAAATTTCGGGTCATATTCTTGGAAGATACGAAACTTAAATACCAAGTTTGATGTTTATCAGTCTTTTCGTTTTCGAGCTATGCTGTCCACAGACACACACGCACGGACATTTTTCCAAAAATATATATTTTTGGTGAATTTTTGGATGCAATACAATGCCTTCTCTATAACTATGTACATTGTACGTGTAGAGAAAGTAAAAACAATTCTCTCCTGTAGTGGGATTCAACAAGCGATAGAAAGCATAACGCCTCAGACCGCAGGGCTATTGTTCATAGTGCTTTAAAATAATTGTTCAATAAAGCACGCTTTTCAGGCACATTATGTTGGATAATCGATACACTCTCGCGGCTATATACTATTTTAGTAGATAGGTTGATGATGATATATGTCTCACGGCTGCTTCTGGTGATCGTTTGATTTAAAGCAGATACTCTGAGCCTAAAAGTGCTGCTACAAACGGCCTTTGTGAATCTCTCCGCGAGCATGCCAGTTTAAATATTAGAGCATGCCCTGCTAATTAACATGGTGATCGGTATGTAAATGCCTGCGAAGCAAACCTTGTCGAAACATGGAGAGTAATATCATATATTCCTGTGTTTGATAACAAAAGCAATTCCGAATCATATTTCAGAACATGGATACAATTTTATTAGCTGCCTTCTCTTTAAATACTAAAAACGAAATAACCACCTAGCTGAGTGAACAAATTTTAAAAGAATCGTGATGTGTTCCATTCACATAACTTTCACTATATCTCGATAACAACTTGTTATTAAGAAACGTATTCTTCTATCTACTTCATGCTAATCATGATAAACATAAGCAGAAATTGCCTTATAACTTGCTTTCTTGAAAATAGAAGCTAAAAAATCTGATTGTTACACTCACATGACTTTCTCTAGCTGCTCTACAAACTTCTTACAAAAGATTATCCTTCTTTCTACGTAATGCAAACACTATCAGAATTTCCTTATTACTTAGTTCCTTCTAAGTAGGAGGGAAGTAAGAGAATGCAGTAGGCTAAAGTGATAGTCAAATGTTTTAAACGCTATCGTTATACGATTGTCATTGCAAATCGCTTCTTTGCTTAGCCAGGAGTAGAACAAAAGAAAGACGGACACCTCCTGTCTGAGAAAAGTATAAGTATTTCACATGTGAAACCAATAACAAAGAATATCTCAGGAACAGTTACGTTACAAAAACGTAAAGGATATAAATTGTGTGTTTTGACGAGATCTACATTGTTTGTGTAGTAAGCGTTTGTCTACCTCTTACGGTTTAGCAGTTAAGCAAAATTCATCCATAATAAAGAGTTCTTCAGAGTTTTTCCTCAGAAAATTCAAGAGATACATTTTATTTAGGATCTGAATAGTTTTAATATTCGAGATTTTAATCAAAATCTTTAGAGCCATTTCGAAAATTTTTCCATGCAAGGGGTAGTTTATGGTGCGAGGATTTTCTTGAAAATATTCATGTCGCATCCTTGGAAGATACTAAACCTAAATGAAATGTTTGGTATTTAACGTCTTTTCGTTTTTGAGCTATGCTGTCCACAGACACACATACATGCACACGCACGCACACACACAGACCTTTTTCCAAAAATGCTTTTTTTTATTCAGAAGGACCCAAAACATGTATTTCCGATGAAATCTCGGTATCGAATTTTTGGGTGGAATGCAATACCTTCTCTATATACTATGTACATAGTACGTGTAGAGGAAGTAAAAAATTGTCAATTCCAGGAAAGAAGTGTATGTAACAAATTGAAAGAGATCTACATTTCTATGTAGTAAGTTTTAATCTGTCGCTTATGGTTTACCAGCTGTGCAAAATTCAGCAAAGTTCATTCTGAATAAAAAGGTCTTTATAGGCTATTAATAAAAAATTAAATTGTAAAGTTTATTTGTCATGTAAATATATTTAATATTCGGTATGTTAAACAAAATTGTTAGTGCCATTTTTGAGAAAATCAAACCTTTGAATTTTTTTTCCATGTAAATGATAGTTTGGGGTGAAGGAATTTTGCTTAACATCTTCGTGCCACATCCTTGAAAGATATTAAATTTCAATATCTAGTTTGGTATTTTATCAAATTTTCGTTTTTGAATTTTTCGTGTTAACAGACATATAGACACACACACGAACCTTTTCTAAAAATTGTTTTTTGAATACAGGAGACCCTAAAACTGTATTGACAGTGAATCTTAGACTCGAATTAATGGGTGGGATGCAATACCCTCTCTACCTACGTACCATGTACAATGAAGAGGAAGTCATTAGATTCATAAGTGCTCATTTTCACCTCAAGTTCGGAGGGCGAGATATCCAAATGTGTAGATGTGCATTCTAAAACAGAAAACATATCGGGTGTGTTTTGTTCACATGACTGACTTCAGCTGTTCTATAAACAAACTTCTTACAAAATATTCTTCTTCTAAATAGTCCCGTTATTCGAGATAAGTGAACTATGTTAAAGCGATAGCCAAATGTTTTATATGACATAAATAGTGTATTTTGACGAAATCTACCTTTTTTATGAAGTAAGACTTCGTCGATGTCTTTGGATTTACCAGGTATGCAAAAGTCATTCAGAATGCAGAGGCTATTTCCAGTAAATTCAAGCTATACATATTATTTGTGATATAAATATATTTAGCAAATGGTATTTCAATCAAAATGAATAAAGCCATCTATTACAAAATCAAAATTTTCGAACATTGTCCATGTAAATGGTAATTTGGAATAGGGTGATTTTTTCCTGTTGCATCCTTGGAAAATACTAAACTTAAATGCCAAGTTTGATATTTAACGGACTTTTCTTTTTTGTGTTATAGTGCCCATACACAGACACGCACTCAAAGGGGCACACAAACATACACACACTGACCTTTTTCTAAAAATATTTTTAGGGCGATCTCAGAATATATATTTTTAGTGAAATCATGGTGTCGAATTTTTGGGTGGAATACAATAATTTCTCGATCTACTATGTAGATAACTTGTACATACGTGCTAGAGAAAGTATTTTTTTTTCAAATCCAAGTATTTTGCCCAACAAATATTATTTTCATCACCATTGAGCCGTTAACCCTTCCACAGTTCAAACCGCACTGTTGGTAATACTTAAATCACAGATACGACAAAAAGTAATACTACCCACTTATCTGCCAGTGTGACGTCATTTGCGTATTTGCTGTAACCTGGTGGGAAATGGCAGAACTAGTCTTCCTCCTCTACCTATAACTTTGGGTAATTTATGAACCTGATTCATAAATTGTAACTCATAATGTAAAAGTTTTAGGGATTGTAATGAATGTTAAAATCGGATAATGCTTAATGAGTGATAAAAACAAAGATTATTCGAAATAAATGTGGCAAAACTCTGCCAATGTTTTCTTGTTTTTTTTCCCGCTTTCTTAGAGAATTTCCTTAAACCTTTTAAGAAGCTGATGTATGTAAAGATTGTACATTAGTTTTGCTTAGGATTTTTACAGTACACCAAAATTTTAATATTATTATTAATAATAATAATAATAATAATAATCGTCCACACAGTTTGAGACATAGGACCGTTCCATCCCCATCATAATTGTTCATTGCATCTTAACTTTGGACGTCCCATATTTCCTTTTTCTTGAGATTTATAGTTAAATACTTTCTTTAGTAATGGATTTCATCCCTTCTGTCTAAATGTTATTTCCAGTTCCTTCGGTAGTTCTGGATGCGATCTAGAATTCCTTTTATTCCAGTTCTCTTCTTATTTCTTCGCTCTTTTTATTTTTAATTAGAGACACAGTAGCCACTGATCTTAGAAATTTCATTTGTGAAGCTTCTCCTCTCCTTTTCTCTCCTTCTGTAGCTACCCAGGCCTCGGCACCACAAAGTAATATTGGCAATGCCACTGTTTCATAAAATTTCAGTGGTGTTTCTGTTATTATTTTATTTCTTAAATATATTCTTACGGATCCACAAACGTATTAATATACATTGAGTTTCTCTTCCATATCCAAGTTTATCCGGTATTGTTACCTATTTATAGTTGTTCAATTATGTCAGCGTTGGTTACAATTATTGATCTTTAATGTTGGGATCCGATTAATTCCATTATTTTAGTTTGCGTAATTTTAAGGTTATATTCTTTTGTTATTTTGCATAAATTATGTAGTGCCATTTGTAGATTATTCTCTGAGGCTATCAGCAAACATTAAACTATTAGTACGTGATCTTTTGATAATAACATTATTATATAATGGTGTCGTTTAGATATACGTTAAAAAGAGTGAGCGATAGAAGCCACCATTATTATTATTATTTACAAGCCAATACTTTCACAAAAAAAGTATCACATAAGAATATGCCACATCTCTAGCCTAAACACAGCAGCTGAAATACCAATTATGTAAACACCACTGCTCTAGCTTGGAGGAAGGGGTAGCATATAAAGATATAATATACCTTGTGTGTATATTTATCGATATTTAAGTATGAAGTATTGATTAAAACACGTTATATATAGTAAACGATATATACACTACTGAGGTATGGCCGAGTTTGAAAATTTGATGTATCTGTTGAAATCACAATTTCTTACCAAATTTGTGACAATGTATATTTTGTGAAATGTTACTAATTTAGCTGTAAAGCTATAGGCGGACATACTTAATTTCACATAAATATAGTCACTGACTCACGATTAAATGCTATTTTCATTGAGAGGCACGGCACCCTCGTATTGAGTTACAAGTGAGATAAGTGCATAATAAGAGAACGAGGAAGATTTCTCTGGATTTTTTTTTTCTAGTAACTTGAAAACAAAATTAATTACCAACACATCTGTAGAGCATTGGTTCTGGTAGCAAGATCCTTAACACTAACCTTGATGACCAATTGCGGATCGATTGTCCACGCCTGTTGTTAACCATAAAAAAGTCAATAACTGCAGTTCATACTTCAATGCCTCATGAATTAAGTTGTTAATAAATTTAAGACAAAACCAAAATAAATACTTATGATTACGCAAGATTTAATTGGAAAATTTTAGATATCGAATATGATTGTGTTTTATTGGCTGCAATAATACATTTATAAAAAGTTAAAAGATTTAATGAAGTACATACACTGAGTTGCACTAAAATGGACAAAACATGCAATGAATGTAACTTTAAACCATGGTATGAACAGTTAATGAATCAAAGACGCTATCACATAAAAAAATAAACTAGTTGGAAATTTTGGCCGCGCCGTGGCCGAGTGGTTAGACCACTGGCCTCTCACCTAGACGGCCGGGGTTCGATCCCAAGAGACCGCATGTGAGATTTGTGGTGGACAAAACGGCGCTGGGGCGGGTTTTCTCCGGGTACTGCGGTTTTCCCCGCCATCGCATTCCACCGGAGCTCCATAATCATTCAAAATAGTTCGAAATTGTGTGAAAAAGTGGGTAAATAGACGTGCAGAAAAGGTAAATGTGTTCTTTTTGTTTTCTCTTACTTTATGCCTCGTGTGGAAAACAACCACGTGCTTCGGGAGGATTATAAGGGATTAGAGGGAAAACTGCAACTCATTTGCAATAAAACTAGAATTTTACATAGCGTTTCGCACCGCTAATAAGGCAATTAAAATGGTTTGATGAAACGTACTCTAAAACTTCAGCTTTCTAGCTCTGTAACGCCCACATTCTTTGTTAATCAGTAGAAAATTGTTCGGTAACAATACTGAAACTACATTCATGAATGTAATTATCTTCTACAAATTGAATTCAGTAAGAGAAATTTTAAGTGACAGTCGTTTTGCTCTAATGTGAGGAGTATTAGGGGCTTCAATGGGACCCGAAGTAGTATTTTTCGAATTCAGCGTCCACTGAACTGAAAGATTAGGGGATATTCAGATACAATGTAACTCGTGATATTAACGAGACCTAAAGCTTAGTGTACTACACTAGTTTCTAGTCTGATATGGATGCTAATCGTCGAAATAAAATACACTACAACGCAAATTATTCAGCATTGTTATTGATATCATTCAAGTTTTAGAGAATATACGTATATGTGATTAAATTTACATTAAATAATTTGTTACCAATTTTATTTCAATATTACTTTAGTAGTTTGATATTGAAGAAGTAAAGAAATGAAACCTTTCCTAGTCCAAGGAGAAGTAAAAGGCTACCAATGTGTGTATAAAACGGTAATAAGGTCAGTACTATGTTGTGGTACTGAGGCAAGAATATTAAGATGGATAACGAAGAATATCAGCAAATTAAATGCGCCTTATGACAAATATAGCAGGATATATAAAGTGGGTCATATAAGAAATGAAGTTATAATAGCGGAACTTGGCCTGGAGTCTTTTCTTAATTGTTTTATATTATCTATAAGAACAACTAGATTGAGTCTATAAGGCGTATAAAATATCATTGAATACCTAATATTGTGTCCCATTATCAAACTCATTGGAAGAGAATTCTCTGGATGTGCCAAATAGATGGAACGAAAATGTTTAATGTTATGAGATAGTGAAAGGCCATATGGGTTAACACTTATTTGGATGATGATAATATTGAAAAACTGATGCTTCTAAAATCTAAGAATAATTCATATCTATTTATAGAATTTATACAAAAAATATTTTTCTACTCATATTGTGAGCTACATCGTGAGAAACCTAATTTTGGCTAGAAACTAGTGATAAAGTGTATATTGTAACATATGCCTTTATTGATTCAAAAATTGTTCATAAGTTAAGCCTTAAATTCCATGCTGCAAATAGTTCACTCGACGTTTCAAGTGGACAGTTTATGGCTGTATACGTCCATCGCTCGTGCACCAGTGCACGCTAACTCTATTACTCGCAACTCAGCAAAATTCATGCACTGCTTTTATAGCTTTTACTAACGTCACAAAACTTCATGGAAGCTTATGGCAGCTGAAACTTGCAGAAACATCTCGAAGTTCGAGAAGACTCATGGTTACTCGCGTTCCAAAGGTTCTTCTGCTCTTGTTGCTCTTGTTTACGCACCTAAGATCAGTAAATGTGATGACTGGCATACCAAAGTGAACGTGAGAATCACTGCTGAAGAAGACACCACTGTTACAATATGTCAACATTTTTGGGAATTGCCTTGAAATCCTCTTCATTCGAAAATAAACTTTCTATAGTAATTATATAACTAGTGTGATTAACCGGTAGTCGAAAACGTACGACATAATCTTTCAATGCGCACAATTTATTCCGAAAAAAATTTTAGTAACATTAGCCAATTCAGAAGTATCGTTATTAATGTTGCGAATTGTGCGTATTTTCAAATATTTCTCGCAATTAACGAAAACAGTATGGAATGTGAAGACAGTGTATACTGTTGCTTTTTTTTTCTTTCTTTTTTTTAATATTTCACTATCGCTATATCCTTTGTATCTAAACATATATGGACATCTATAAATTAGCTATTTTTGCAAGGTTAACTTGTTTAAAAGGAAATAGGCAGAAAAATAAAGCTTTGGCAAGAATAATTCATATAGTCTCCAATAAACGATATAGGGTATAAACATCATTGTGAATATTCCATGATGGAAGAAATCATTGTTGAGTGTACTATACTTTGATGGAGGAATTATAATGGAAACAAAAAAATCAATAGGCCCAAACATATTCATGCTAAATTTTCCAGGCACAGAAAAAGTATTTTCTGAAATATTATTATGGAAAATTCTAAGGCATATTAAAATAAAGTAACTATGATATAAACACATTTATTTTAGCATTGGAAAATATTTTCAAATTTATGATTGTATGCTAAAAATATAATTTTCATTACTGAGAAATCAAGAGAACATCTTTAATCTAATTATAGTTGGTAGGCAGATTTCACGGACTCATTTTGCTCTGACTTCCAAAAATATATATGCAAGTCATTTCATACGGGTCAAACCGCTCTTTGCCATTAAGACAACCTCTGTTTCACGGGCAGGAATATGCTAATGATAGAGTGTGTCTTGATGCGCTGGGCTCTCTATCTCGCCTATAGTTGAAGATGGGGTGGGACCAGGTTAAATAGTGGGTGACACGATATACCAGGACGATAACGAGTTAGATAGAAGAATTTCAGTCTAAGACCTGATTTGTAAATTTTCTTTAAGTATTTCTTTTTTAAAGTAATACTGCATTATAATCAGCGATTATAATTCTGATGTGAATCCTACCCATTCAAAAAATACATAAAAAGTGGACGTAGCTCAAAATGCTAGTCCACCACCTCAAAACGGCCCAATAATAAACTGCTTGTTTATATTTTACTAACAAAACGATTTTACCAAACATGAATTTTAACATTAGTGTTACCATATTAAAGACTCTTGATAAGACATTTTTTTAGATTAAAGCCTTACTTGGCAAGAACAGATTGATCATATATGCACCTAATTAAATAAAGCATACTTTGCTATTATATGCCTGAAAATGAGTTTGGACATTAAGTGCTTGCTCACTGTATATTATGTGACTGTATTATCAATTTTATCATACGATATTTTACTATGGGGATCTGCAGTTGAAGTAAATAGGGTATTTTAATTCAGAAAAGAGTGCTTAGAACAATGTTTAATATTGCTTTTAAAAATTTTATATGTTTACTTTGACTGATTTAATAATATATAATGCTACACTATTTTATAAAAATAACTACATGTATTTATTCTCAATTGTGCTGTTCATAATTATTTTACTAGAAGTGGAAATGAAAATATGAAACAACTAAATACTCAAAATCACCAAAGCACCTCATAAGTAAAACTGTCAATGTTCTTCCATGTGTCGTTATTAAAATAAATGACAGTTGTAGATGACTATGTTAATTTTTGCTATTTATGTGAATTATTTAATACGTTTATGACGAGTCTATCTTACAGTGTATGGCAAGAGACAATAAACTATCTATCTAATATGAAATGACATCTTCGAATTCTGAAAATGTTAAAATACGGTAAATAAACTGCTGTAAGTGGGTCATTCCAAGTGATTTTATTAGTATAGCTGTGCAGGTATCATGGGGGAGAAAATACTGAGAACATATTGAAGCCACTGTGCCTGAAAGGTTATAGAAGCCCACATAAACTAAGTGATGACGCGCGCAGATGAATATTTGAAACGCAAGTAATATCAGTTGACAGCATAAAAAGAACTGGTTGAGCAATAAAATATAAGAAGCATTCATCAGGAGATGTTAGTGTTTCACTTATTCCATTGAAGACCATCGCCAATAAGAAACCTTGCTCTCAATAAGCTGTGATATACGGCAAGGACAGAATATTAGAGCACAGGAGTTGGTTCATAACCTCAATAACTCTTAAGAGCTTTCATGAGGATTATTCAGGTTTTGTTCCCTCCCACAAACCAATATTTATAGTGACGCCCTAAATAGTATAGCTTGGCAACTCTTTAAGCTGAAAGACGAACATAGAATGCATTTGTGTGGAAATAGAACGTATTAGGTTCTAAGAATTAAGCTAAAAAATCTGATGTGATACATTCACATGACTTTCTCTAGCTGTTCTACAAACTTCTTACATAAGATAATTCTTTCTGCACCTTGCTAATCAAGGTACTCATTATGACAATGTTCTTATTACTTAGTTCCGTATTAGTAGGAAGAAAATAAGGGAATACACTTGACTAAACTAATAGTCAAATGTTTTAAAAGCTGTTGTTACGCGATTGTCATTCCAAATCGCTTATTTTCTTGGCCAGGAGTACAACAAAAGAAAAACGGACACTCCCGTCTGAGAAAAGTATAAGTACTCCTCAAATGAAACTAATAACAATGAGTACCTCGAAAACGGTAAGCTCCACGAGAAAATGTATATGACATAGCTTGTGTATTTTAAAAAAAAAAACTAAATTTTTTGTATAGTAAGTTTTTGTCTATCTTTTACGGTTTACTAGTTATGCCAAATTAAGCAAAATTCATCCAGAATAAACAGGTCTTCAGAAGCTATTCCCAGAAAAATCAAAATATAGATTGTCTTTGTCAGGTAAATATCTTTAATATACGATATTTTAATCAAAATCGTTAGTCAGTTTTAAGAAAATCAAAATTTTCGAAAAAAAGTTGCATGTAAAGGGTAGTTTGGGGTGGGGGGATTTTTCTCAAAATCTTCGAGTCGCATCCCTGGAAGATACTAAACTTAAATACCAAGTTTGGTATTTTAGCTACTATTCGTTTTTGAGTTATAGTGGTCACAGATACACGGACGCACGGACACATGGACACACACACACACACACACACACACGGAACTTTTTCTGAAAATGCTTTTTATGGATACAGGGGGTCCTAAAACATGTATTTCCGATGAAATCTCTGTATCCAATTTTTGGGTGGAATACAATACTTCTCTATCCTTATGTACATTGTACATACGGGGCTAGAGAAAGTAAAAATTAAGCAAACAAATGACTACACTGGTTTTCCTAACTGCCACCAGGCAAACGCATTGAATTACTTACAGACCCAAGGGCTTAAACTCTAGTGACTAGGGTCCGAGGTCTTTCGAGTAGCATACGAACATTGAATCAGGGTGAATAATCCGGAATGGGGAGTCGGCCTACAGACAGGAATGCGAGTGAGGTGGTAGATGATGACAAATGAAGGAGAAATGGACGAAAGAAACGGTGCTGAGAGCAATTGGTGGTATAAATGGTGGGAAAACTGGAGAACTTGGTGCCCGTCTGTCCTCACAATCCCACATGCTGTCCTCTGGGGGTCGGGCCGTCTTGGTGAGAGGCGAGTGATCTAACAAATCTGTCAGAGTGCCTCCATTAAATATTGAAATTGCAACCCCAATTTAGGTTAGTGTTCCGAATTTATGTAGTTCTGCAGGTCTGTCTCTTAAAACAGCACAGGTTATAAAGTAAATCAATGTTAAACTAAGCAGGAAATGAAAAACATTTTATTATACATTTTTACTTTATCTACTGCTTAACTGTAGTAAGTAGAGGAAGTATTATATTCCACCCAAAAATTCGATGCCAAAATTTCAGCAGAAATACACATTCGAGGTCCACTAAATCGAAAAGAAAAGGCATTTTCAGGAAACGGCCTGTGTATATGTGTCCGAACAGCTTAACTAAAAGGAAAAGTCGGTTGAATAAAAAACAAATACCTATTCAAGATGAGCATCTTCAAAGAATCCGACACGAACTTCTCAAAAAAAGTTTCTCCACTGTTTGCATTTATTTACATTAAGTATTTTCTTAATATTTTCATTTCCTCAAAATAGTTTTAATGGTTTTGATTATTTTCATAACCATTAAATGAATGTCTTTTAAAATTTTTGGAAATCCTCTTAATTCTTCATGACTGCTAAACCGTAGAAGATCGTATTTTTAAGTGCAATATATAACTATTCGTTATTTCTCTTGTGCATGCAAAGAGAACGGATTTCAAAACCATTTCAAATCAATCCGTTCTGAAAAAATTTTACTATCGCTTAAACGTAGTATACTCTATTAATCCCTACAAGGAAATAATACTAAAATTTTTTCTGGAAATGCTATTTCGATTGGCATGAAATACTGAGGAATATATTCAGAATAGTTTTTTTAATGTGTAGGGAAAGGTTACAAATGTAGCATCTCAAAGTTTTCATAGTTATACTTTTTAAGACATATATATTTAGTGTATAACCTGCAGTTTTACTTTCTCAAACACGTATCATGTACATAGTGTATAGAGAAGGTATTGCACTCCCAACAAAAATTCGACACCAAGATTTCACAGGAAATGTGTATTTTAGAGTCCCCTGTAACAAAAAAAGCATTTTCAGAAAAAGGTCGGTGTGTGTGTGTGTGTGTGTGTGTGTGTGTGTGTGTGTCTCCGTGTGTCCGTTTGTCTGTGAACACAATAACTCTAAAATGGAAAGTCGCTAAAATACCTAATTAGGTATTTAAGTTTAGTATATTCCAGTGATGCGATACGAAGATTTCGAGAAAAATCCCCCTCACCCCAAACTACCCTTTACATGGAACTTTTTTTCAAAATGTTTGACTTTCTTAAAAATGGCTCTAACGATTTTGATTACAATATCGTATATTAAAGATATTTACCTGACAAATAAAACGTATATCTTGAATTTTATGGGAATAGCCTCTGAAGACTACTTTATTCTGGATGAATTTTACAGAATTTTGCATAACTGCCAAACCGTAAGAGATGGACAAAAACGTGCCACACAAAGAATGTAGAGCACCTTAAAGCACACAATTTATGTCATATACATTTTTTTCATGGAGTTGATCGTTTTTGAGATATTCCTTGTTTTTGGTTTCAGCTTTAAAAAAGTTATAATTTTCTCATACAGGAATTTGTCAAACCCTGTCCATACAAAAAACTAACTTCAGTCACATAGCAACTAGCTTTTGACTTTCACTTTAACCTATGGTACTCCCTTATTTCGCTTCTACTTGTAAGGAAGCAAGTAATAACTCTGTTTCTGCTAATGTTTTCTTGATTAGCATGAAGTAAATAGAAGCATACGTTTTAACTATAATTTGTTGCAGAGATATAGAGAAAGTCATGTGAATGGAACACATAAGATTTTTAAATAGGCTTCACATCCATAGAAACATCTGTTCAATTTTTAGTCGCTAATAGTTGTTCTTCTCCGCCTAAACAAACTTTCAGGTTCAATTGAGGGTCCTTTGCCAAATGCGAAGACAAAAACTTTTGCTAAGATCGTGCTTCACCATTTTCGTGTCTGACCTTGCAGGAAAGGTGGCGAAAATGAGAATGAGTAAGTTCGTAATAAATTATCTGCTACAACATTTGCTTAGAAAGCAGGAAATCCTATAAAATCTCAAGGCAATATCGCCAGAGTTCTCTCGATCGATTACTGTGCCAGAATATTTTTAGTTACTTAAGTTTGCAATATCAATAATAACTAACACCTTTCGTAATATTGTTTTTTATTTCACCGTGCTTATTTCATCAGGAAAACAAGATTTTTAGCCCGCTGAAGAAATAAAACATTGGAAAAATGTCCATGTGCGTGTGTGCGAACAGCGTAATTCAAAAGAAAATATTTTGGATTATCTGAAAAAACGGCTGCGATAATTTTTATTAAAATAGCATATGTTAAAAATATGTGCATTATAAATACACGATATATATTGAATTCTCAGAAAGCAGTCAGTGAAATACTCTTCATTCGTAAGGAAATTTGTTACCATAAGAAACAGACAACGTTCCACACAAATAATTTAGAACACGTTAAAGAACAATATTTTAACAATACCTTTGTCATTTTTTACGTGTGTGCCATCATTTAGTTACCCGCTTTTAAACATGCCCATCGATATGGTTTCCTCAATGCCCCTTATACTTACAAAGAAGTGTATAATATGACTCTTTCTGCAATGGTATATCTCAAAATGAAATAAGTGAGAAAATATGTGTATGCTTTCGTGAGAATAGTGTGTAAAATATATGTACAAATAAACCCTATTGGTTAGAGAAATTCGTGGAAATATAGATAACACTTTTTGTGCCAACAGGTAAGGTTCTCAGTTAATGTTCCATTTTATTTCATCAAGAGTACCAATAAATAGATACGGCCCACAAAATATGATGTAATTGCCCCTTGAGCATAAATCCCCGCAAGAATCATGTTCCATTCACTGTTACTACTCCTCTATAACAAATTATTGTTATTCTATCTAATTCATACTAATCGAGATAAAAATTAGCAAAATAGTCTTATTACTTATTTCCTTGTAAATTGTGTGAGTATAAGGGAATGCATCTGGCTAAAGCTATAGTCAAATCTTTTAAAAGCCGCTCGGTTTCTTTGTATTTCCCGTATGAAAGAAGTTTAATATTTTAAAACTGCAACCAATAAGAAAGTACCTCAGAAATGATTAACTCTACAGAAAAATTGTATATGAATAAATTGTGTGTTTTAATGAGATCTACATTTTTGTCTACCTCTTACGGTTTACTAGTTGTTCAAGTCATCCAGATTGATGAGGTCTTCAGAGACTATTCCCTAGAAATTCAAGATAAGCATATTTTTAATATATATTTAATCAAAATCGTTACATTCGTATTTGAAAATTGTTGCCACATAAAGGGTAGTTTGGGGTGGGGGAATTCTCCTCAAAATCTTCAAGCCGCACCCTTGGAAGATAATAAACTTGTAAGTTTATATTTAACAGATTTATCGTTGTTGAGCTATCGTGTTGACAGTAACACGTACACGCGAGCGCGCGCGCGCGCGCGCGCACACACACACACACATATAATACACACGGACATTTTTGTAACAAAATTTTTAATACACGGTACTCTAAAAGTGTGTTTCCAGTGAAATCTCGGTATCGAATTTTTGGGTGGACTACAGTAATTTCTCTATGTTCTTCTATAATGTACTAAGTAGTGAAAGTTAAAGGCGAATTGCATAAACGGGGTTCGTAGTCCATCATACCTGAAAACTGCGGTGCAAGAGTCCGGTTTCAGCTTCTCAACTTACAGAGCGTGCATGGTCTAATGGAGCACATTTCAAGAGCACTTCTATATCGAACTCGCACCTGTTAAGATTCCCAGTGACGCTGCGCCTGCTTGCTTTGAACGGTTAAATACGCGAAATTTAAAAAGAGCGTTGAAGAAGAAATAGAATACATTTCGGTGAGAAGGCCTGTAATCTGGAAAATCGGATGCATAACCCTCGTCCACTATCATTATAGCTTCAGTGATGGCATATTGTTTTGATGCATGGAAAAGAATAGCAGGAAAGATCACGCGTTTGAACGATCGTGGATCACGAGGCAGTAATCTGTCTCAGAACGGATATTAACAAATGCACTCATTTTTATTATAGCCCAGTGATGTAATATTACTGATTATGCACTCTTATTGAGGTTCAATTCTCCATCATAAATTTGATCCGGTGTTCTTCTTCCCTCTGGTGTATCCTTTTCTTCTCAATTTAGCGGTGGATGTTTCGAGAATTGATTCTTTCTACGTCTATGTGACACGCATATCTGCCGAGCATGAGTTAATTCTCCGGAAAGTCTGATAATCTGTCGAAAAGGTTCATTCTAGATCCTGGACATGGTTCAAACAATTGCTGGGAATGAAGTGAAGTCATTACCGCAAAATTAGTTCCAAGAAAAGTAATGCTGGTACAAAAATGCTAAATCTACCGTACTCCAGCAGTCGAGCAATCTGTGGGTTGCAAAACTAAACAAATGTCGCTGAATCGCATTTATTGAAAAAATGAAAACTTTAGCATATAACTTTACGTTTTCAAAAAAACTCTCAGCAACAGAGCGAAATGACTGACGATTACGTGTTTTTATTGGGGAAGCGCATTGGCAGATTAAACTAAATTTTTTCCCTGGTTTCTCTCAGTTGCCAAGGTAAATCCCGGATTGGATAATTAATACTAGGACCTAAAGCCTACAACAGTCTAAAACAATAGTCAAATGAAAGCAAGTAGACTGAACGATACTTTATGTTATTACCCTGAAAGGTGGAAACAGAGATGCAATTCACACATACACTTTTTTTACTTTCTCTATACGAACTATATATATAGTGTATAGAGAAGGTATTGTATTCCACACAAAAATACCGAGATTTCACCGGAAATACGTTTTGGGTCCACCTGAATCCAAAAAAAAGCATTTTTACAAAAAGGTCCGTGTGTGTGTCTGTGGACAGCATAGCTCAAAAACGAAATGTCCATTAAAAACCAAATTTGGTATTTAGGATCGGTATCTTCAAGGATACTATAGAATAATTTCAAGAAAATCCCCCACCCCAATTACCCCTTTACATGGAACTTTTTTCGAAAATTTTGTTTTCTAAAAAATGGCTCTAACGATTTTGATTAAATATGGTGTATTACAGATATTTACCTGACAAATAAAATGTATATCTTGAATTTTCTGGGAATAGTCTCTGAGGACTACCTTATTCTGGATGAATTTTACGGAATTCTGCATATCTGCTAAACCGCACAGAAAATTTAGAGCACATTAAAACACACAAGTTATGTTACATACATTTTTTTCGTGGACGTGATCGTTTTTAAGGTATTCGTTGTTTTAGGTTTCAGCTTTGAAAAACTTATACTTTTCTCATACAGGAATTTGTCAACTCCTATCCATACAATCAAAGGAACTTCATTCACATAGCAACCAGCTTTTGACTACGAGTTTAACCTATGATTTCCCTTATTTTGCTTCTGCTTACAAGGTAACAGGTAATAAAACAGTTCTGCTAATTTTTTCTCGATAAGCATGAAGTAAATAGAAGCATAATCTTTTTAACAACAATTTGTAACAGATGTAGAGAAAATCATGTGAATAGAACACATAAGATTTTTTATTATTAAATTTGATTGATCAGTAGTACAATGCCTTACAGATCAGTGATAACATACATACAATGACAATAACATTTAGAGGAGGCTTACAGGCCACCCCATATCTACAGTATGTTGTAAACGAACATCAGATATAAGACACAGCACACAAGAGGTAAAAGAGCATATCAATCACTAGAGTTAGAATCTGAGGGATCTCTAAGATCTAGGTATTGCAATAGTCTTCTCTTCAAGCGTGTGGGCTGTTGCGTACGAACGCGCATGTTATAGTGCACTGCTCCAGGAACATCCCTTCAATGTGGCAAAGAAACGACGGGCGATCCTCCGAATAAAATCGTGAAGAACTAAGAGACCCATTTCGTGATGGAGCTGCCGATTATGAATAAACCAAGGAGCGTTGGTAGTTTTTCTAAAAAAACTTTTCAAGACCTCAAAGCTTAATATTTCCAGTGAAATCTCGACATTGGATTTTTGGGTGGAATGCCAAAGTTACCCCAATTATATATTAATCATAGCAGAGAAAATAACAACTCAATAGTATTTATAGTCCGGTAAAGTAATCCAAGCTAACCTAGCGAGAGTAAATACATCAGATGTCATCATTCTTTAAATTTTAGCATATATATGGTGCCTCTTGGGCTCTCACTTTGGACGGCGATATAGCTTAGGGGCTGCATACTAAATCCAAATAACACTGGAGATATAGGAGGCGTGTCCATAATGTAAGTATCGGTTAGGAAAAAAAGGCATAAAATATTTGTTTTAAACAATAACATTTATTTATACATGAAAGAGCATTCCTTAGCTTACTTTTCAACATTGTTCAGACATTTGTCATAGCCGGGAATCAACTATTGTACGCCTTCTTCAAAGAAAGCTGCCGCCAGTGAAGACAGCCACTGCTGTTTTGTGGGAACTCAATACAAAGCATTCTTAATGTGAACCGCCTGTTTTCAAGAATTGCGTTTTCAACCATACCATCATAGACAAGAGAAGGCCGCCCACTCCGTGCTTCGTCATGAACTTTGGGCCGTTCATCATTGAATTGCTTACAAGCTGTCATTACATTTTCACGTCAAATCTCTACAAGTTGACAATCTATTTCAGCTGGCTTAACAGTCCGTGCGATCAAAGCGATATTACAGAACGCACTGATTCGTCGTTAAAATATTTGACTAGGTTCTCAAGCTACCGTTTTCCCGTAGTATTCCTCTTGTGCCTGCAAGGAAATAATCTAAAAAGATATACGAAGTGTGGCAATAAAGAAACCGGACTGATTGTTGTGCGCATTTCCAGCTTCGTCGGTGAACAGAGATGGCCAAATGGCAGCCGCGAGCCTAATCCGGCCCGCGAATAAATATATGATTTATTCCTTTTTTTTTTTTAACGTGCATTAATGTCCTTTTAGAATTTTATGGAAAATTTCAAGATTTTGAAGTATTTTTATTACAGCTGGAACTTTTCAACAATGCCGTGAGATGTTAGATAGAGTGCCAGCCCGGGGATCTACAGTTAGAAATATGTGAGCTCCAATGTGATTCATCTCTTCAAACAACAGAGGCAATTGGTTGATTTTTGGAACTCATTTCTAAGGAACATTTTCCACATCTTAGAAACTGGGCTTTAAAACTTGCATCCATATTTGGTGGTACTTACATATGTGCCTGCCGCCGCTACTATGAAACTAGTGAAATAAAAGTCCAGAAACAAATTAACTGATTCAGTGTTATCTCAATTTCTTAAAATTGCAACATCAGAACTGGAAGTGGATTTTAAATATTTTGTAAGATTTTACAAACCTCATAGTTCTTAGTAAAAAAACAATGTTTCTTCCTTTATTGTGCATGTAATAATATTAAAAATATGACCTTAAGTTGCTATTGCTGTTACTTTTTACTTTCTCTATACGAGCTATGTACATAGTGTATAGAGAAAGTATTGCACTCCACCCAAAAATTCGATACCGAGATTTCACCGAAAATATATGTTTTAGGGTCCCCTGTGTACAAAAAAAAAGTATTTTCAGAAAAAGGTCCGTGTATCTGTGAACACGATAACTCAAAAACGAAAAGTCGGTAAAATACCAAACTTGGTATTTAAGTTTAGTATCTTCCAGGGATGCGACATGAAGATTTTAGAAAAATCCCCCTACACCAAACTACCCTTTACATGGAACTTTTTTCGAAAATGTTGATTTTCTAAAAAATGGCTCTAACGATTTTGATTAAAATATCGTATATTGAAGATATATACCTGTCAAATAAAATGTATATCTTGAATTTTCTGGGAATAGCTTCTAAAGACCTGTTTATTCTGGATGAATTTTGCTTAATTTGGCATAACTAATAAACCGTAAGAGAGACAAAACTTACTATACAAAAAATGTAGGCTTTGTTAAAATACACAATTTACATCATATACATTTTTTTTTTTTTTTTTTTTTTGTGGAGCTTACCGTTTTCGAAGTATTTATTGTTATTAGTTTTTGTTGTGAAGTAGTTACCTTTCTCAGACGGGAGTGTCCGTTTTTCTTTTGTTCTACTCCTGGCCAAGAAAAGAAGCGATTTGTAATGACAATCGCATAACGACAGCTTTTAAAACATTTGACTATCGATTTAGCCTAGAGTATTCCCTTATTTTCTTCCTACTTACAAGGAACTAAATAATAAGAACATTGTGCTGAATACCTCGCTTAACAAGGTGCAGAAATAAGAATAATCTTATATAAGAAGTTTGTAGAACGGCTAGAGAAAGTCATGTGAGTGTAACACATCAGATTTTTAATATAGGTATACTATAAATTTTCCTGACCCTCAAGTAAAGTTCGTATCGTATTGTGGCCCTCAGTGCATTACTAATTGTATTTCAGCTGGCTTAACAGTCCGTGCGTTCAAAACTGTATTAGAGAACGCACTTCACATTTGACGGGATCAGAAATTGTCTTAAACATTTTGAACAACCACTAACAACTGTAAGCATAACATGGTCCAACTGTAATGGCGGCAGTAGACAATCAACCAAAGAGAGCGCATGCTTGGAACTGCGTTGCGGTGAAGGTAGAACGAAATGATACTTCATGGATACGCCTCGTAATTCTCCTTAATTATCCGAACAGATGCACTTTTAAATAGAATTAGCTTAACAGGGAAGTTTTAATAAAATTCATGTTTCATCAAATCAGAAAAGGACAAAGCGATATTATTTTTTGTTTAAAAAGCAAAAAATTCTCTAGCAGAAGTTAATCCTACGGTATCATGCTCTGTAGAAAATGTGAGCCTAAAGGGAAATTATACTATTAATATTAACATTTGTGGAATAGATACTTAGCCTATTGTAAGTTTGTATTTATTGAGCTCAATACGCCTAGTTTAGTTTACCTGCTATCAATAAAGAAAAGTTCCACATAGATAAACTCATCCAATAAAAAAAACAAATTCAGATGTTAAATTTACACTAAAGATTGAATGTTTATATAGATCTAGATCTCAACTAATTATATAAAATTAGCAACTACTGAAATGTATGTTCTTATTAATAATTGATTAAAATGAAAATAATTCAAAATAATAAATAAAAGTGAAGGCACAACATAATATTCAAAGTAAGTTTTTATAGAAACCATAGTAAGCAGTCATTTTAATGTAAGCATTGTTGAATAAACTGAAAAGACTTATTGACACAAATATAATTTTACACGTAGGCATATATGTATACCTTATACAATACAAAATGTCTCTAACTTTAGGACATCATCACTTGGACATTCCCTGTTCCTTCTAAAATCAAGTAACTTTAAATATCTGAATTTATTGAGACAATATATTTGAAATCCAATTCTCGAAATTTATGCCATTTAAAGAATAGTTCCTTGAAAATCTCCGTGTCGCATTCTTGGAGTATGCTGAACTTATATATCAAGTATGGTATCTAAACCACTTTTCGTTTTTGAATTATCGTGCTCACACACACACACACACACACACACACACACACACACACGCACGGACCTTTTTGGATCGTAAAACTGTATTTCCAATTAAAGTGTCCGATTTTTGGGTAGAAAGCAATTCCTTCTCTACATATACACTAAATAAGAAAGTAAACATATACTGTTGTAACTCAGGCGCATGAGGGAAGTTTTGTACGCAAGTACACATCATGCAGCAAAGGTTTAACTCCCAAACAGGATCAAATATACATTATGAGAATTTTCATCTGTGTTAAGTTCCACATATTATGAAACATCCTGTATGGTGAGTGTTTTGAAGTGCTTCAGGGCGTAACTCGCCTTTCTTTTCTATTTCTTTGTTTGGTCACAAGTCTTCTGCAGCTGCCTTCTGGCTGACTTCCTACTTTTCTTTTTTACGAAGACCAGCACATCTAAGCCTTCTTTTGATCACTGATTTTCCATTCCTTTTAAGTGGCCATTGCATTTCTCCAAAATAAACCATCCTATTGAATAAAGTAACGTAATAAGCCATGCGCGGTAATTTGGAGTATCTGATAGAAAACATTTTACTTAACGAATAACCATGATGCATGTGAACAAAAAAAGACCTACGAATAGCATCATTCAAAAACAGAAAGTTTGTTTAGTCCAGCGTCTTCAAAGTATTGGCAGGATTTCATGAGAATTCCGCATAACCATTTAGTTTGAAAATTTGTCATTTTATTTTTTAAAATGGCTTTAAAAGATTTTGATTATATTATATGTTTAAGATATTTCCAAAACAAATAAAATGTTTATCTTGATTAGACTGAGAATAGATTCTAAAGTCATCTTCTCAGAATCCCTTTTTTCTTTAGTTTGTAAATCCTAAATGATCAACAAAAATTTACTGGCAAAAATATATACATCTCGTTAAATCACAACACTAAAATTTATCTCAACTTATTTGCGGGTTAATCATTTTGGATATATTCTTTATTATACATTTGAATTATCGAACCTTTAATGCTATTTCAAATATAACATTGCCGAGAGCTTTATTTTTTCTCGTGGCCATGCAAATAACACTAAATTTCAAAACATCAGACAGCGATTCGTTCTTAAAATATTGGAATAGGTTTCCGAGCCTACCGTTTTCCCGTAGTATTCCTCTTGTGATATACGAAGTGTAGCAATAAAGAAACCGGACTGATCGTTGTACCCATTTTCAGGTTCGTCGATTGACAGCGATCTTATTTTAGAATTTCATGATAGATTTCAAGATTTTGAAGTATTTCGATCACAGATGGAACTTTTCAACAATGCCATGAGATGTTAGATAGAGTGCCAGCCCGGGAATCTACAGTTAGAACTATGTGAGCTCCAATATGATTCATCTCTTCAAACAACAGAGGCAACTGGTGTTGATTTTTGGAAACTCATTTCAAAGGAACATTTTCCACATCTTAGAAACCTGGCTTTAACACTTACATTCATATTCGGTGGTACTTACATATGTGAAACTACTTTCTCTGATATGAAACTAGTAAAATAAAAGTTCAAAAACAGATTAACTGATTCAGTGTTATCACATATTCTTAAAATTACAACATCGGAACTGGAAGTGGATTTTAAATCTTTAGTAAAAGATTTTACAAAACCTCGTTGTTTTTAGTACAAAGCAATGCTTCTTACTTCACTGTGCCTGTAATAATATTAAAAAAAAATATGCTCTTAAGTTGCCATTGTAGTTATTTTTACTTTCTCTACACGTACTATGTACATAGTGTATAGAGAAGGTATTGCACTCCAACAAATAATTCGATATCGAGATTTCACCGGAAATATATTTTTTAGGGTCCCCTGTATCAAAACAAAAAGTATTTTCAAAAAAAGGTCCGTGTGTGTGTCCGTATGTCTGTGAACAAGATAACTCAAAAACGAAAAGTCGGTAAAATACCAAACTTGGTACTTAAATTTAGTATCTTCCAGGGATGCGACACGAAGATTTTGAGAAAAATTCCCCTATCCCAAACTACCCTTTAAGTGGAACTTTTTTTCGAAAAGCTTGATATTCTCAAAAATGGCTCTAACAGTTTTGATTAAAATGTCGTATATTAAAGATATTTATCTGACAAATAAAATTTATATTTTGAATTTTCTGGGAATAGCCTCTGAAGACTGCTTTATTCTGGGTGAATTTTACGGGATTTTGCATAACTGCTAAACCGTTAGAGACGGACAAAACTTACCAAAAAAATGTAGAGCACATTAAAACACAATTTATGATATATATTTTTTTTTCGTGGAGTTGATCGTTTTTGAGATATTCCTTGTTTTTGGTTTCAGCTTTGAGAAACTTTTACTTTTCTCATACAGGAATTTGTCAACTCCTGTCCACACAAACAAAGAAACTTCAGTCACATAGCAACCAGCTTTGGACTATCACTTTAACCTATGTTACCCCCTTATGTCGCTTCTACTTACAAGAAATCAAGTAATAATACTATTTCCGCTATTTTTTTTTTTTTTTTCGATTAGCATGAAGTAAATGGAAGCCACAGGCTTTTTAACAATAATTTTTTGCAGAACTGTAGAGAAAATCATGTGAATGGAACTAATAAGACTTTTTAATAAGTTTTACTATTAATTTTCCTAGCCCTCAAGTAAAGTTCTTAAAGTATTCTGACTATCAGTCATTACTAATTGGCCATCACTAGACGATGTGAAAAAGAAAAATGGGGGATTGACCTTGGGACTCTCTCTGACGCGTACAATTCTTTTTACGCCGCTGTGGTGGTTAGTCTGGCTGTGAGCCTTCTTAAAAACGAGTCGTGTGTCTGAGCTCCGTCGAAATTATGCTGCGCTATAAAGTAGAACAACGTGCCACAGAAAATTAACGATTTCTGGAAACAAGATTATGGTGATCAGTGTATTTTGAGTTGGTTAAGATGTTCAAGGACGATAGTGAAGACGCTCGAAGACGATCCGAAATCGTGCCGTCCTTCCGCATTGAAAACTGAAGAGAATGTGGAGATGGTCGATAGAAATTCGAGAAATTTCAGAACTTACCCGTATCAATCAAAAGCCATTAGACAGATTTTGCACGATGGTCGGGCCATGACAAAGGCTTGTGCTAAAGAGATTTCAAGAATCCTTACAAACGAGCAAAATCATCAAGCTTACTGCTGTGCTGACACCTTGAAGACATTTAAAATGTCCTTGATTGCCTCTAAAAAGTTTTTATGTATTAGGAAGCATGAATATCCCAAAATGATCCACAGATTAAGTAACAATTCATGTATTGGAAGAGAAATCGACAAGGAAGAAGAAAGCGCGCATGAGCAAATCAAAATTCAAAGCAATTATGGTTTTTTTTTTTTTTTTTCAATATCCAAGGGGTTATCTATGTTGATTGGGTACTTAAAGGTCAGACTGCCAATAAAGTTTATGATGAAACTTCTCTGAAAGCCCTCCGTGAACTTAGGTGACGAAGGAGGCCAGATTTGTGGAAGAGTCACTCTTGGATTCTTCTCAGGGTAACGCGCCGGATCATAACGCGATGTTTGTGAAGAGGTTTTTGACGAAAGACAACATTCCAATAATATAACAGCCACCGTATTTGCAACTTTTTTCTGTACCCCAAAAATAAATTCTAAGCTCAAAAGAACCAGGTTTCAGTCCGTAGATTCAGTGAAGGAAAAAGACCAGCAGCACTCCTACCAACGGTGGAAAATTCGCAAAAAGCGGTGTAGGGATCATGAAAGGGAACTACATTGAAAGAGACAACTTTTCAGTTGTGCATTTTTTAGTTTCTCTACACTTACTATGTACATAGTGTATAGAGAAGGTATTGCACTCCACCCAAACATTCGATACCGAGATTTCACTGGAAATATATGTTTTAGGGTCCCGTATATCCAAAAGAAAGCATTATCACAAAAAGGTCCGTGTGTACGTGTGTCCATGTGCCTGTGAACACGATAACTCAAAAACAAAAACCCAGTAAAATACCAAACTTGGTATTTAAGTTTAGCATCTTCCAGGGATGCGACACAAAGATTTTGAGAAAAATCCACCCACCCCAAACTACCCTTTGCATGGAAATCTTTTCGTAAATTTCGATTTTCTCAAAAATGTATGTAACGATTTTGATTAAAATATCATATACTAAAGACATTTACCTGAAAAATTAAATGTATATCTTTAATTTTCTGGGAATAGCCTCTGAAGAGTAGTATATTTTGGATGTATTTTATGGAATTTTGAATAACTGCTAAACCGTTAGAGATGGACAAAAACTTACTGCACAAAAAATATAGAGTACGTTAAAATACACAAATTATGTAATATACACTTTTTTCGTGGAGTTTATCGTTTTTGAAACATTCCTTGTTTTTGGTTTCTGCTTTGAAAACCTTATACTTTTCTCATACAGGAATGTCAACAGCTGTCCATACAAACAAAGGAACTTCAGTGACATAGCAACCGGCTTTTGATTATCACTTAAACCTATGGTACTCCCTTATTTCGCTTCTGCTTCCAAGGAAGCAAGTAGCAATATTATTTCTGCTAATGTTTTTCTAATTAGCATGAAGTAAATAGAAGTATCAGCTTTTTAAGAATAATTTGTTGCAGAGTTTTAGAGAAAGTTATGTGAATGGTACACATAAGATTTTTTCACTAAAGAGCACAAGACCGGTTGCTTTATTGACATAAAATGGATATATGAATAAGCTTTTGTAAGGATAGTCTGTTTAGGAATGAGAAAGAGAAAGTCAAGTGAATGTAACACAACATTTTACTGTAAAGAAATAAAATGTAAGTTTTAATTTTGATCAACTCTTATAATGTTAAATTAACATCATGAAAATGTATTCAAAAGCTTCCTTGACCGGTGTATATAATTCCTTGATTTTCCAAGTTAGAACGCAGTTTAAAGCATTTCTTCCTCGATGAACTAAGGTCATTGTTTTCTAACATTAATTAGTGAAATAGTAATCTATGGTTCCTAACAATGGCATTTGTCCTTCTGATAGTAGGCACAATGAGAAGCTGAATGAAGACTGATACACAATATTTCCAAATCCACCAGTAATCTCTAATATCTACCTGTGTCCCTCTTTCCCAAAAATGTCCAACAATGTTACTACTTAAAAAAATCTAACGTGTTTCATTCCCATGAATTTCTTTCCTGTTGCATAAGCAAACTACTCTAATAACTAATTAAACTTTTATCTATATCTTGATAAAATCTAATTGGTTTTATTACTTGCTCCTTTGTAGTAACTAGGCTAAAGCGATAATACATTTTTCAAAAAGCTTGCCGCTATGTGAAACAATTTAATATCGGGTGCCATTGCATAACTAGGAGTTAAACAAAGAAGATGTGAATCCAAACATGACTACCCGTTTGAGAAGATGTTTAACTGCTTAGATTGAAACCAATAGCAAGAATATCGCGGAAATGATTATTTCTACAAAAAATGTACATGTCATAAACTGTGTGCTTAACGAAATCTATATTTTTGTGCAGTAAATTTTGGTCTATTCTTATGGTATACAAGAGTCATCCAGAATGAAGCGGTCTTCAGGTCTATTTTTAGTCATAAACATATCCTCAACATGTGGCTTTTTATCAAAATTATTAGAGCCATATCTGAGAAAATAACAATTTTCGTAAAATGTCCCATGTAAAGGATATTGAACCTAAAAACGAAGTTTGGTATTTAGCCGGATTTCAGTTCTTAGTCATGGTGTTCACACAGACTCCGCGCGCGTGCGGAGGTAACTTTTGAGTGAATATAATACCTTGTTTACCTACATATACATAGTACGTGTAAAGATAGTAAAAACTAATCATTTATAAAGATTTTTGAGAGGTTCTACCTATAGGTATACTTCTTTAGGACTAACGCTAGGAAAAAAAAAACCAAATATATACGATCCGTCTCTTTTACAACCATATTTCCGATTCTAACACAATAATTTTATGTTGTGAATTAATATAGATAGAAAATTAATCAAATACTGTGGTCGATTTGTCTAACAGTTTACCATTACTCCAGAGACCTGGAATTTAACAAATTCTGGAAGCGATACATAAAATTTAAATATTAACAAGTTCAAAAAACAGATTACGAAGTAGTTAGGCCAATATCAACATAAACATAGCTCTATAGTTTCTATCTCGTATAAAGTTTATAAATAGAATCTTTGACACTATAATATATACGTTTCAATAGGGTAATACACTTATCTGTCACTTAATGGGAAAGAAGCCAATACCACATTTACATTTATTATTCCACTCCATCGGCTTGCGATGTCTCAGATGTATGCTAATAGTGTTCTCAGGCCTTTCTTAATACTCCTATGCAACCCCTGTATCTGCTACCCTTCTTTCCGCTCTGTGCACAAGATTAAGGGGGAGACACTTCTTCCCCTTGTTATAGGTCTCAAAGTCACATGGCAGATTGTTTACTTTCAGATTTGCTTTCCCTTCCGCAGTGAGTCAAAAGTATCCAGCTTTAGAGGACCAAGTCACAACTGGTGATGGCAACCAGAGGATTTATTATTCCGCACTAGCACGTACACTAGCTCTATCTATCCGAGGGTTAAAAATTATATTTTCCATGAAATCTCAAAGTCAAATTTTTGCTTTGGATGCGTTAGGTGACTATTATAGTCTAGTTGAGCGGTAAAAGTAGGGTAGATACTTAGTAAGGAAAATACTTTTTAACATAACTTCTTCTGGACTTATTTTTGTACAATTAAGGCATTCCTTAAGTGCTAATCTTAAACTTTTAATCACGTACTAGCTAAGTAAACTTGACGATTAGAATTTATACCTTTTTCTTCATCTTTTTCCCCTCTATTTACCTTCCTTGTGTGTAGAACTTATACTCCCAGGACCTACAAGCCAGCGCCTGGAATCAAACACCTGTTGAGTATAGACTCCGGATCAGGGGGAAGCCAGGATGGTGATCAGCCTGATACCTAGTATGAAAGTGAGGAAGTAGATGGAGATGAAACGGTTGACAGGAAAGACGATTACAGAGAAACTGGTGAAATGAATGGCAGGGTAAACCTGAAAACCCGAGACGCCGCATTGACCACCTAAATTCTCGCATGTTGTCCTTTTGGAGCGACTCTGGGCCGGTCTAACCACTCGGCCACGCCGCCGCAAGTTACAATATCTCACAAAACAAAAATAAATTGATTAACTCTTATCATTAATGCTCTTAATTAGAGGATATCCGTTACTAGGTTTCTTACCTTGTACATTATATGTAGGATAGGTATTAAATTCCACCAGAGGATCTATACCGAGATTTCACTGGAAATACATGTTTTGAGGACACTTGAAAACACACCTGTTTGTGTGTGCGTTTGTCTCTGTGGACAGCGTAAGTCAGAAACGAAACTTTGGTATTTCAGTTGAGTATCTTCCAAGATTGCGACACGGACCATTTTCACCTAGAATATTTTTCGAAATTTTCTATTTTCTAAAAATTGGAATTGATTTTAATTAAAATGGCGTTTATTAAAGCTATTTACATGTTAAATAAAATGTATATCCCCAATTTCTATGGAATATTCCCTGCATCCTTTTTACTCTGAATGACTTTTACAAAGCTGGTAAACAGTAAGAGATAGACAAAAACTTACCAGTGTAGATCTCCTTAAAAGTTTAGGCCTCCTTAAAAAACACAATTTATATTTATTCACATTTGTACAGCTTTTTATTTTATTATAGAACTAACCATTTCCAAGATATCCCCTAATGGTGGTTTCAATTTTAAAGTATTTATACTTTCCTGAAGTGGGAAGTGGAAAGTGATCAACCGTTTCATAACTCTTTTGTTTTATCCTGAATTTAGAAAGAACCGAATTTCAATAAATTTGATCATCTTCAATTAAGGATCCAGGTTGACCTAATTCAGTTTGGATTAAAATTCTTAAAGATGTTACTAAATATTTGTGAAATGTAAGATATATTACTTATATTTGTTAAAAAAAAAATAATGGAGGTGATATTGATAGCGACAACTTTAAAAAATTGACTATCACTTAAACCTAGTGTATTCCCATTTTTCCCCTTCTACTTATAAAGAACTGAGTAATAAAATAATTTCTATGCCTTGATGAACATTATGCAGATAAAAGAATAGCCTTTTGCTTGATTGCAGTACAGATAAAGAAGTCATGTAGATGGAAGAAATAAGATATTTTTATTATAAAAATCACAGGTTGTGCGCTTTATTTAAAGCTTACTCAGGCTTGAACGCATGGGAGGACGTTACTAACAAACTGGAAAACCCAACTTACTATGCACGAAACGATCATCCTTTCAAAATTGCCGGTCCCCATGGCCACGCTCGCTAAAGCGTCTCGCTTTGGTGCTTCGTGGGCAGGGGATCGTGGGTTCGAGTCCCGCCTTGGGCATGGATGTTATATGTTTGTGCAATGTGTATATGTTTGTAAAAGAAACAGTAAAACCAGTAAACCAGTAATCAGTAAAACATACGGGGGGAAATGTAAATAGGGATAAAAAAAAATTAAGGGTAGAAGATACAGAACTGACGTGGGAAAGTTCTCCTTTGTTAATAGAACCATAAAAGACTGGAATGAATTGCCTGGAGCAGCCTTTCGGGGTTGTCATCTGTCACTGAAAAAATTTAGGAAAAATCTTGATATTAATGTTGGATAGTTTTTTTAAATATTCTTTAAATGAAATGCTTGTGATTTTATATTGTTGTAAATACAACTGTTAAATTAGATGGTGATTCTAATTATGAAATTAATTAATCTGAATTGAGAGGAAACTTAATGTTTTCATATTTGTTGTAAATAACTATTATATCTAGCTTACACCATAAACTGGCAGCTGTGATTTATTGTTTATATATCTTGTATAGATTTATAACTCTGCCACCGGGTGATACCCACTTGCAGAGAAATAAATACATACATTTAATATTTACTTATGTTTTTAACTTTTAAGATATTCGTAACAGAAATGACTCCAAAGGTATTATATTATTCTACGATAAGTATTGTTCAATATATAACCTGATTTATATGCCAAATTATTTCGTTTTTTGTAATTAATTATTTTCTTTTGGGAATCTTAAAACTTTTTCACTTCTATTTTACGTCGCTGAACTGCGAGATGAAATTGGAGATACCTCATGGATCGGTGTGTGGTGATGGCGTTTTAAGTCTCTCTGTACAACACGAACTTTCATCCTCACATGTGCAGAGGCAAGAGGATAGCAACTGCACCTCCGCTTCTACCGCGAGCAGACAGTTGGTAACTCCGCACAGAACTAAAGAGACTAACTGCTTCTACCCGTGCCGAGTAGATGGCACTAGATTGCCTCCAGTATACCAGCTTTAATTATGCGTGGATAGATGTCAGAGCAGACAATATTACTATATATAACGGTTTCAGTTTTAAATTACTTATACTTTTCTCATATGGAAGTTTAACAAATCCTGGCCTTGCAAATAAAAGAATTTCAGTCGCTTTTATAACATTTGATTTTTGCTTTAGGCTAATGTATTCACTTACTTCCCTTCGAGTCAGAACAATGTAATTAATATGAATACATTTGCTATCTTCTCTTTATTTTGATTAGCACCATGTAGAGAAAAGAATCAGCTTTTGTAAAGTTAGTCTATTTGCAGAATTACTAGATAATGAATGGAGCTCCTACAATTTTTTACTTTCACTATTTGGTACATAGCTAAGTTGTACTACACCTTAATATTCAATACAAAGATTTCACCATAAGTACACTTTTAGGAAATACTGTAACTCCAAATACAGAAAATCCATAAAATGCCAAACTGGTGTTGAAGTGTATCCTTCAAGTACGCGCCCCCACTCCAAACTACACTTTATGTGAAAAAATTGTCGAACATTTTTATTTTCTCAAAAATTGCTGTAACGATTTTGATTAAAATACCGTATATTAAATAAATTTACATTACATATAACATGTATATGTAGAATTTTCTGGAAATTGGCTCTGAAGAAATCATTCTCAATATATTTTTATGAATTTTGCATAACAGATAAACCGTGAGAAACAAAGCTTTACAAGAAACGTAGATCTCATTAAACACAATTTATGTCATATACATTTTTGTCGTGAAATTTACCATTTCCGAGATATTCTTATTTTCTTCAGTTTTAAAACACTTAAACTTTACTCATTAGGGTATTTGTCAAACTCCTGGTCATGCAAATAAACGGATTTCAATCACAGCGCAACCGGCTTTAGGAAGATTTGTGTATCACTTTAGCCTAGTATATACTCGTATTTCCATTCTACTTTGAAGCAAATAATAAGACAATTTTGCTAATGTTTTTCTCGATTGGCTTGAAGCAGATAGAAGAAAATGTTTTTTTTTAATAATAATTTGTTACAGAGATGTAGTGTCTGTGAATGGAACACATCATTTTTACTGTTTTTACCTTGGCGACAGAGAGAAGCGACGAATACTTCGTCGGCCCGCAGGGTTCTAATCCAGGACTTCCCGGAATTAGCACAAGGACGTCACCGCCTGAACCACCCCGTTTGGTTTTAGAGCCTTGTTAACAGAATTAAACCGGCATTTTCTTCATTTTTTCAGCCAGAAATATTTCCTCCTGTTTCTACAAAATATTAGAAGTTATAATATGCTATTATCGTTAATCGTTCACAAACTTTACACAGTAAATAGCGATTGTAGTATTTTTCCACCCAAAATTTCATCGACATTACATATAACCAGGCCCCCTGAATCCGAAAAAGCCACTTTAGAATACTATCTGTGTTTATGTGTGTATGTGTGTGTGAACAGCATATCAAAACAAAAGGACCATTAAAAACCAAGCTTGGTATTGTTCAGTTCATTAAAGAATACGATAGAAGAGTTTTCAACCAAATCCCTCTACCCTAAACTATCATAATGGAATATTTTTTGAAATTTTCAACTTTTTCAAAAACGGTTCTAACGATTTTGATTAAAATAGGATACATTAAAGATGTTTTATCACAAATAAACTCTATATTTTGAATTTTCTGCGAGTAATATCTGAAGTCAGCTTTATTTTAGATGTGTTTTTTCCATAACTTGTATAACGTAAATGACAGATATCTTACAATTCAGAAATGCAGAGTCTCTTAAAACACAATTTGTGTCTAATACACTTTTTGTGGCGTTAACCATTTCATTTGTTACTTGTTTAAATTTTCAAATTATGAAATTTTTCTGGAGTTGAAACTGACGTAAGCCAGGTTTGTTTCTATCTTTAATTTTATTAAATATACGAGAGGACCAAATATTTAAAATAATGTTATTAAATATTGAATTCTAATAAGAATTAATAAACTATTTTTACAGAAGTAAAATAATATAACATTTAAATTTATTCCAATAAATTGAAATTTTTTAAAAATGAAAAAAAAAAAAACACAGAAAATAATTTACTAAAATGTCTGATTTAAAAGGTTTATCGTGATATCGTCAGTCATTTTTATTTCTTGTTTGTTTTTGTTTTTATTTCTAACCATGTTAAGAGAATGGAATTTAAATGTCATAGCGATCAGATTCTAAAGGACTTGATTATCGGTTTAACTTAGTTCCCCTTATTACTCTTTTATGGAATAGGAAATGAAAAGTAATAGAAACGTTATTGCTCATGTTTATCTCCATGAGTATAAGTAGACAAAAGAATAGGATTTTGTAAGAAAAGTTTGTTGAATAAGAGATAGAGAAATTCATTTGAATGTAGCATATCAATTTTTACTTTCTCTACACGCACTATGTACATAGTGTATATGTGTGTGTCAGTCAGTCTGTCTGTCTGTATGTCTATGGACATCATAGTTCAAAAACGAAAAGACCGCTGAATACCAAACTTAGTATTTAAGTTTGGTCTTTTCCATGAGTGCGACACGAAGATTTTCAAGAAAATCCCCCCCCCCAAATACACCACATGTAACTTTTTCGAACATTTTGATTTTCTCAAAAATGGCTCAAGCAATTTTGATTAAAATATCCTATATTAAAGATATTTATCTGATAAATAAAATGTATATCTTGAATTTTCTAGGAATAGCCTCTGAAGACCGCTTTGTTCTGGATGAATATCACGGAATTTTGTATAACTGCTAAACCGTAAGAGATGGACAAAACCTTGCCTCACAAAAAATGTAGAACACGATAAAACACACAATTTATGTTATATATGAGTACATTTCTGTGGAGGTGACAGTTTTTTTTAGATATTCCTTGTTCTTGGTTCCAGCTTTCAATATCTTATAATTTTCTCATACAGGAATTTGATAACTCCTGTATAAATATAAATATATATTTATATATATTTATATAACCCCCTTTTAACTTCTATGGTCATATCGAAGGCTTTGACTTGTAAAACAATTCATCTGATTTAATTGTTTTTTCATGCACGGCTTGTGTGAAGTCAAGTCAAGGCCCCGCTACGAGTGTGTAGGACACACTGCTTATGTGAAAAAGCATTTAAACCAGTATGGCTATATGAATCCTGGGGCTTAAGTATTTGCAACACTGTAAGTCGCCATTGGGGCTGTCATCTCAAAATAATTAGAGATCACCTTGTGGTTTACCGAGAAACATGCGAGATAGTTGAGAAATTCAATGCTATGCCGGCATGTTGCCATGGTAGCTCAGTGGCAGAGCATACCGGCTAGAGACCGGGAGATCCGTGGTTCAAATCCCGGCTATGGCGTTGAATTTTTCAGTCTGACTCTACCAATCCAACTCATCTGATCACAGTAGGATATTGCCATTAAGTTTATCATTTTATTTTCATCAAACACACAACACACACGTTCACTCTCCCATATAAACTTCCAGACTCTGTGGGGGATAGGGAATTATTGTGGTTAAAGAAAAGTTCTCCGCCGCAGGCGGGAATTGAGCCTGAGACCTCCGGGTGAGAAGTCAGTTCGCTGACCACTCGATCACAGAGGCAGTCTATTTTAAAGTGATTTATGAACCTAAGTTTATACAATAACGTCTGTGACAGGAGATCAGGGTTCGAAGGCAGAGCAGGGATTAGCAAATGTTTGAAAAGCTGATGATGTTACGGCGTTGATGTTGGAACGCAGGTGATTCAACCAGCGGAATAATATGATTTAAGAATGGGGCCAGCGGTGCGTGCTTATCCATATTATATACCGGTGTGCATGAATAATGCAGCGCGTGTTTTTCATGATGAACCATCTCGTTAAATATTTGAGCGACCACGATGATGCGGAACATAGTTAGCCACAAAGATGCAGCACTCCGTGTCGAATTTGGTTTAAATGGTTATTGAGCTCCGAAGTTGGCTGCATGGCGATGCGGTCACGCCTGGTTAAGGCTGATTTACACAGTCATAAGCGATGCGACCAGGAGCCTAATACAACAACAGCCTATGTTACAAGTATACGTCATCAAATCCTGTCAATTGTACACACAGTGGCAAAAGTCGTGGCCAAGGTGATTTAGGTTGGTAACGAGTTCACCCTTTGCCTCTCCTCTTGTTTGAAATGATTGGAGTGGCTTGAAAAGTGCTTATCCCATAGAGATGAGGATGATAGTCTATGTAGCTAAGAACCAGTTTTGACGTTAGGTCATTAATAATAATAATAATAATATTAATAATAATAATAGTAATAATAATAACATTGTGAAAATCGATCTAAACACTGAAATTTTGACCAGGATTATGAGAGTTATGGATTTTTAATAAAACATTCTACATATTTATTTCATTTATTCAACACTGGGTTATAATTTACTATCATCCTTTTGCTGTGACTCTCGCTGGAGTTAAACCGTGTTTTAGAGTATAACGTTTGGTACTGTCGTGTCCATGAATCTTATCTCAACTGTGTCACTAAGCCATTGAGAGCTTCAACACTCATTCTGGGACATGCGCTGTAATAGTATCAAAGGGCAATTCGAAAAGCTCTGACATTTAACAGTTGAATATTCTCGATGTTTCTGTTTCCAGCTTATGTTTTCTAATGGATGTCACAATAATAATAATAATAATAAACTAAACGTTCCAAATGCAATTTACGGCCTGAAGAAAATGGCAAGAGCATTGCTATACTTTTTAATAAAATTTTATTTGAGGCTTGCAAGGCGCGCAAAATAATTGACTATATATTATAAAATAATTATACACAATGAATGGCTTGAATAAGCTAATGAATAAAAATTCATAGAACACACTGCCTCCAAATATAAATTTAGAACCAAATAAATAGAACTGGAAACGTTTATCTATATGGATAAACACCACGCTACTAAAACATGAAAAATACCATATATAATATTATATTTAGTAAAATTATACAAAGATATTTTAGCACCACAATTATTATATGGTAACGGAGAAATACAAAGGAAGAGAGCGAGAGAGAGATGTGATTGATTACACGCAGAATTAATAACTCCCACCTTAGCTAATTCATAGTACCTGAATTATGACCAGTCATAGGGAAAATTTAGGAGCAATCTTTAGTAGATGAACAGAATCACATTATTTTACCAAATTTCGCACATTCAAGTTCACATAATGAGATATGATTTGCATTTGTATCTATCCTTTAGATATAAACCCAAACTAACTCAAAATCTCTTGTTAAAATAAATAAATGTAATCATAAATATTTAAAATAAATACTTCTTTATTCTATAATGCAGAATAATAAACTCCACACAGACTCTATTAATTCAAATATAATGAAGGACTTCTAGAAAGGTTTAAGCAACGTAATATTATAAGAACCAAATTTTTGTTTGCCATTCTTTTGAAAGAAGCTTTCTTTCATCCTCCACACAATTTTCCACATTGCTTTAAAAATATTATCACTCTCGATGGCTCATGTTGAGTAAATCCGAACGTATAGTAGGTTTCTTTAGTCCAGATCCCGTGTCTACTATAAAACAGATTTTCAGATGATTTATAACCCTCTGTTATTTATGATATAATGGCGAAAGAAGTCGGAGTCAGTTTACCCTTGAGGTGTAGTGAAGTGTACCCAGGTTTAAGTACTACCCATATCTATGTCTCTTGACCCTACAGTGAAGATATTACTTAAATTTATGTTAATTTTGAATACTTTGCGAGGTAAGTAGATTAATTTTCATTGCTTGTGAGGAGTGACTTATGGGTTAATTGTCTCCGCAAACTGATGAAGGTTTTCTGCAGGATTAGTTGCTGCATACTTTCCACTCCTGGATTACAGAAATTGGCGTTCCCATAGGATTCGCGGCTCCTCCAATCTGAAAACTGAACTGAAAACTGAACTTGATATTCTTTAGTTCGGATCACGTGATCACGAACTGTTCCATTGTTTATTATGAAAGTGTTTTCCTCCGGCCGAAAACTTAACGAAACTGAACTGAACTGACAACTGAATCTCTCCTTTCTCGTTTGTCACTAGAAATTTTAAGTTTTCCACTAGAAATCTAGGTGACGAAACTTAAGGTGGAATTTGTTTTTTCAGTTCAGTTCAGCTTTGGACAACGAGATAGCATAAGTGAGGTTATAGTTGCGGTATTTGTTTGTAATTTGGTTTAGATATTTGTACCTAATGAGTGGAAAATGAAAGTTTTCACAAATTGAAGAAGACAGAATAATTGACTTTGGTCGTCATAACGAACTTTTATACAACGTACAACATGCCGAGTATAGAAATATAAAGAAGAAACAGTGGCTTTGGAAGAAGTTGGGAGAGGAATTGGGAAAATCAAGCAAGCAAATAGTATTGACTGTATAATGTTTAATAATTTTCAGTCAGTTTTAGCTCCTAAATAAGTTCAAAGATTCTGGAATAAAGTGTAGTACCACAGACTGGCATTAAGGCGAGTTAACCTCATGATGTAGTAACTTTGTTCATTATCAGTACTATCTGTTAATTCATCGACCCAAAAAAAATCTGATGTGTTCCATTCACATGACTTTCTCTCTATCTCTGTAACAAATTGTTAAAAACCTTGTGCTTCTATTTACTTCATGCTAATCTAGAAAAAATAGCAGAAATAGACTAATTACTTGCTTCCTTGTAAGTAGAGGGTAAATAAGGGAGTAAAATAGGTTAAGGTGATAGTCAAAAGCCGTTGCTATGTGACTGAAGTTGACAAATTCCTGTATGAGAAAAGTATAAGTATAAGTTTTTCACAGTGAAAAAGGAATAGTAAGGAATATCTAAAAAACGATCAACTCCATGAAAAAATGTTTATAACATAAGTTGTGTTTTTTTACGTGCTCTACATTTCTTGTGTGGTAAGTTTTTATCTGTCTCTTACGGTTTAGGAGCTATGCAAAATTCCGTAAATTTCATCCAGAATAAAGTAAGCTTCCGAGGCCATTCCCAGAAAATTGAAGATATACATTTTATTTGTCAGATAAATATATTTAATATACGATATTTTAATCAAAATCATTAGAGCTATTTTTAAGAAAATCAAAATTTTCGAAAAAAGTTCCATATAAAGGATAGTTTGGGGTGGGCCACTTTTTCTCAAAATCTTCGTGTCGCACCCCTGGCAGATACTAAATGCTAAGTTTGGTATTTTACCGACTTTTCGTTTTAGAGTAATCGTGTTCATAGGCACACGCACGCACACACACGCACACGGACCTTTTTCTGAAAATGCTTCTTTTGGATACAGGGGACCCTAAAACATACATTTCCGGTGAAATCTCGGTATCGAATTTTTGGGTGGAGTGCAATACCCTATACACTATGTACATAGTACATATAGAGAAAGTAAAAAACATGAAAGTGTCCAACTCCAACTCACTCTCTTTACTGCCTTGCAACCTTCTCAATCATCTTCAGCCATTTTAATGATGTGCAGTTTTCAGTTCAGTTTTCTAGGAAAGCACAAATGAACTGAACTGAAAACTGAACTGAATATAACTTTTTAGTTTTAAGTTCTAGGTCAGTTCAGCTCCATTTTCAGATTGGAGGAAAGCAAGCCTTTAGCTGGTCGGCGGTGCTGCTTGGGTGCGCGCTGATTGAGCGAAAACACATCCGCATTAAATATACTACGGTTTATCGCGTAAGCCTTTTCAAACGAAAAAAAAAACAACTAAATATCTAATTATGAAAGTACTCTCATACACATCAAGTAAAGGTATACTGTAGGAGCCTCCCTTCGTTGTTCAAGCCTGCTTAGAAAGATGGCCATTGCATTCACTGTGCGAAATGGCAGCCATTTCTTTGCAAATTCTATTTTTACTTTCTCTACACGTACATAGTGTATAGAGAAGGTATTGCACTCCGCCAAAATATTCGATACCGAGATTTCATCGGAAATATATGTTTTAGGGTCCACTGAACCCCAAAAAAGTATTTTAAGAAAAAGGTCCGTGTGTGTGTGTGTGTGTGTGTGTGTGTGTGTGTGTGAACATAACTTAAAAACAAAAAGTCCGTAAAATACCAAACTTGGTATTTCAGTTTGGTGTCATTCAGGGATGCGACACGAAGACTTTGAGAAAAATCCCCCACCCCAGACTGCCCTTTACATAGAACTTTTTTCGAAAATTTTGATTTTCTTAAAAATGACTCTAACGATTTTGATAAAAATATCGTATGTTAAAGATATTTACCTTAAAAATAATATGTGTATCGTAAATTTTCTGGGAATAGCCTCTGTAGACTACCTTATTCTGGATGAATTTTACGAAAGTTTCCATAACTGCTAAACCGTAAGAGATGGACAAAAACCTAGCACACAATAAAATATAGAACACATTAAAACACACAATTTATGTTATATAATTTTTTTGTGGAGTTAGTCGTTTTTGTGATATTCCTTGCTTTTGGTTTTAATTTATACTTTTCTAACACAGGAATTTGTCAACTCATGTCCATACAAACTAAGGAACTTCAGTCACCTAGCACCCAACTTTTGAGTACCACAGCCTATGGTACTTCCTTATTTCGCTTCTACTTACAAAGAAGCAAATAATAAGACTATTTCTGCTAATTTTTTCTCGATTGGCATGAAGTAAATTGAGCATAAGCTTTATAACAGTAATTTGTTGCAGAGGTGTAGAGAAAGTCATGTGAATGGAACACATCAGATTTTTAAGTTACTATTTATTTTGTAAACGTTTTCTTTCTTCCCCCAACAGATAAAAATCGCAGAGGGTTGAATCTTTAGAACGCTGGTACCACGCCCCGCTTCTATACGGACGTATGAATTATGATTGAATGTTTTTGGGAGAAATAGAATACCGTATCCATAAATAGAGAGTGCAAGATTTCAACTCTCATTGAAGCCTTGAGTTTTCATCGCCGGCCGGCTAAGGGCTTTGTAACCTCTTCTGCTCGATGCTGATCACCAGTTCCACTTTTCTCTTACATAACTATTCGGTCAATTGAGAAGTCAAGCTATTATGCTCAAGGTTTAGTTTGCTTCTTCCTTTACCCTCGGCAATGGATGCTGAGAAACACCTTTATTTTTAAGACATCTTTAATTGAGTACAATGAAATCCATATAAATATTCATCTTCGGTTGTATTTACACAACGTTATCTCTTAAGGCAAAGATGAATCCATCTTATAAAAACATGGGAATATTAATTCAAGGTGGCGCAGTATTTTTTACTTTCTCCATACGCACTATGTACATAATGTATAGAGAAAGTATTGCACTCCACCAAAAATTCGATACCGAGATTTCACAGGAAATATATGTTTTAGGGTCCCCAATATCCAAAAAAAGCATTTTCACAAAAAGGTCCGTGTGTGTGTGTGTGTGTGTGTGTGTGTGTGTGTGTGTGTGTGTGTGTCCGTGTGTCTGTGAACACGATAACTCAAAAACGAAAAGTCGGTAAAATACCAAACTTGCTATTTAAGTTTAGCATCTTCCAGGGATGCGACACGAAGAATTTGTGAAAAATCCCCCCACCCCCAGCTGCCCTTTACATGGAACTTTTTTCGAAAATTTTGATTTTCTAAAAAATGGCTTTAACGATTTTGATTAAAATTTCGTATATTAAAGATATTTACCTGACAAATAAAATGTATATCTTGAATTTTCTGGGAATAGGCTCTGAAGAGTAGTTTATTCTGAATGAATTTTACTGAATTTTGAATAACTGCTAAACCGTAAGAGATGGACAAAGACTTACTACACAAAAATGTAGAGCACGTTAAAACACACAATTTATGTTATATACATTTTTTTCGTGGAGCTCGTGGTTTTTTTGACATTCCTTATTTTTGGTTTCTGCTATGAAAAACGTATACTTTTCTCATACAGGAACTTGTCAACTCCTATCCATATAGACAAAGGAACTTCATTGACATAGCAACTAGCTTTTGACTATCACTTTAACCTACAGTTGTCCCTTATTTCGCTTCTACTTACAAGGAAGCGAGTAATTAGACTATTTCTGCTATTTTTTTTCTGATTAGCATAAAGTAAATAAAAGTATAAGCTTTTTAAGAATTATTTGTTGCAGGGATATGGAGAAAGTCATGTGAATGGTACACATCAGATTTTATTACTATTCGCTGATGATCAAGCGGTGATAGCTCAGAGTCGCAAGGATGTGATATACATGGCGAAAAAATTCTGAACGCTTTCAAAACACAACTGAGAGTAAATATTGAAAAACTGAATAATTTTTAGGAGCAAGTGGGCGAGATATCTCCTCATAACTTTAGAATCGAAAAAACTGCAAATACGGCATCATCACTTGGTCTTCAAACGCTGTTTCAAATATTTGCATTTCTTCATCTACCACCCTGTATATCTTAATACAAAACGTTTTGTTTGCTATATTTACTTTGTAAATTTTTATTTTCATATTTTATTTCTGTACTAATTGAAGGACACACTTTATTGTAATAATATAACAAGATTCTCCTTTTTATTTTCTCTGCACGCATATGTACATAGTCTATATAGAAAGTAGTACACTTCACCCAAAACTTCGATATCAAGATATCAGTGCAAATACACGTTAAAGGTTTTCTGTAAGCAAAAAAAAAAAAAAAAAAACATTTTTTCTAAAATGTCCGTGTATGTCTATGTGTGTGTGTATGTGTGAACATGATAGCTCAGAAACTCAGAAAAGTCGTTAAAATACCAAACTGGGTATTTAAGCTTTTGATAAAAATTCCGTCACCCCAAACTACCCTTAAGTGGAAAAATATCGAAAATGTTGATTTTCTCAAAAATGGCTCTAACGATTTTGATTAAAATAATGTATTAAAACGACAAATAATGAAATCTGATGTGTTCTATTCACATGACTTTCTCTATATCTCTGTAAATTATTATTGTTAATAAGCTTATATTTTATTTATTTCATGCTAATCGAGAAAAAATACCAGAAATAGTATAAGTTTTTCAAAGCTGAAACCAAGAAAAAGGAATATCTGAAAAACGATGGACTCCACGAAAAAATGTATATAACATAAATTATGTGTTTTAACGTGCTCTACATTTTTTGTGGGTTAAGTTTTTGTCCATCTCTTACGGTTTAGTAGTTATGAAAAATTCATCCAGAATAAAGTAGCCTTCAGAGGCTATTCCCAGAAAATTCAAAATAAAAATTTTATTTGTCAGGTAAATAACTTTAATATACGATATTTTAATCAAAATCTTTAGAGCCAATTTTTAGAAAATCGAAATTTTCGAAAAAAGTTCCATGTAAAGGGTAGTTTGGGATGGGAAGATTTTTTCAAAATCTTCGTGTCACATCCCTGGAAGATACTAAACCTAAATACCAAGTTTGGTATTTTACCGACTTTTCGTTTTTGAGTTATCGTGTTCACAGACACACGGACACACGGACACAGTGACACATGGACACACACGGACCTTTTTCTGAAAATACTTTTTTTGTATACAGGGGACCCTAAAACATATATTTCCGGTGAAATCTCGGTATCGAATTTTTTGGTGGAGTGCATTATATTCTCTATGCACTATGTACATAGTGAGTATAGAGAAAGTAAAAATGTATATCTTAAAGACATTTTGGATGAGGTTTGCTGAATTTTGCAATCAGTAATAAACCGTAAGAGATAGACAAAAACTTACACAAAGAATGTAGATCTTGTTAAAACACACAGTTTGCGCCATATACTTTTTCGTGGAGTTGACTATTGCCAATATATTCCTTGTTATTGGTTCCAGTTTTAAAATACCTAAACTGGTATTTGTCAATTACTGGTTATCAAGAAACGAAAATATATGACTATCGCTTTAGCCTAGCGTATTGCCTCATTCCCCTTTTTCTTATAAGAAAGCAACCAATAAAGACAATTTCCACTAATCTATATCTCGATTAACAAGAAGTAGGCAGAAGAATAAGATTTTAACAATAATTTGTTACAGAGAGGTAGAAAAAATCATGTGACAGGAACGCATCAGATTTTTTCACACACAATCCTAACGAGCGCTTACCAAAATAGCATTTTCGTATAGTTAATTTAATGAATTGGTTTAATTGTTTTTGTTTTATACAAGCCGTGCGATTGCAATGCTATGCCGGCATGCTGCCGTATCAGCTCAGTGGAAGAGCAACCGGCTAGAGACCAGGAGGTCCGTGGTTCAAATCCCAGTAAAGGCATTCAACTAATCCAACTAATTTAATAAATATCTACGAAATTTAACAAAATGTATAATACATAACAAGTATTTTGTTTTTTGTACTTGAAGTATCACTAGATCACGACTATAACAATGTGGTATCATTTCATTCCATCTCATATATTTGCCAATTATTAAACTGACAAGTATACAAAACACACCATTTTTCACAGCATAGGGCAACAAGGCTGAAAACAGCTGTCAATGCGCTCTCGACAAAACATAAATAAAGCAGGTGCATTAAAATGTTAGAAGATCGTGTTTACATGCGGAGAGCGCTGTAGTGGGCCCCAGAGACGCTGTTCTACAGGATTAACATTACCTTTGGGACACACGATGTGGGAGGTAGTGCCCCTAAACCGATAACATAATTCAAACATTAGCTGATGAAGCAGAAAATGTTAACAATACACGAAATTAAATCAGTAGCTGTACACTGCAAACTAATTTATTGCCATCAGCTAATCCCAAAGCATTTTTCGGGCCATAATGCTACTAAAATAATAAAATGGATATATAAATTATTTACGCGCGAATCTGCTGCCAAAAGGTCCACATGATACGTATATCAACCAAAATCACTACTGCCCTATAACATTTAATTAAAACAATTAGATATACTAAGAAGCATTCACTTATTCTGAATTAGTCACAATTTCCTCATTTTGGTTAATTTATTCATTTTTACAAGGTGTTTCGTAGAGAAACCGAACGAATATAACTATCACACAGCTTTATTAAAACTAGTTAGAAGTTTCATTTCACAGTTTCGAAACTCTTTAAGGTATATTTTATGTATCATTTAAAATTAGCCATTTTGAGCTTAGGCAGCGAGGCACTAGTGTGTGTGATGCCCTAATCACACATCCGAGGATGTTTTTGGTAAGCACGTGTCATGAAAACAAACCGGTTTATCCTTGCTTATTATCAGCAAACATGTCCTAGATTTCAGGTAAAGGTGCAACAGCCAGTCGCCTACTACTGACTCGAACAGTGTTGAAGTTGTTCTCGAATGCGAAACGTGCATGTTTTACACTAACCACGAGTAAATTGTACTTATTTACTTAATCATTTCGAAATTATTCCGATAGTAATTTATTAATTTATACTGTAAATATTAACGTATTTTCTGTTAGATGTAGAAAGTTTCATTTGTTATTACGGGATAAAGACAATAGAATAAACTTCTTGTCTCACTACCAAAGGAAATTGCCTTATTTAACTTGATCTACTATTCTTTGGTATTATTCTGATAGTGTGTTTGCCTCTGTTACTTTATCAGTTCCTTTCCCCCATTCTCGATATCGTTAACGTTAATTATGTCTTTGAAAATATTATGTATCTAACGTTATTTTCCCATTCACTTCCATTCATTAATTATCTATTGTGATGAAATTGTATTTTGGAAGAATAAACAAATAACTAAAGATACAAGTTCTTTAGTGGAGTTTCATAAGAGAATGTTAGCTAACCACTGCATAACATGTCTGTATGCTTACGAAAACACTGCTAAAACACACGAATTAATGATTTTCCACCGACTTGATAGCGTGGGCCAAACTCGCGCTTTATTCCTGAATAACTGCCTAATACACGCTGACTATAACGCGTTTTGTTAATGTACCCTTATTGGGGTTGAGAATATAATTTTCGTATTACGTAGGAACTGAGAAGCAACGTCTATATGTTCGTTTGGTACCGTTTTGAAACAGCCTGTATATCGGAAAAGCTAGTATTGTTTTAAATATTTAAGGATTTTCTCCTAGATTGTAATTTTTGGTTACCGTCACTATGCTTGGGCACAGCTATTGTGGCTTTGTATTTTTCGACGTTAGTGACCACCGGCTTTTGCTGATCAAATTTACTGGCTTGGTCTCGGACCAAGACGAACACACGAAAGCTTTTCATTGCATTTATAAAAGTTTCTCATTAGATTTACTAGAATATAAAACAAAGTATTTGGGAATTATTATTGTTGTTGTTGTAGCGCATCTATCATGAGCTAACACAGAATTAAGGAGAGTATTTCAAAACGCTCAGGATAAACAGCTCTTCCAGCTTAATCTGAAGTTTTAAGTTTCTTTTACATAAAAAACAATAACGAGGACCTTAGATTATTTACAAAAAAAAATATGTAAGACAGATTGTTGCTTATGTTTAGTGCAGGTATTTTTATGCACTACAAATTCCCAAAATTTGCATGAAACGTGTCTAAAACATTGGAAATATGTACTTAAATATGAAATAATGAATTAAATTTAGTTAATAAAATTGAGTTGCAGTACATTTAGGCTTCTTTGTACATTTATTTACCTTAACTTTGAAATATTCAGTGAAAGATTCTATTTTAATATAGTGAATTTAATAATATCCGCATTGCAAGTTCTTCAGAGTATTTGACGGTGATAAAAAGTGCGCTGTTAGATATAAAGATGTTAAAAGTAAGCAATAATTTATGAAACTATAATTAAAACTTTAAATAATAAAAATAATTAGTACATTGAAATAAAGATAGGGAAAAATTACTTATATTTACTTTTAGATTTTGTCATAGTTCGTGTTAGAATTACAACAGTCTTTCCAAATTTTCTGGTAAGAAGAGCGCTATTTATCCGTCAATACAAGCGTGTTTGCTGAAAATGAGCGTTTAATATGACAGCTTGAACTGAAATTTTGTACAAGGTAATGTGAAAATACCAAAATATGCCGTTATGTACTAAATAATATGTGTGTAATGGAGCAGAGCCACTGGATCAGAGAGAAATTAGGATAGATGATCAGCCTAATGCTGGATGAAAGTGAGGAAGTGGACCATATAAAATGACGGCGACGTGGATAACAGGAACGATGATAATGGAGCAATTGGTGGAATAAATAGTGCGGGAAACCGGAGAATCCGGAGAAAACCCGGCTACATGTCGCTTCGTAGACCACAAATCCCACATGCAGTCACCTGAGAGCGAACTCAGGCCACCTAGCTGAGAGATGAGCGGTCTAACCACTGTACCACATAATTATGAAAATATGCGAAATGAAATTGGTCTTATTTTATATACTTCCTCTCAAATTCAAAGATACTAAGAAATTATTGAACATGGTCACTCAAAAAAGCACCCACTTATATAAAAATCCTCAATATACTTATCTGCCACAAAATTAAGGAATTAAAATTCAAACCAGAATTAAAACAATGAATAAAAAACAAAATTTGAAAAGCAATTCCGAAAGTGCCTCCAAATAACGAGCATCACTTTGAACTCTTCTTTCAGCCTTAGGCTACAGAGCTTTTTATTATTTTTTCATTTATATAGTCTCCTTTAACATCTAAGGTCATTTCGGGGGCTTTGCATTAGAAACAATTCGTCTGTAGGTTCTTTACTTTGTATTTAAATCATTTTATTTTCCTCAAACACACACACACACACACACTCGATCTAGCCCAGATGCGAACTTGGTAGTTCTTGAATGTGTGAATGTTAAATGCCGCCAATGAAGAACTGGCGGGGTTTAACTTCAAATAGCTCCGTGGAGTTCTGGAACTCTTTTAACGCACGAAGGGATATCTGCATATATATCAAATAATGAACAGTTGGGCCACCTCATCATGTAGATCTAGTGTTTCATTGCAGGCAAGGACGTCATAATATAATTGTCATTTGTGTTTCTTTAAGATTGTTCATATTAAAAGGGGTAAAAGATAAAGAGCAGACAATGGAGTAAAACACTTCAATTACCGCCATCTATGCAGATATATTGTTGCTCACTCCTGTAGGGTGAGATGAGGTGAATTAACCATAGGAGACCACCAGAGACGCGCGGAGATATCTAATGTTTCCCACTGCCGCGCCGCTACTGAGGGTAGTAAGAGGACCCTTCGACCTGGCAGCCGACTAGTATCCACGGGGAATAATTCTCCCAATGAACGTGCGCTATCTGTCTGCAATGCCATACACGAGGAATTTGGAAGCACAATTGTAAAATGGCAAGGAAATGAATTGATGGGAAATGGTGTAAAGAAAATCTACAAAGACGAGAAACTACCCACGAATCCCCTAACCTCAACGGGAAACCATAAAAACGCATGGGTCAGAATGAGTGAGTGCCGGGTATCGAACCCAGGACCTCCCGAATGCGAATATCACAGGTTATCGCGGTGCTATCTTGCAGCTTGAAACTGCAATTTATAGGTATAAAAATGTTTAAAAAACATCGAAAAATTGCACTTGTTTAAACCAAATTTCACAGGTACATGGGGAGTAATGCTTCCATTGAGCATGCGCTATCTGTCTGCACTGTCATTCACCATGAATTTGGAAGCACAACTGAAACATGGTAAGGAAAGGAATTGAAAGGAAAATTGTGGAAAGAAAACGAAGAAAGACGAGAAACTATCCCCGAATTCGCTTTACCTCAACGGGGAAACCATAAAAAACGCATGGGTCAGAGTGGATGATTGCCGGTTATCGAACCCGGGACTTCCCGAATGCGAATAGCACACTTATCACGGCGCTATCTTGCTCGGTATTGTTGTTATTAAATAATAGATACTGCAGCTGGAGACTCTTTTTGTAAGTATAAAAATATGTTTAAAAAATAGAAAAATTGCACTATTTTAAACCAAATTTCACAGATACATGGATTCAAAATAGATTTGGCAGAATTTTCGATTAAAATACGCTCCAAGTATCGTCAGTGTATATCCCCAAGCTTGCAGTATATGACAGTTCTTCCCATTGATGTTTAGCATTATATTTTTCGCTTCATCTTACATCTTCATTCTCCTTGTTTTTACCAAACTCACGACCTTCAGAGCGCAAGACAAACATATAAAGTGGTGATGGTTGCGGTGAGTGACTATGCCTTGGGGAAAACGAGCATATGACAGGTGTGGGAGTGAAGGAAAAAGTTGATACACTGTGTTTGTATATCACAGAACGAGGTCATGAAGATATAAATTCCCTTTTCATGTCGGAATGGATTCTATTTCCCGCTCCAGCAGTTTCCGGCTTGCTGAATACTAAACTGGCAACGTTACAACCCGGTCTTAACTTTCTTGTTGCCCAAGGGGATTAGCCCTCTGACCTGTTCCTACTTCAGAAGCAGCTCTCTTGCCACCTGTTACTTGAACATCCTTAATACTCAAAACGTTACCTTGATGGCTCCAGTTTATTTACAGTTGGTAACGCTCACTTCTAAGAAATGCTTCTAGAATTCCGTCAGGTAAGTTTGTGTAAAATCCAGTTCTTACACGCGCCTTAGTTCCATAACTCTCTGTGTAAAAGTAATCTTCCAAAGGCTTTCAGTTTTCACACGATACCATCCGGTATTTATTCATCCCTTAACCTAGTAAGTCATATAGGACAATGCTCAAACGAGTTTGGGATCTTAACAGTTATCAACATTCCTCTTAGGATAAAGGAAAACCTTGGAAAAACTTTATTTAAGTACCTCATCCTAACCTACATTCGAACTTTCAGCCTCTTGAATGTGAAGCAAACACGCTAAGCCCACAGCACTAGTGTATATCTACTTTCAAAGCCAAAATTGATTAACATTGGAGATAATACCATGAGGCCCATCTGCCGCATATTTGATATGTACAGTTAAAAGAGTTGCAGAACTCAATGGGGCTATTTCAATTAAAACCTTAACTCCATGGCACGACAGCTCACGGGGAACCTTGGCCTACCGCCCGGCCGCTGCGTCCCCCAGCTCGGTCCACTACAGACGTCATGGATGGAGTGCAGTATTGGAGGGTGAGACGTGGTCAGCGCCTCGAGTCCCCCCGGCCGGTTAATGCGGTCCTCATGACCTGGAGCTGCTACTTCTCCATCAAGTCGCTCCTCAATTGGCCCCCCAGGGACCTTACGAGGCTGAGTGCACCCCGGGCCAGGTCTCCCAGCGGGGGAAAAATCCCCACGCCGGTACTGGGGATCGAATCCAGGTCTCCCGCTTGGTAAGCAGCAACGCTACCACCGCGCTAAGAAGAGGACCTCAATTAAAACCTGCCAGTGGAGAATTGGCGACAGTGACCTAGGCTCTACACGCCTTGCTATCGACGGAGACTGTGAGCAGGTCGCATTCATTGAGAGGGGTAAAACAAAGGTTGCTCTCACTAAATTCTCCCTCCACTGGCGAGCTTTTACTTGGAATATCCCCGTTGTTGGAGAGCATAGCATAGCATTTGTTTTAGAGACACAGGACTTATGAGCTTCTCAGAGAAATTTCACGCTAGGTAAGGAAATGTTTAATCGTAAAGAAGAGATGTACAGGTTACACAAGGCATGGATACCAGCATTAGAACACCTACAAACAGTCAAATAACCTAAACTATTGATAGGGGAAGAAAAGATAGTGTAACTGTAATATAACGCATTTATGTCCTTTGGAGTTTTGCTGTGGATCTAAGCATTTCTAAGATAGTTAAAGAAGTCAGTTAAAAATAACATTAATATGTCAAATTAAAATTATTAATTTATTAATACTTCTTTATTCCTCAAATAATACCTCTAAATATTTTTATTATTTTCAATTTTCTCAATCATATGGAACAAATTATTACGCACTTTAACTTATTGTTGGTCGCGAGTTCGAATCTCGCTTAGGGTGAGTTACCTGGATAAGGTTTTATTTTCATAGTTTTTTTTTTTCCCGTATCCTGAGAAGAGGAATGTCGAATAACTTTAAGCTCCAGGGACCCCGAGAGCATTTGGGCATCGTTTCACCAATTTCATAAATCGTCCAATCTCACCAACCAGGTTAAAGGACGTTAAGCTACATAAAAAAGAATACGTTCTCTATCTTCTGGAGAGTTGTACATACGGTCTAGAGAAAGTAAAATCCAAATATTTAAATATGAATGCTTCGCTGATATAAAGTCAGAGCTAGCGGTGTTTAGCCGTTGCTACACAAGATTACCAATCTCACCTAGCACTTCAAGCATTACGTTCCGCATTGACGTCAGTTCATCATATAGGTAAATGGCCTCCTGTAATCCAGAATTCTGTAGTGCAAATCCTAGTGTGTTTCCTATCCTTATAAAACTTAGGAGCGGAAAAATATAATTGTCATAATTTCTCTTGGTTATGGTGCAAATTCAAGCGGATAATCTTCTTAATTTAAATCAATAAGCTTTGTTCCAAGTTCTAATACAGTTTTTTTGTTTAAACAATGGTATTAATTGTTTACAAAGCGTATTCCTTTACCTATTGAAGGATTTCAACTATTACTTCACACTTGACTTCAGTTAATTATTTGGAATGATCATCAATTTTTCTTCTTCCTATAAATCAGGGATTTAATGTGCATCTGGAAACGTTTCTTGTTGTACCGTTTCATTCTGGAAACTATTTATGAATATGTTTTTAGACGCATGTTCATTACGCAGAGTAATTATATATGCAACATCGATTGCTGCATATAAAATTTCACATTTCCAATCATAACTTAAACATATAAAACATACATAATTAAGCAAATTAAACGTACGCAGAGCAATGTAATAAAAGAAATACAACCTTAGCGTATTGTTTCAAACTAGTGTTGTAAACGTTTATCTCGATTAATATCAAAAGGAAAGAAGAATAAAATATTTCAGGAATAAGTAAATTTCTATAATAATAATAATAATAATAATAATAATAATAATAATAATAATAATAATAATAATAATAGTGCTGCAGAAACTCATATGAATGTATGATTTGTTTTTAAACCCAAAATGCCAATTCATTACAGTAATAATGCAGACGAAGCGAGAATTCATTCTCAGAAAATTCAATTCAAGCTATATTAAAAAAATCTGATGTGTCCATTCACATGACTTTCTCTACAACTCTGCAATAAGTTATTGTTAAAAAGCTCATGCTTCTGTTTACTTCTGCTAATCGAGAAAAAATTAGCAGAAATAGTCTAATTACTTGCTTCCTTATAAGTAGAAGCGAAATAAGGAAATACCATAGGTTAAAGTGATGATTAAAAGCTGGTTGCTATGTGACTGAAGTTCCTTTGTTTGTATGGACTCGAGTTCACAAAGTCCTGTATGAGAAATATATGTTTTTTATAGCTAAACCAAAAACAAGGAATATCTCAAAAACAATCAATTTCACTAAAAATGTATATAATATAAATTGTGTGTTTTAAAGTGCCTTACATTTGTTGTATGGTAAGGTTTTGTCCATCTCTTACGGTTTAGCAGTTATGCAAAATTCCGTAAAATTGACCCAAAATAAAGTAGCCTTCAGAGGCTATTCCCAGAAAATTCAAAATATACATTCTATTTGTCAGGTAAGTATCTTTAGTATACGATATTTTAAAAAATTTGTTAGAGCCAGTTTCGAGAAAATGAAAAATTTCAAAAAAAGTTCCATGTAAAAGGTTGTTTGGGGTAGGGGGATTTTTCTCAAAATCTTCATGTCGCATCCCTGGAAGATACTAAACTTAAATACCAAGTTTGGTATTTTAACGACTTTTCGTTTTCGAGTTATCGTGTTCACAGACACGGACACACACGGACCTGTTTCTGAAAATACTTTTTTTTGGATACAGGGGACCCTAAAACATATATTTTCGATGAAATCTCGGTATCAAATTTTTTGGTGCAGTGCAATACCTTCTCTATACACTATGCACATAGTATGTATAGAGAAAGTAAAAAAAAAAAACAACTTACAGAAATGATAAGATTCTGGTGTTAAATTCAAAAGACTTCCTCTATTTTGTAAGACATTATTCTTTAAAAATAAGTATTCATCTATATTTTTCATGTTAATCTAGATAAATATTAGCAGATATGGTTTTATTACTTAGCTCGTTAAAAGTAGAGAGGAAATAAAAAACTAGGCTAACCGATAGACAAATTTTTCAAAAGTTTATTGCTATGTGATTGAAATTCACTTCTTTTTCTTTTCACATGACAGAGGTAAAACAAAATAAAATGTGATGAAAAATACCCGTTTGAGAATGTTTAAGAATTTTAAAATTTAAATCAAATATGTGGAGTAAGTGGTAAAAAGTTAATTCCACAATTGTGGAATTGTCTGTTTTAAAGAGATCCACAATTTTTCTACAGCAAGTTTTAGAAGTTATGCAAAAGTAATTCAGAATGAAGAAGACTTCAGAGGGTGTTTCCAGAAAATTCAAGATATACAGTTTGCTTGTCATTTAAGTATATTTAATATATGTTATTTTAATCAAAACGATTAGCACAGTTTTCTAATTAATCAAGAATTTCGAATTTATTCAATATAAAGGGAGTTTAAGCTGTGGGATTTTCTTGAAAAATCTTCGTGTTGCTCTCTTGGAAAGTGCTAAACTTAAATACTAAGTTTGGTATTTAATGGACTTTTCGTTTTCGAGTTATGCTACCTACGACATACACTTTTCTAAAATTCCTTTTTATTCAGGGAACCTCAAAATATGCATTTCCGGTGTAATATCGGTATAGATTTTTTGGGTAGAATACATAACCTGCTCTACCTACTGTATACCTGCATAGTACTTGGTAGAAAAAGAAAAACTAAATCAGATTTTGATTCTAAATGTTAGGGTCAAGCTGCCTTCTTTCTAACCACGCATACGCTCTGGAATGTTATAACTACATCAAATGGAATTTTGGGTTCCTAAATTGATAATGCAAAAAGTGAGGGGAAAATTAAAAGAAGAATGATTTTGTTAAGAAGTCGTGGTGTGAACTTATCCTTTATTTTTCGGCTTTCTTGGGTCTGTCATTAATTTTGTTAGCGGCCCTTTCTTTCCGCAGCCGGAGCGTATAGTGCTGACCACATGGGCTGCTCTAATGCCGTAAGGTCGCGCATCTGGGATGCCTTACATCCCAGTCCCAAGGGGATTTGGGCGGTGAGGGGGGAGGCATCCTTTACTTCACTCTTCCTTTCTGTCTTAAAAGAAAGCTCGCTTCTTCACAAAGAACCAGAGAGAAGAGGCGACTTTCCACTGTTTCCTTTTCTGCAAAGCAAATCATCTTCGTCGCCATTTTCATCACGCTCTTCCTGCTTCTCCTTCACTGTTTGGCTAATTAAAATGAACTACAGGTTTTCCATTTTAAAACTTCGACAACGTGAATCGGGGGCGTCTTTTCTTGATAATGAAGACATCGGGTTCCCAACTGTCGTTTGTTAAAGCTTGGGATGATGGTATCGTGAATGTTTAAAGTTGACCCATATCATGCTCAAGCTGCTAAATCGTCCTGGTGAGCTGGTAAATGGAGGGGAAGTGTGATGTCTCCCCATTCTAGCAGGAGTTGTTATTATGACTGTTGCTTCGCATGTAAAATACAACAGAAGCGGAGCTAAACAATTTGAAAGGCCAGTAGCCGAGCACCAAAATGTCTTTAGGTATTTTTTCCTCAAATGAGGCTTTATGAACTTTCTTTTTTTGTGGGGGGGACTCATAGTAGAACCTTAACACCTTTTTGGACACAAATTTATGAATTTCAAGCTTAATGGTAGACACAGAGGGATGCAGAATTGACAGAAGGTTATCCTCATTTAAATTGCAGCGTACATCACTCATTATAATTATATTTTTACTTTCTCTATACGAACTATGTACATAGTGTATAGAGAAGGTATTGTATTGCACCCAAAAATTTGATACCGAGATTTCACCGGAAATATATGTTTTGAGACTACCTTAATCCCAGAAAAAAAAGCATTTTTAGAAAAATGTCCATGTGTGTGTCTGTGGGCAGCATAGCTCAAAAACGAAAGACCCGTTAAAGCCCAAACTTGGTATCTAAGTTTGGTATCCTCCAAGGATGCAACACGAAGAATTTCGAGAAAATCCCCCCACCCCAAGCTACCCTTTACATGGAACTTTTTTCGAAAATTTTGATTTTCTAAAAAATGGCTTAAACGATTTTCATTAAAATATCGTATATTAAAGATGTTTACCTGACAAATAAAATGTGTATCCTGAACGATTTGGATTAAAATATGTATATTAAAGATATTTACCCCACAAATAATATGTATATCTTGAATTTTCTGGGAATAGCCTCTGAAGACTACTTTATTCTGGATGAATGTTACGTAAGAGATGGACAAAAACTTATCACACACACATAATTTATGGTATATACATTTTTGCATGGATTGGTTGTTTTAAGATATTCTATGTTTTTATTTTCTGCTTTGAAAAACATACTTTTTCTCATACAGGAATTTTTTAACTCCTATACATATAAAAAAGGAACTTCAGTCACATAGCAACCAGCTTTTGAGTATCACTTTAACTTATGGTACTCCCTTATTTCGCTTCTACTTACAATGAAGCGAGTAATAAGACTATTTCTGTTAGTATTTTGTCAACTAGCATGAAATAAATAGAGGCCTAAGCTTTTTAACAATACATTTTTGCTGAGATGTATAGAAAGTCATGTTAATGGAACACATCAGATTTTATTTATAAATTTTATGTTTGAAAGGATTTCTGAAGCAATACAAATGCCCCGTCACCTCAGAAACTAATTGACATAAAGGGCTGAAATTTTACCATCATTTGCACCCAAATAGGTTTTATTTAACGACAATTTTTATGTATGCAAGTTAGTTGTTATTTTTTAATTTAAAATCATTGCTTTGTTAAACATTCATACCTTTCCTTCTAATGAACAGAGGAAATATTCTATTTTTCATCAATCAGACAGTAACGGTATTGCAATGTACCCTAAAAATGTAGCTTAAATAGTTGCTGAGATAATGGGTCAAAATTTAACATTAGCAAGATAGGGCTTTTCGACTCCCCTTAAAGAAAGATGCAAGAACAAATAATAACTGACCAAATAGTTACTAAGAGATTAAGCAAACGTTTGCATTACTAACTGAAATGGAACTCCATACAAAGCTTTAGAGGTGGTCGTGACAGGTTTCCAAACTGTTGAAAAAATGTATTTAAAACCCTTTCTCACTTTAATAAATCGTATGAACGTCTTTCTTCTATACTTAAAAAATCTGATGTGTTCCATTCACATGCCTTTCTTTACATCTCTGCAACAAAGTATTACTAAAAAACTTATGTTTCGATTTACTTCATGCTAATCGAGAAACAATTAGCAGAAATAGTCTTATTACTTGCTTCCTTGTAAGTAGAAGCGAAATAAGGGAGTACCATAGGTTAAGGTGATAACCAAAAGCTGGTTACTAGGTGACTGAAGTTCCTTGGACACTAGTTGACAAATTCCTGTATGAGAAAAGTACAAGTTTCTCAAATCTGAAACCAAATACAAGGAATATCTCAAAAACGATCAACTCCACGAAAACAATTTATGTAACATAAATTGTGTGTTTTAATGTGCTCTACATTTTTTGTGTGGTAGGGTTTTGTCCATCTCTCACGGTTTAGCAGTTATGCAAAAGTTCGTAAAATTCAGCCAGAATAAAGTAGTCTTCAGAGGCCATTACCAGAAAATTCAAGATATGCATATTATTTGTCAGGAAAATATCTTTAATATACGATATTTTAATCGAAAGTGTTAAAACCATTTTTAAGAAAATCAAAATGTTCGTAAAAAGTTCCATGTAAAGGGTAGTTTGGGTTGGGGGGACTTTTCTTAAAATCTTCGTGACGCATCCCTGAACGATACTAAACTTAAATACCAAGTTTGGTATTTTACCGACTTTTCGTTTTCGAGTTATCGTGTTCATAGGCATACGGATACACACACATACACGGATCTTTTTGTTAAAAAGCCTTTTTTTGGATACAAGGGACCCTAAAATATATATTTCCGGTGAAATCTCCGAATCGAATTTTTGGGTGGAGTGCATTGCCTTCTCTATACACTGTGTATATAGTGTAGAGAAAGTAAAAAATCTACATTTCTCAATCTATTTCGTAACAAACACTCATTCTTCTATCTTCTTATGCTAATCAAAATAAACTTTAGAAGAAGCAGTTTTATTACTTTTCCCATCACTTTACAAGCGAAATAAGAGACAATAGGCTAATGCCATATTCAAAACCTCGAAAGGTTGTTGCTATATGACCAAAAATGTATATAACATAAATTGTGTACTACGTTACGGAATATCAGTTATGCAAAAGTCGCCCAGAATAAATGTCTTCAGAGGCTATTCCAAGAAACTTCATGATACACATTTTATTTATGTGAATATTTTAATATGCGGAATGTTAATAAAAATCGTGAGTCATGTTTGAGAAAATAAACTTTTCGAAAAATATTCCATTAAAGAGTGGTTTGGGTGGGGGAACTTTTCTTGACAATCTGCGTGTCACATTTTTGAAAGATGCTGAACTAAATATCAAATTGGATATTTCTTTAACGGACTTTTCGATTTTGAGTTATGTTATTCATAGACACACATACGCACTCACATTCACACACATAGTCCCTTTTCTTTAATGATTTTTGGGATACAATGGGAATCTTAAATATTTATTTCTAGTGAAATCCTGGTTTCTAATTTTTGAATGGAACGCATTCTCTATCTATGCACTAAGCAGAGAAAGTAAAATACATATTTTTCCAGATTAAAATAAATGTTTCCTCATTTCTGAGTGACGTTATGCTAAAAAGGTTTGATCCTAAGCAACGGCATGTAAGATTTGTGGTGGACAAAGCGAGGTAGGGTTCTCCGGTTTCCCCCACCATCGCATTCCACTGGTGCTCCATCTTCGTTCCATGTGTCAGCAGTGTCATCGCCTGTGGTGCCATTAGTAGTAAAAGCTGGCGTTAAACACTATAACAGAATAAATAAAAAGCTTTGGAAGCATTTGAAGGGGGTAAAATTATATAGAAGTACTTATAAGGCAGACATGGGTCGCATATGAAGAGGTTAATGAAGGAATAGCGATATTAGAATGCACATCAAGAAATTAGACTGTAGGCAATGGGATATTGTTTGCTTTGTGTGCTGAAATTAATCACTGCTGTTGATTAATGACATGCCTACGATCTGAAAATGAATACATCGGTTGTTCAGTGCTTGCGTCCCGAATTAAAGAAGCCATTTTTGAGTGATTATCATTACTTTCTCTATACGTGCTATGTACATAGTCTATAAAAAAGATATTGTATTGCGACCAAAAATTCGATACCGAGATTTCAACGGAAATAAGTTTTGAGACCTCCTGAATCCAAAAAAGCATTTTTAGAAAAATATCCGTGTGTGTGTGCGTCTTGTCTGTCGTGTGTGTGTATGTGTGTGTGTGTGTGTGTGTGTCTGTACGAGGATTTTCAAGAAAATCACCCCACTCCCAACTACCATTTATATTGAACTTTTTTCGAAAAGTTTGATTTTCTAAACAATGGCAAACGATTTTGATTAACATATCGTATATTAAGGACATTTACCTGACAAATAAAATGTATATATTGAATTTTCTGGGTATAGCCTCTGAAGAAAACTTTATTCTGGATGCATTTTGCATAACTACTAAACCGTAAAAGATGGACAAAAACTTAACACACAAAAAATGTAGAGCACATTAAAACACACAATTTCTGTTATACGCATTTATTTCGTGGAGTGTATCATTTTTGAGATATTCATTGTTTTTGGTTTCAGGTTTGAAAAACATACTTTTCACACACAGGAATTTGCCAACTCGTGTCCATACAATCAAATGAACTTCAGTCACATAGCAACCAGCTTTTGGCTTTCACTTTAACCTATGGTACTCTCTTATTTCGCTTCTACTTACATTTAAGCATAAAATAAGACTATTTCTGCTATGTTTTCTCGATTAGCATGAAATAAAAGAATAAGCTTACTAAAAATAATTTTTTACAGAGATATAGAGAAAGTCATGTGATTTTAACACATCAGATTTTATTTAATTTTATGATTATTGATAGTGTTTAACGCCCACTTTTACTACATATAGCCCCGCAGGCGATGACTCTGATGATACATGGAATGAAGATTGGGTATTGGTGGAATGCGAAGGTAGGGCAAACCGGAGAATCCGGAAAAAAATACCCACCCCTGCGCCTCTTTGTCCATCACAAATCCTACGTGCGATCGCCTGGAATCGCCGATTCAGCCACGGCGCAGATGTGTGGAGTGATTCTGCAAAACGAATCCTGGGAGTAGTGAACTTTCTGCCCTACCATTTTGGCACTTCAAGTGTATGTCGAACAAATATTAAAATGAACAAAGGCAGTAAAATCAGATTTATTTACTGAAATTATTAGATTTATGCTCTCCAAAATGTTGGAGCAATAATGGTGCAACAACAGAAGAAATATTTTTGTCATATAATTGTGTTTAGGGCGAGAGATTTTTTCGAAAATATTTTCTTGGCAGCCCTAAGTAGCGTCTGAATTTATATATCACGTCACGGTCCTTTACGGTTTTGTGCTAATTCTTAATACACTTTATGCTGCAGCAAAAAATTTAGCCCATATCTTCTCAATCTCAAAATGTATATATGGTGGATTTGTAGAAGGATCCAAGCTTAATATTATTAAAAAGTATTAACATTATCTCAAAATGTGCGGTAGGATTGTAGAGGGATCCAAAATTAACATTTTGAGATAGGGAACCAATGGGCTAAACTTTTTGCTACAGCATAAAGTGTATTAAGAGTTAGCACGCTATTGACTAAACCGTGAAGGACCGTGACGTGAATATCCGGATCTCGGATAGCCTAGACCTAGTGGCATTATTTAACATCATGACAAGTGTATGGGCATCGGGTTAGAATGTTGAGAGAGACGAAGGTTCAAGCCTCCATAGATATATTTATGTTGTCTCCTTTGGATTTTATAATGAGCCGTTCCTATTTTGCTGCGTGGTGTACTATCATTTATTCGTATTGACAAATAAATGGAATGTAGGTGTAACGGAGAGCGTTTCAGTAACAATTACAGTTATCACCTGAACACTTCTGCGTTCCTCTCGAAGGAATTTCTAAAATACATCGAATAATGCGTTAATGAGTTATGTTCGTACATATTGCATTGTATACAATTTACGAAATAATATAATGATTGTGTCAAAAGAAGCTAAAATAAAAAATCTGATGTGTTCCATTCACATGACTTTCTTTACATCTCTGCAACAAATTTTAGTTAAAAAGCTTATGCTTCTATTTACTTCATGCTAATCGAGAAACATTAGCAGAAATAGTCTTATTATTTGCTTCCTTGTAAGTAGAAGCGAAATGAGGGAGTACCATAGGTTAAAATGATAGCCAAAATCTGGTTGCTATAAAACTGAAGTTCCTTTGTTTGTATGGACAGGAGTTCAGAAGTTTCTGTATGAGAAAAGTATGTTTTTTAAAGCAGAAACAAAAAGCCAAGAATATCTTAAAAATGATCAACTCCACATAAATTGTGTGTTTTATCGCGAGCTACATTTTCTGTAGCGTAAGTTTTTGCCCATCTCTTACGGTTTAGCAATTAGGCACAATTCAGATTCATTTTATTTGTCGGCTAAATACCTTTAATATACGATATTTTAATCAAGCTCGTTAGAGCCATTTTTAGGAAAATCAAAATTTTCGAAATTTTGTCCATGTAACGGGTAGTCTGGGATGGGGGGATTTTCTTGAAAATCTTCGTGTCGCATCCTTGGAAGATACCAAACTGAAATACCAAGTTTGGGCTTTAACGGGCCTTTCGTTTTTGAGGTATGCTGCCCACAGAAACACACGTACACACAGACAGACAGACAGACAGACAGACAGACACACACGGACATGTTTCTAAAAATGCTTTTTTTTAGATTCAGGGAGTCTCAAAACATGTATTTCCGATGAAATCTGGTATCGAATTTTTGGGTACAATACAATACCTTCTCCATACACTATGTGCATAGTTGGTATAGAGAAAGTAAAAAAATGAATAACTATATCTGTAGTAAAACAATACCTACATAAAACTAATTAAGAATTATGTAATACTCAGGAAAGTGTGTTCAATAATTTCATCTCTGCATGAAAGGCATACAGAAAGAAACTGCGAGAAATAATACAATATCCTAAGCACAAAATACAACAGGACACCAAAGGAACTGTTCGATGTGACGACCGGCAGCATGCATGGAGAAATTGCACTTACGAAGGAATGAACTTCGCACACTGTCAACAATTTCAGGAGTGCTGTGAACCTCACAACAAGCACTAAAGTTGGTGTAAATAATTGTTGTTCTTATTCAACGAGCATGTTGTAAGCGAAGTTCTTCAGCATGCGCAATGGTACCATGTGTCACCAAAAAGCACATGAGCTCAGAAGTTCGCAGCTTAGATTATATTAGGATGTTAGTTTGTGTGAGCTCCGTTTCGCACCTCATTGAAATAATTTAATTCTTTACACATAATATATATGAACACAATGTTTGGCAACTCATGGTTCTCATAGTAGTCACATGTAAGCATTAGACAAGATTTTCAGAAGAACAGTCTCGCAGGACTCCCTAATAAGAAACATGTTATTATTATCTTTAAAATATTGCATCAACATTTGTGTTTGATTTGAATTATTTATTTGATCGTGTGCTTGTATAAAATGCTTTATATTATGTAATTCTCTAGTTTATTTTTATTAATGTTTCACTGCTCCGTCGTTTCATTTTGTGTGAATGTGTACGAGCAAATATTCTTGAAATTGGGAAACATCTGCTAGAATTAGGCTATAGAATATACAGAGATTGCAGGGCCTTATTCAAGTGAAGGTAGTTTACACAAACATTACTAGAGTACTCAACCAACCGTAATAGTTGCAGCGCCGTGCAGTCATGCATCTGCTTTTCAATTTCAGAGATTTCGTGAAGGACAAATTGAAAACGCCAGCTATGGAAATTAAGAGCAAATAGTGTTAACGTAGATATCATACTGTTTGCAGAATGAAAGTACTATTATCTGACTGAAGATATGCTGCGGAAAAATTAAATACCTTCTGTATTTATCGTATTAATTGCTTTTTTACAAAAGCCTTGTGCAGAACAAGAGCAAGGTAGAACAGACTTAAAGATGCAATGTGATGGCCGGGATTTGAAATACGCATCTCCGTGCGATTGCTGTAACCACTGAGCTACCATGGAAACATGCAGACGGCACATTAACATATTTCAATGGCCACATAAAATGTCATAAATACTTTTAGTCCCTGGCTTCTTAGTTTTATCATCTATTAGATCATTCATTGTGAAATAGTTGTTTCTTGGACACTAGCCGTGTGTGACTGGAGTTGGCTCATATTAGGGAATTTAGTGTCATGCAGGCAAGTCGCTATTGTATTCTAGTGGTTAGAGCAACGAGAAAGGGACTATGATATCCGTGCTTCAAATCCTGGCTGTGGCATTGCATTTTTCAGCCTGATTGTATCTTTCCAGTTAATTGTTTTTCTTCACACAATCTCCGTAAAGACAGGAGTTGTAAAAATATCCTGTGGTTTACAGAATGTAATGGAATGTGCCGGTATGTTGCCATGGTAGCTCAGCGGTTAGAGCAACCGCACGAGAACCGGAGATCCAAGTCCAAACTGTTTTTAGCCTGACTCTACATTTCCAATTTATTATAGTGTTTAGAAACTCAACTATTTGCAAATTATACAACATATTGAACTATATTCAAGAACTTGAAATTGAAATTTACTGGAAATGCCCTAAACCCCCTAAGTCGAAACATACTTACGACAATGAGAAGGATGCACAGACACAGGGAGAGAGAAATAAAGAGGAAGAGCGATAAAGTTCAGCCTAACTCAAAAGCAAAAGGCAGGATAAATGCTAAATCTAGTGTTACATTTCACAAAACATCTAAGATTATGACACGAAAATTTGTGCCACCTAATAGGCTCTAAATAAAAACGTATAAACAATCTTTGATTTTCTCAAAAAATATCATAAAACATTTTTATTACAAGAAACCATAAGAGACTGATAAATAAGTTTTACAAAACTAATGTAGATATATTTAAAATGCACAATTTACTTCATTCAGCCATTTATTATATACTATTTTTTAATTTTACTGATTATACTAGTATTTTTTAAAATGGTAGTACCATGCAATTATTACTCACGATTTCATGGAAGTGGAATTCCAAAGCCAAGAAATAATGACCCGCATTTTAAAGAATTGACTGTCACTTTAGCCTCAATGTATCTCTTACGCTACAAAGAAATGTATAATGTAACAATTTCGGCAAAGCTTATCTATATAATTAATGTGAATTAAATTAACGAAAATATACTTTTGCAGCCAGAGATTCTGAAAGATTATAAGAATAACGATAGTTGCTAGTGAGTGTAGCACATCAGAATGTTTCTAATGTTCTTTAATTATTTAGAGAGATAAAACTCCAACTAATAATTAAAAAAAGAGAATCCGATATCCGCCAGTAGCTTCCCCATTGTATTTTGTGTATTGTAAAGATTTTCACAGACTCTACAGAACTCTTCATCGTGAATGATTTTTACATAACTGGTAAACCGCCAACAAATACTTATTATATAAAAATGCACATCTCGTTAAAATATACAATCTATATAACACAGATTTTTATCTTATAAAATCAACCATTTCCAAATTTTCCTTGTTATTGGTTTTTAAATTTAAAATGTTTTTACTTTTCCCAAATGGGAGCTGATTATGCTTTTTTTTTCATCCTGTTTAGGTAAAGAGAAATGTATTTCAATACATATTGACAAATTTTGAAAGTTTTGACCATTTTTTCACTTATAATTACAAGGAACTAAATAATCAGATCATGCGCCCTAATGTTTTTCTCAGAAATGCTTGACATGAAATAAGTAGAATGATAAGCTGTTAAAAGAATAGCTTGTTACTGAATAGGTAGATAAAGCAATGGGAATAGAACAGCAGACTTTTTATAGCAAAGATACTCATAGTTTAGACCATTCTGTGCTGAAGCATACAAAAGTAAATTATTTGATCTACCCTTTCAAACTTTTAAATTGACCCCTATCTATAAGAAAGACTTTGTACTAAGAAATGCTCCCCTTCAATTATTGCGATTCGTCTTTTCATACATTAAAAATGTGATATTTCTTGTAAACTACAACTGGCTAATATTATGTTGTGCATGTTACATCTGTGACGTATGTCATTACGATCATACAGGCTCGACCATTTAATTTTGATAACAATTGTTTAATATTATGGGGAAATAAATACCAATAGTCGCATTTTATTTGGAGAAATTTGCGAGGTCATATTAGATTCACTTTATTTTTTATTAAATGGGAAACCTCCTTCTTACTCTCTACGTGTACTATATGCGTACATAGTAAATAGAGAAAGTATTGTATTCTACCCAATAATTATATGTCTATATTTCGCTGGAAATATATTTTTGGACGCCCTCTAAGTCCAAAGAAAAGAGGTCATGTGTGGGTGTGTCTGTATGTGTTTGTGTCTGTGTGTGTCTATGTATGTCTCTGTTTGTGTTTTTCTGTGTCTGTGTGTGCTTATGTGTTTTTTTATGTGTGTGTGTCTGTGTGTTTTACTTAGACAGCACGGGTCAAAAAGTAAAAGCCTCTTAAAGGAAGTTTTTAGTTTGATTAATATATTTACATCAAGTTGATATAAATTTAAATTGCATATTCATCATCTAATACCAAACTTGGTGCTTAGTATCAAGAATGCCACAAGGAGATTTTTAAAGATAATCCCTCAAACTACCTTTTACATGAAAAATATTTAGATTTTTTTTCTCAAACTTGACTAACGATTTTGATTATAATACCGCATATTAAAGGTATTTACATCACAAAGAAAATGTATATTTTGAATTTTCTGGGAATAGTTTCTGAATATCTCTTTATTCTGGACGAATTTTGCTTAATTTTGCATAACTCTTAAACGTTAGGAGATACACAAAATGTGTAGATCTCGTTACAACATATAATTTTTATCGTATACTTTCTTTTTGTAGAGTTGACCGTTTCCGAAATATTCCTTGCTTCTGGTTTCAGTTTTAAACTACTCGACTTTACAAAAGCGGAAGTTGCCTGTCATTTCATCTCTCATGCTGGCCATGCAAATCGAACCGAACCTCAGTTGTTTCAAATAGTAACCAGGTTTTCAAGGATTTTTCGCTTGCTTTAGGCAGCGAAGTTTTCTTCCTCATGTCACCAAAACATTTCGTTCTGTTTTTACTGATCCAGCTCGAATGATAACTGGCATTGGGCCTCTACATTTTGCTGCACTCTCAACAGTAAAAATTATTAACATCAAGAAATGTTGTGAAATACTTGCAGAAATTCCAAGCTCAGAAATAAAGCATTCAACCCCACATACAACTATCAGACATCCCAGTGTATTTCCGCCACCGTTACTAGCTGTGAGCGTAATTACGTCCATAAAATTTGTACAGACGGTTTATTTGTCCACCACGAAATTACTGGAAAAGCTAAGCTTGATATGCATTTGCTGTTTACTATAGTAATGTTGAGCATATCTCAGTAACATTTAGCATCATAGTGAACTGCATTCCAGGCAGAACTTCTAGCTCTCAAAGAAGCAGTTCAGTTGAGTTAATGTACGTATTTTTAGAGATTCACAAGCGGCACTTAAAGCAGTTGATAATAAATATCATCTTAATGCACTTGTCGCGTGTATTAGAAATAAAATTATGGAGTAATCTATACATTTTTATGTGTTGGGTGCAAGGACATGATGGTACAATTGAAAATGAAAAGGCTGCTTCAGCTTGCAAAGGAGGCTACTATAATAAATTCAGAAGCTACAGAATACAAAATAATAATTATCCTATCTGCCGCATTAAACGATTATGTAACACTCAAATAGTGGAAAATGGAATAAAGAGTGGATTACCACCAGTATTGGTGCATTGGCGACTGTTCTTTAACACTGTTCAAGATAGACTTGAATGTAGAGTTTATCACCTAACATATATTCACTTAGTTTCTTTCTGGACATGGTAGATTCCTAGATTACTTTAAACTATTTAAAATCAATGTTACGAATGTCTTTCTTTGTGTGTAAGTGTGTGTGTATGTGTGTCAAGGGTGGGTTTCATCTGTGGAATACATTTTGTTATGTTGTCCTGTTTTCCACAGAAGTAGATTTTATTTAATTGCACATTTAAACAACTATAATAAGTAAGTATTATAAGCCTCCACCACATCATATTTTAATATTTAAATGCTGCTCAATACTGATAGTGGTCTCAGAGTCCCTTTCACGCACAATCTGGAATGGGACGCTGAGAATCAGGACAACAGTTGAACAGGGTCCACAAACAAACAAACAAAAATCTCCTTGACAATTAGCTTCTGGCTGCAAAGTTTTTATTCTTGTCTTAATCCTCCAGTACTTGCAAGTGTGTCTCATACTTTCAATATTCCTTTGCCGAACATCTCTATACTCATCTTTCACTGTGAAATTTGCTGATTTGAAACGCATTGCCACAGGAAATCAGGGTCTGTAGAGGTTTAATCCCTAGTATGTTGCACTTTATATTTAAAATGTTTCATTTAGAGGCAATATCAGTATCGTCACTGTACAAATAATTGTATACATAAGTTTTCACCTTCTCTAACACACAATGATAATGTGCATAATAGGTAGAGAAGTATTGTATTCTACCCAAATATTTGATATTGAGATTATATCGGAAATAGATGTTTTGAGACCTCCAGGATAAAATAAAACACATTTATAGGGAAAGACCCGCGCGCGCGCGTGTGTGTGTATGTGTATGTGTGTGTGTGTGTGTGTGTGTGTGTGTGTGGAGACAGAATACTCAAAATCGAAAAGTCGGTTAAATGCCAAACTTGGTATTTAAGTTCAGTATCTTCTGTGCAGTACCAACTGCCCTTTCAATTGAATATGTAGACAATTTTGATTTTCTCAAAAATGCCTGTACCGATTGTTATTAAAATATCACATGTTTAAGATATTCATGACATACAAAACGTATATCTTGAATTTTTTGGGAATAACCTCTGAAGACCTCATTCTGGATGCATTTTGTGTAACTGGAAAGCCGTAATAGATACAGAAATATGTGCTACACAAAATATGTAGATCTCGTTAAAAGCACACAGTTGATGTCATATACATTTTCGAAGAATTCTCCGTTTCCAAGATATTCCTTGTTATTGGTTACAATTTTAAATTAATTAAAAGGGAAGCTATTTTTTATTTTACTTCTGGCCTTGCAAAAAGAACCCAATGTCAATTGCTTACATAACGAAAAACGTTTAAAAGATTGAACTGCCGCTTTAGGTAGTTATTCCCATATTTCGCTTCCACTTATAAGGAGCTAAGTAATAATACTGTTTCTGCTGGTTTTTCTTGATTAGCACGAACGAGATAGAAGACTAAGCTTTTGTAAAGTCATGTGAATGGACCAGATTAGGTTAGTTGTTAATTATAAGTTATTTTCTGTATATTTTCGACTAATTCTGTCTTTATTATTTTTGTAATTTTTTGGATATGATTACGGTGTATAATCATCATAATAAGTATGTTGTATTCAAGATTTCTTTATGTGTTTAATACTATTAGACCAGTGCATGAATATATATACAGGGTGATGTATATAGAGCTGACACTTTTCTTTCATTAATTGTTTCAAAACGTGTTATGCTAGCGTTAACTTATTATAAATAAATTGTAGAGGAATTTTGGGAGATTATTTACCTCTATAGCAAATGTAGAAAATGTCTTCCATCCTGCATAAGGCACAACTCAACACGTCATTCCATGTTACTGGCCACTCGTTGGAGGACTCTGTTGTCAATAGCTTGAACCTCCTTTGTGATGTTATGCTTCAAATCGTCCAATGTATGGAGACGTGTGGAGTAAGCCCTGTCTTTTAAGTAACCCCATAGAAAGAAGTCCGGCCATGTCAAATCTGGAGATCTCGGTGGCTACAGGTTCCTGGAAATTATCCTGTCGCAAAGAAACTTGCAATTAGGTTCATGGATTCATTTGATGTATGGCATGTAGCGCCATCTTGCTGAAAATATCCTTGACTCAGCTCTACATCGTACTACATTTTCACGTTGACTACAAGAACAAAATGCCTTCCAACAATGCAATTAGGAATAAAACATCTGCGTATCTGGTGACAAGGAACCGAAACTCCAGAACATTCTGCTTAATTTGGTGCTAAAATTGGGCCATTGAATGGATTTCCAACGGAATAATTAAAGAAAGGAATGTGTTAGTTCCACATAAATCACTCAGTGTGTATATATATATTCAAAACAAATAAAATAAGACAGAATATGATGATTCGAACTTTGCCACTATCTACCTGGATTCAAATTGCGGGCAGTTACGCAGAGTGTTTGCTCTCATAATGTTCATTTAAATGTCAGATTCGTTTGCCTAAAACGGCATAAGGGCATTTAAAATGATGGAAACACGTTGGTTTTCCGCAATGATTATTACATGCTGCGCCAGTTGACAGAGGTTATGACCGGGCGGGCAGCCGAATCTAAACATGAATGTTAGCATCCAAACTGTCACGTATCATTAAAACGGCTGTAAAAAAAGCCGAAACTCCGAGAAATGGTACAGAAGTGGCAGTGATGTGAGTGTCTAAGAGCGAATATATTTATGGCCCTACAATAAAACCAAACGCGGTTAAAGGTTTTTATGTGTTTCATTTGATATTTTCGTAGCTGTCGACAGTCGCGTGTTACGAGCGGGGTTCACGCAAGCAGAGCTATGCTTTCGTTTTCCCATTAGCAGTCAAACGTAAAACGTTTTAAAATCTGGTGTGCAGATGTTTAACGGTTATGACCAGAGCTCCGGACGATAAAGGAATACTGTTGTGTTTCGCTTAGCTGTACTAGTAATAAACCTTAATGCTTTTATGTCTCAAGAACAACTGAAGCATTGCTTCAAGAATACCTTAATATAAGTTGGACGAGGTATGCAAAAATTAAAAATTTGAGGTGTCCTATTCACATGACGTTCTCTACATCTTTATAATAAATTATTGCTATGAGGGCTGTCCCAGGAGTACCCGGCCTAACAAAGAAATCATAAACATTTTGGGGGAAACATGTTTATTTCTCCACATAGTCTCCTTTCAGCTCGATACACTTTTCCCAGCGATGTTCAATAGCTTCGATACCCTGTTTATAGTGAGAACTATTAAGGTGTACAAAATAGCCATCAACTGTAGACTCTATCTCTTCATTGTTGGCAAATCTTCTACCACCAAGTCATTTCTTCAATAATCAGAGGGGGCTAAATCTAGCGATAATGGATGTGTGAACCGGTTTATTGTCTTGATGAAGAAAAAACTTTTATTTTTCGCTACATGCGGTAATTTTTTCAACAGTTAAACGTTGTAACAAATTCGCATAACATTCGCCAATGATTACTTTTCCTTTTTTTTAAGATAATCAATGAAAATTACCCCACGTGCGTCCCAGAAAACTGATACCATGATATTGTTTGTAGATGGAACTGTCTTCGCCTTCTTTGGAGCCGATTCTCCCCTTTCAGTCTACTGTTTTGATTGTTCCCTTCGTCTTAGGTGTGAAGTGCTGGACCCATCCAGTGTTATTAATCAACGCAAAATCTCAGCTTCACTACAACATTGCCAAACACTCGGCTGAAACATCCTCAAGACGCAGTTTTTGTTCTACTGTGAGCAAACGCGGCACCCACCTTGCACACAAATTTCTCATATCCAAATATTTTTCAATCAGTATGCTATGTACAGGATTTTTCGAAATGCCTGTAATGCCTGCTAGCTCACGCACTTTCAGTCGACGGTCATGGAATACCTTTTTGTGGATTTTCTTTACAATTTCTGGGAAGTACCTAACCTCATTTGGTCGACCACTGCGATGTTCACCTTGGCAGCTCTTACGGCCACGCTTAACTCTGCCACCGAATATTTCACAGTTCCAAACGAAGGAGCAGACTTCCTAAAAGTGGAATCTAGCTTTAATATTAGTTGGACTAAGACCTTTCAAATGAAAATACTGTATCACATGGCATTCACCAATTTTAACCATGTTTACATATCCGCTTTTAGATGCAACGTAAATAGGCAAATAACATTAGTTGTAAAAGCGTTGCTTCTCTAAAGAGCTGTTGAATGTGAATGTTCTAAAATCTGTTTTCTTTTTGACCTAGACAAAGAAAAGAAAATAACAACTCTGCATTCGAGAAAAATTAAAGCATTAGAAAATTGAAATCAATAACAAATAATAGGTATATGAAATATCAGAAATGCTCAACTAAAAAAAAAAAAAATGAAAATACACATCTGCATTTTGCGTAGTACGATTTTGTTCATCTCTTATGCTTTACCATTCTGCAAAATTAATTTAGAACGAAGAGTTTATTCACAGAAAATGTCATGAAAATATGTTAAACCTGTGTAATTTTAATAAAAACTGTCGACCAATTTTTAAGAAAATCAGACATTTCAAAAAGATTTCTCAAAAGCTTTGTGTGGAAGATGCTGAAGTACTCTTACACACATGCGCGCACACTTTTTTTTATTGATACATGTATAATTTTTGGTTAAATAATTTGTATGGATATTTTATATCGAATACAACCCTTCTTCCATCTCAATGAGAGAGTAGCAGAAGAGTAAAAGCTACTAATCGTGCCACAAAATTTCTCTACCATTTATTTCCCTAACAGATGAAGATTGGTATCTTCCAGGATACATCTGAAACTAGAATAGAAAATAACGGAATATATAAATACACAATCAAAGTTGGATGCGCCCTTAAAATCCTAGAGCGAGCACATTCGCATATAGAGCCATACGAAGGGTACACAGAACGATTTGGAGCTGCTGGCTCGAACCAAACACATACAAAGTGTCATAAAATACTCTTTAAATAATGACATAGTGCAGTTTTCCATTAGCAGGTTTTACGTAAATAGGGATTTATGACGCATGCAAAATAAAATTAATGATCTATTAGCAAATGTTGTACATCAAAAGTTGGAACAAACAATTTTTGCATCACACATGCAAAAGTTTCAAATATGCGTAAAAGGCGCTCATTGATAGTTTGTTGTCATGAATATTTACAGGTGTGAAAAAGCAATGTGCAGATAATTGTGTGCAGAAAGCAAGTACGCTAGACCTTTTGAGGTTAGAAAAGGGGTCGCAAGTGTAGTATAATAACAGGAGCGCAATATAAACTTGATGGAAATCTGATTTTATGAAACATCTTCATTCGTTTGGAATGATTGTTTTTTCACACAAGCCGTGTGTAGGACCGGAGTTGGATAGGTAGAGTCAGACTGAAAAAATTCAATACCATAGCCGGGATTTGAACCACGGATCTCTCGATCTCTAGCCGGTTGCTCACTGAGCTGAAGATGTAATCCATTCATGAACAATTCCTAGTCTTGGAGTAAAAGCTGATGCTACTAGAAGCAAATAAAGTATAAAATAATAAATAAATACCAGCCTGTAAACGTTCTGGTTGATATCCTCAACCAAAAATTAAAAATAAAGTAGGAATTAAACTAGAAAATGTCCTGCAATTATATTAGCAGCTAATCGAATTGCTAATGTGCCGGGTCGGATAATATTTCTGATAGTTTCAATACATACTATAAAAGGTATTAGAGTACCTGGGGTGGCAAATGCCGGCATAGCATTGAATTCCTCAACTGACTCGCATGTTTCCCGGTTTACCACATGGATGGTCTCAAACTATTTTCGAGATGACAACCCCAGTGTCGACTTACAATGTTGTAAGTACTTTAGACCCAGGATTCATAGTATAGCCAACTATTATGGTCAATTGGTATTGGAATAATTGTTTTTTCACACAAGCCGTGTGTAGGACAGGAGTTGGATAGGTGGAGTCAGACTGAAAAATTTAATGTCATAGCTGGGATTTGAACCACGGAATTCAATACTTTGGCGCCTTTTTGCCATGGTAGCTCAGTGGCAGGGCAGCCGGCTATAGATCGGGAGATCCGTGGTTCAAATCCCGGCTATGGCATTGAATTTTTCAGTCTAACTCTACCTATCCATCTTCATTCGTTGATCAAAATGGAATGTAACTCGCACGCCAAGTATGTGCGTCAAGTAATGTACTTGAACCAATGAGAAACTTACCATTACTGAGCTGTTTGCTTCCTACAAGACGAGCTTTCAGTATTCACAACCTAGTGTCGAAAGCCACAATCTAATAGATGCTATGTAGGAGTGAGTTTTGTCGGTCCCCCCTGACCGCGCTTGCTTTTCTTTGATGATTCGTGACGTTGGGGATCGCGGATTCAAGTGCCCCTTTGGGCATGGGCGTTTGTGGTGTGTTTCTATATTTGTGTATCGCCCTCTGTGGTGTAATGGTTACCATGCTAATTTCATATACCCAAGGTCGTGGGCTCAAACCCGGCGGAGGACAATGGATTTTTTCGGGCGTAAAAATCCTTACTATGGCTTCCTTCGGAAGGGAAGTAAAGACGTTGGTCCCGTGTCATAGATTTACGGCACGTAAATGAACCTGAAGCCTGATACAGAGGTCTCTTAGCAAAATTTAGCGGTCTTTCACGCTCAGTACGGAATGGGACGCTGAGAACCGCAGCAGTTAAATAACACGCCATTTCTTTATTTCCTTCTTTCTTTATATTTTTGTTCTATCTATGTCATTCTCTCTCCCCAGATGGCCAATTAGGTCAGGCCATTAATATGTGAGTGTAAAAAGTGTATTCTGTTTAATGTGGCATACGTGTCACCCTCCGTGGTCTGGCGATAACAGGCTAGCCTCTGGTTCAAACCCGGTGGAGGGCAATGGATATTTTTCGAGTGTAAATTTTTTTAGCGTGGCTTCCTTCAGAAGGGAAGCAAAAACGTAGATTTACGGCATGTAAAAGAACTTCAATCCTGAGGCCACTGATCAAAATTAGGCGTTCTTTCACGCCCAATATACAATGGGACGCTAAGAACAATCGCTGCTAAAGAGTGCCCATAAATAAAACTCAATACCTCAAACAGATTTCTCTATCATGACTTTTAGTAAGTCGGTCTTTTATGTTGACGTATACCAGGTGACTCAACAGCGCCGTATTTGAAGTGTGCTGATAGCTCTTTGTGCGCTTAAAGAATCCCCGAGCTTAACGGGGCAAATCTAAGGAAACGTCAGTTAGTGGCGGTGTTAGCGCAAGCTATCTGCGTTCTACTCCTCTTGTATATCAGCGGAAACGGTGAGGGAATTTCTCTCATTGAGAGGTTCGCATTAAAGGCCGTGATCTCCTACACAAGAATAGTGAAAACAGGTTGCAGAATTTCATTTTTGAGTTTTCTAATAATGTATACGCTGTTTTTATTGGACATTAGACCCGCTGTAAGGTTAAATCAAAACATGTAGCTGCTACAACATCCAAATAATATGCTTATTCCTTTCTGTCTTTAAAGCAAAGGACTTAAACAAGAACATTAACATACTTACTAGTACGAGTTAAACATGTTATATAGGTATGTGAAACTAGTTCTTTTCACTAGTTCTTTGTATACACAGAATCATCAGATTAAGCGGCAACGCTGTTAACGGCGCCTGGGTCGCGGTCGCGTGCCCTTCCCTCCCGACACTCTTTCCCACGCGTACCGTTCTGTGCATCGAAACGAATAGGACGAACAGACGACGTTATATAACCATTATTGTTTCACAAATTACAATATTGAATGTCCCTTATAAGCTTACCTTTTCAAAGATTATGTTGAAAACGTGATTCTTGTGCTCGAAGACAAGCTTGAAGTGTCTTAGCAGATTATTAAAAAACGTGTTGCAATTCTTCTTGGGATATTTTGGTTATTTCTTCTTTTATATTATTTTATAGTTCTTGTAATGTTCAGGGACTAGATTTATACCTTTCTGCCTCACAAATAAAAACTAAACTTTTCGGTATAATACTCTTCCTGTAATTTAAATTTCTTGAATATTTTATGAACTGTACTTTTGTCAGTGCAGTTAATATATGGAAAGCGTCGCCAAAATGCTATACGGCACAGAGACAAAGATTCGTGTTTTATACATTTGCAACAAATGAAAACTCCGTTGTTCTGTAGTATATTGGACCATCACTGCACTAATACATAACTGAAAGCCACCTGAGAACGTTTTCCTTCGTTTGCATTACACGTTTCATGAGTCAGAAGGTAACACTATATGTGGCACAATAGCGGGAACTGTATTCTCGGCAGGCGAGTGGCGCACGCCCGAGGCCCAAGTGCCGATAGGAGCGTGATCTCTAAATTTGATAGCTCCGTGCATTTCTGTGCAGATAGAGTAGGTCATTTGACTACATCGCAACAGTACCTTTTCTTCTACGTAGAAATTCCACATTTACCCAATCAACACTAGACTCCACTTAGCTCGTTTCATTTCTTTTACAAACTTTAATACATTCCTAGAAACAGAAAGAACCAGCAAGCCGTAAATTGTCTTTGGCAACGAAATTTGCAGTTATTGAGTATACAAACATAATAATTGGTAACTCTATCTTGTAGAGCTTGAACAGCTGAGAAATGGCCAACTTAAAAGAGCCAAACATTCACAGTATTTGAATCAAATGTTTCTTCTGATGTACACATGTTGACAAAATTAAAGTAATTGCGGTATGGCATGAGGGTGATGCCTCCGGTTGCTGAATTATAAAATGTATTTAAGACCTCTTATAACGATGAATGAAATCGGTGAGATGAGCTCAAATGATTTCGGAGTCCCTGGAGCTTAAAATTACTCGACCTTGTCTTCTCAGGATAAGAGAAAAGGCAGAAAAAGAATTATCTAAGGGTAACTCACCCTAAGCGAGGTTTGAACTCGCAACCTGTTGAATGTGAGGGAGACGCGCTACCATCACACTACCTAGGCGGGCAATATCTTCTTGTCGCATCCTTTAAAGAGCTGATATTAAATTCAAAGCTTGGTGTTTAGCGGACATTTTCCTTCTTGAGTTGTGCTGTTCAGTTACATGGAGAATCGCGCGGGCACCTGCGTGTACACACACATAGAGTTCTTTTTCACTTTCTCTACACGTACTATATACTTCGTGTATAGAGAAGGTATTGCACTCCACCAAAAAAATCGATACCGAGATTTCACCGAAAATATATGTTTTAGGGTCCCCTGTATCCAAAAATCATTTTCACAAAAAGGTTCGTGTGTGTGTGTGTGTGTGTGTGTGTGTGTGTCTGTGAACACGATAACTCAAATACGAAAAATCGGTAAAATACCAAACTTGGTATTTAAGATTAGTATCTTCCAGGGATGCGACACGAAGATTTTGAGAAAAATCCCCCATCCCAAACTACTCCTTACATAGAACTTTTTTCGAAAATTTTGATTTTCTCATAAATGGTTCTAACGAGTTTGGTTAAAATATCATATATTACAAATATTTACCTGACAAATAAAATGTATATCTTGAATTTTTTGGAAATAGCCTCTAAAGACTACTTTATCCTGGACGAATTTTACGGAATTTTGCATAACTGCTAAACCGTAAGAGATGGAAAAAAACCTAACACACAAAAAATGTAGAGCACTTTAAAACACACAATTTGTATATGCCTTTTTTCATGGAGTTGATCGCGTTTTTTAGCTATTCCTTGTTTTTGGATTTAGCTTTAAAAATTATAATTTTCTCACACAGGACTTTGTCAACTCTTCTCCATATAAATAAAGGAACTTCAGTCACATAGCAACATGCGTTTGACTATCATTTTACCCTATGGTAGTCCCTTATTTCGCTTCTAGTTACAAGGAAGCAAGTAATAAGACTATTTCTGCTAATTTTTTCTCGATTAGCTTGAAGTAAATAGAAGAATAAGCTTTTTAACAATAATTTGTTACACAGAAGTAGAGAAAGTTTTGTGAATGGAACACATCAGATTTTATTTTTACAATATAACTCTCGGGAATAAAAATAATTCAATTCGTGTAACACAAAAATAACTATTTATTTCATAGTTGTTCTTACATATATTAAAATGTTTGCACAAAATTATAGTTTAGCATAAAGAGAGATTTGCCATATATGTCTAGTAAAGTTTGGCGTACGTAATAAATTTTAGCAAAATCACCTCAAGCATGAAGAAATGAAGTTACCAGAAATCGATAAAAGTTAACAAATACAATTGGTTGTAACGCAATTTTTAATTTGGAATTGAAAGGACTAATTTGGTTAATAATACCAAGGAAGTGCACATAAAGCTGGAGCTGTATATTTACAATCGCATAGAGAATGAAAAAATGAGTTTTGAATCCTCTGGATTTGTGAATAACCATTAGATCTTTTGTATTTGTTTTTGAATATACAAACCGATTGTGGATTCCTTTTGAGAGGACGCTTTGCTTGTGCCAGTTAGCTATTTTTTAACAAACACAATGATTCATTAGTATTGTGAATCTAATGTAACTCATTGATTATTCATAACAATGTAACAATTCGTATCATAGCTTGATGGTTATAAAATCAATTTCTTCTTTACCCTCTCCTGCAAAATACTTTCAAAGCTTTCTGTAATCCCAAAAGATATTATATATACAAAGAAAAGAAAAGAAAAACAAAGACAAAAAGAAAGGAAGGAAGGAAGGAAGAAAGAACGTGAGGGAGGAAGAAAGAAAGGAAGGAAAGAAATATAATATAAATATGCATAGACTTAAATAGTCACAAACACTTCCAGACTGTATTTTATTTCAATTTTTTAAAATCCGCTATAGTCTATTTTATTTCATTTTATCGGGTGCGTCAAATCGAACGATGAATGAAAGTAGTGGGTCAAATGATGTGCAAATAAACTGGAAGTCAATATAATAGACCTTATATTCACTCTGTGGAAAGAGAAAGAAGTTTAGCGTCTCATTTCAAATTTAGAACCTTTCACCCTAACAAAATATAAACAAGCAAACACTTTGTCCCCTTGTGCTACTTATTGTTTTTGGGAAACAATGGATATTTCTTGCAGTTCATGTGTATTTCTTTTATTAATTCAAAATTTATCATTTTTATATCCATAATGATGTAACAATATGTTCATTTTTATAGCAAATAAGGATGTTGTTATAACTTCAGTTTAAAACATCTGATGTGTTCCATTCACATGACTTTCTCTACATCTCTGCAACAAACTATTGTTAAAACGCTTATTCTTTTATTTTCATCATGCTAAACGAGAAAAAAATAGCAAAAATATTTTTATTCCTTGCTTTCTTGTAAGTAGAAGCGAAATAACTGAGTACCATAGATTAAATTGAAAATCAAAAGCTGGCTGCTAAGTTCCTTTGTTTGTATGAACAGGAGTTGACAAATTCTTGAATGAGAAAGGTATAAGTTTTTCAAAGCTGAAACCAAAAACAAAGAATATCTCAAAAACGATCAACCACACGAAAAAAATGTATATAATATAACTTGTGTGTTTTAATCTGCTCTACATTTTTTGTGTGGTAAGTTTTTTTCCATCACTTACGGTTTAGCAGTTATTCAGAATTCCGTAAAATTCATCCAGAATAAAGAACTCTTTAGAGGCTAATCCCATAAAATTCAAGATAATTTTTTTTTCAGCTAAACAGCTTTAATATACGATATTTTAATCAAAATTGTTAGAGGAATTTTTGAGAAATTCAAAATTTTCGTAAAAGGTTCCATGTAAAGGGTAGTTGTGGGTGGGGATATTTTCTTGAAAATCTTCGTGCTGCATCCTTGGAAGACACCAAACTTAAATACCAAGTTTGGTATTCAACGGTCTTTTTGTTTTTGAGCTGTGCTGCACACACACACACAGACACACACACGGACATGTTTCTAAAAATGCTTTGTTTTGGATTCATGGAGTCCTAAAACATGTATTTCCGGTGAAATCACGGTATTGAATTTTGGTTGCATTGCAATACCTTCTGTATATACTATGTACATAGTACATGTAGATAAAGCAAAAATGGTATCAATTAAATGCTTAATAATTCCAAATTAAATTTGTTTTAAAATAAGTTTTGAAAATATCAATTTCTTCTTTCTTCCATATTGAGAAATCATTTAATGACCGAAGATGTAATTTTGGACTGCCCAGTACAAGTAAAAGCTCTCCAGTAGCACCAGTGGTATACAATGTCTTGCAATTGCGAAGTCTGAATTAAAACCGAGTATAAGTTTTGAAAGCTCTCTCGTTTACAGTTACGTGTGTAGTTTCTAAAGCTCGATTGCAACGGTTTTGCTAGCGCAAGTTTGAATGTAATTTCTCGTAAATGAATGAACGAACTTGCAACTTAGAGGGAATGGACGGAAACTGGAGCATAGGTAGGAGTTTAATATTGTTTGTATTGAAGTAAGAGAAAAAAGAGGAAAGAAAATTATAACAAAGAAGCATCCCGCGTTGCCTTGCTGAAAATGAAATAATACTGGTTACTGCAGTTCTGTTCTTTACTTGCTTCCGTAACATGAATAAGTTAGATCACAATGCAAGCTATATCTGACTACCTTCATTTGGTTCTCTTGGATTTTTCATTAGCTTTGTAATTGCAACTGAACGGATTAACCTTACCTTATATGTCTTTAACAGAAATAAATAGTGCTGGAGTATTATTAATATATTACACACTGATTTATTGTGTGCTTATAAATAGTCCTGTTATCGCATCTGGAAAGAAACATTATGTTTAGCTTCTTCTGTTGCAAACAAAGGTGGGAAAATACGTACAGCGTACATGGGGCGTAAATAAAGAAGGTATTACACTCCACCCAAAAATTGGATATCAAGATATCACCGGAAATACACGATTGATGGTCCCATGTATAAAAAAATCTGTTCTGTTACATTCACATGACTTTCTTTACATCTCTGCAACAGATTATTGTTAAAAAGCTTACGCTTCTATTTACTTCATGCTAATCGAGACAAAATTTGCAGAAACAGTCTTATTACTTGCTTTCTTGTAAGCAGATGCGAAATAAGGGAGTTGCATGGTTTAAAGTGATAATCAAAAGCTGGCTGCTATGTGACTGAAGTTCCTTTGTTTGCATGGACAGTGTTAACAAATCTCTGTATGAGAAAAGTAAGTTTTTCAAAGCTGAAACTAAAAACAAGGAATATCTTAAAAACGATCAACTCCACGAAAAAATGTGTATAACTTAAATTGTGTGTTTTAATGTACTCTACATTTTCTGTGTTTTAAGTTTTTGTCCATCGCTTACGGTTTAGCAGTTATGCAAAATTCTGTAAAATTCATCCAGAATAAAGTAGTCTTCTGATGTTATTCCCAGAAACTTCAAGATATACATTTTATTTGCGAATTAAATGTCTTAAATACACGATATTTTAATCAAAATCATTTTAAAGGAAATCGAAATTTTCGAAAAAAGTTCCATGTAAAGGGTAGCTGGGAGTGGGCGGATTTTATTGAAAATTTTCGTGTCGCATCCTTGGAAGATACCAAGCCTAAATAACAAGTTGGGTTTTTAACGGTCTTTTCGTGTTTGAGCTGTGCTGCCCACAGACACACACACACACACACATACACACACAAACACACACAGACTGACAGATAAACAACACACACGGACATTTTTCTAAAAATGCTTTTTTGGATTCAGGTGGTCTCAAAACATGTATTTCCGGTGAAATCTCGGAATCGAATGTTTGGGTGCATTACAATACCTTCTCTATACACTAAGTACATAGTATGTGTAGAGAAAGTAAAAATGCATTTTAGAAAAAGGAATGTCTGTGTATGTGTGTCCGTGTTCCTGTGAATTCGATAACTCAAAAACGAAAAGTCGGTAAAATATCAAACTTGGTATTTTCCAAGGATGCGACACGAAGACTACCCCTTACACTGAACAAATTTGGATTTCTTTTTTAAAAAATTGCTCTAACGATTTTGATTAAAATACAGTACATTTAAAATATTTACATGTTTTTTTTGCGTGCCTGTTATATCCATCCATCCATCCATCCATCCATCCATCCATCCATCCATCCATCCATCCATCCATCCATCCATCCATCCATCCATCCATCCATCCATCCATCCATCCATCCATCCATCCATCCATCCATCCATCCATCCATCCATCCATCCATCCATCCATCCATCCATCCATCCATCCATCCATCCATCCATCCATCCATCCATCCATCCATCCATCCATCCATCCATCCATCCATCCATCCATCCATCCATCCATCCATCCATCCATCCATCCATCCATCCATCCATCCATCCATCCATCCATCCATCCATCCATCCATCCATCCATCCATCCATCCATCCATCCATCCATCCATCCATCCATCCATCCATCCATCCATCCATCCATCCATCCATCCATCCATCCATCCATCCATCCATCCATCCATCCATCCATCCATCCATCCATCCATCCATCCATCCATCCATCCATCCATCCATCCATCCATCCATCCATCCATCCATCCATCCATCCATCTCTAGTTGAATTTATTTATTTTTTCTATGACATCAACTTTTCCCTGGTACGAGACATTACATCATATACACTTGAAGTGTGATATCTGCTCAAATATTATATTAACTAGTATTGTTTTTGATATGACTGGATTCTTTCCTCTTAAAGACATATTTACTGATATTTTCATACCAGGATTAGAAGTTCTTATAAACTAAATTGCATGTGGTAGGCGGATGTCATTGCTGAACGCGGAGAAATACATTTCTTTCAACTTACAGTGAACAAATAGTAGTCCTCAAAATAACTCATGAACTGATTACAATAATTGTTCATCAGGAGAATGGCGCTGTTGTTTCATGTTTCCCCATTTACTTTCTACACTCTCGGTGTTTCAGGATACACCTGAATAAGCGAGTAAGGACTTTGCGCGCCATAGAGTAACGAGTTGATGGCCCCTGTTGAAAGGAAAGGGTGTGCATGTCTTTTATGCTTGCGTTTATGATTCCTTTGAAAACACGACATGGATCACTCACTAGCTGACGGTCTGGAAACCTCGTGTAGCTGACTTTAACTGCAAAAGCGATGTCAGCGCTCTGCTAAACCAACGATACATGCATAGTGTCAGCTGATTCTCTCGATAAGCCCTACAAAATGTCATCTCTAACGAATCCTATGTTTTATCCTCCATGTTATAATTTCAAATGGGTATGTCCCTAAAACGGATTACCAACCTGTTCACACTTAAAATAAAATTAGAAACCGTATCCATACAATTAAATCTGATAATCTAATGATTAATTTCTCCGAAACTAATTAATATAGCAAACTTTTACAATGAAGATGATTTTTAAGTTCACTGATATACTTTTATACAGTATGTTTACTTATTAAGAGGATCGGAGTATGTTCTTATTAATTCCACCTTTTGATTAAAGTTTATCAGGAGATTTTAAAGCATTAGCAAACATATTATCAACACAAAAGTGTATGTTCAAAGTGATGTATTTAAGTTTGTTGTCTTTAATAGTTGTGAGAAAATTGGCCATTTTTACCAGTAAATGCCATTCACAAAAAAAGCTTCAATGCAAAAATGCAGAACACAAATTCCTTTTGAAAACAAAGAAATCACATGACTTGAGCACACAAATTCTACCATATGTCCTTCTCATGGTAATGTGTCAGTCTCATATTCAAGAGGTCTCGTGTTCGAATCTCGACTAGGATGAGTCACATATAGATAACTCTCTTTCCGGGGTTTTCCTTTATCCAGAGAAGAGGAATGTCGAATAATTTTAACTCGATAGACTCGGGCTCATTTGAGTATCATATCATTGATTTCTTTCATCTCTCATATGCGCTACCAGTTAAAGGGCGTTAAAACTACAAAAAAGTAGGATACCAAACAGTAATACCAATTCCTAAATCAGAAGTTTCCATAAAAATCTTATGTGATCCTTTCACACAGCATCCTGTAGAGCTATTATGCAATGGACTATTCTTACAAAAGCTGAGCCTTCTTTCTATTTAATACTAATCAAGATAAACAGAAAATAGCAAAAATAGTCGTAATAATTGCTTCCTTTTAAGTAGAAAAGAAATAAGGGAATATACTAGGCTAAAGCGATAGTCAAAATCTTTTAAAAGCTGTTGCTATGTGATTGAAGTTAAAAAAACAATAACAAGGAATATCTACAAAATGTTTAGTTCTGCAAAAAAAAAAAAGTGTATGATAAATTGTGTGTTTTAACGAGATCTATGTTTTTGTGTAGCAAGTTTTTGTCTCTTATAACGTTTACCAGTTTTGAAAAATCTATTTAGAATGAGGAGAATTTCAAAGGGCTCAAGTAATTCAGGACATATATTTTTGTCATGTAAATTTCTTTAATATTTTAATGAAAACGGCAGAACCGTTTTTGAGAAAATAAAAAATGTTGATAAATTTTTCATGGAAAGGTTAGTTTGGGGTGAGGAGATTTTCTGAAAATTTCATAGTCACATCCTTGGGACATGCCAAACTTAAATACCAAGTTTGGTATTTAAGGACATTTTTTAGTTATACTTCCTCTCCTACCCACTCAAACATACACACACATACCTTTTTTCTGAATATGTTAATTTGAATTCAGGGACCCTCAAAACATGTATTTCCGGGGAAATTTCGATATCTAAATTTTGGGTGGGATTCAATATGTTCTGTACCTACTATGTACGTACGCGATATTTGATGCAGAAAGCAAAAATCCAGAGTTATATTCTGACTGCTTTCAATTTTTAAATAAAATACATACTTCACATAAAATTATGATCCGTTAATGTCAAACCGCTATTAAGGTATTAATTTCTATTCATAATTGATCAATTTTCAATATGTTGCTTATAAACGTTGGTAAAAAAAATTAAACTCAGCTTAGTATGGAAATATAAAGGAGATATATTTATTAACTAATTTTTGAAAAAAAAGTGTATATATTGAATGTTTCAATGTGAGAGATATAGAAAACAAATTCAGCTCAACTATTAAATATTTCTTAACCTTGATACCGAGATTTCACCGGAAATACTTGTTTTGAGACCTCGTGAATAAAAAAAAGCATTTTTAGAAAACTGTCCGTGTGTGTCTGTCTGTCTGTCTGTCTGTGTGTGTCTGTGGGCAGCATAGCTCAAACACGAAAAGACCGTTAAAAACCCAACTTGGTATTTAGGCTTGGTAACAATATTTAAGATGGTTAGCCTTGTAGCTCTTTTAAACACTTCAAGCTAGTGAGTTATAATCTGTGATCCAAGGAGTATTTTGAATATCGAACAAAGCTTAAAAAGAAATTGAGACAAAGAAGTTTAAAGTTAAATTCAAATGGTCCAGGAACCTTTAGATGGTCATTTCGGTTTTACAATTGTTAATAGTAAACAAACAAACTGTAATATGAAAGCAAGCACAAGTTACACATAGCAAAAAACAGGAAATAAAAATATTGATTTTTTGCTTATCTCAAAGCACTGCATGTGTATTTGCAGTCTATGTGGTTTCTCTGCATGGTAAGTAACAGGAAGCATTCTCTGAACACTACGGTACGGAAGGGGTAGAGAATGCGCATTACTAAGCAAACATGTCGTAACATTAATAATTCAACACAGGTACGAAATGTAAATGTTACTAATCACCTTCTTGTTCTCTCTTGCAATAGACCGGGTAATTGATGAACGTGAGAACCTGTTTTGAAAATTACCCATTTGCGGACTAACGTTATTTGCAACTTCTTAAAATTTGCAATTCTCTTTTAGTCCTTTAAATCCGCAGTGCATGAACGACAAGGATTGAGTACTACATTATAAGATGACGGATTATGTAGATAATAAGTCCTAACTTTTAAGGATTTGATGTGAAAAAATCCCAAGAAAAGCAGAATGATGGATCACACAGCAAGCAATATTAGCCTGGTAATGGATTAAAAACCTTCACTACTATCAATGACAGTCTACTTATAATAGCTTTCCTATCATCTTTAAGTGCCAGAGTTACTTTCAGCTTTTGTAGAAGAAACGTTCTAAATGTGTCATATTATGCCTTCATGCATTTCGTTCAGAATATGATAGGAAAAGTAGCCTGAAATACATAAAAAGACTAACCTCCAAACGGAGTTTCTTATGTAAAGAATCGTACTGGATTTGAACATTCGATTTTTTTAGTTCAAAATCTAAGAAAAGTAGCTAGAAACATAACCTTCTAACGGAGTTTCCTATGTTATGTGTCGTATTGAATTTGAATCTCCGATTTTTCTAATTCAGAATATGAAATAAAGCAACTTAAAAATCATAAAAAGGTTAACCTACAAAAGGAATTTCTTATGTAAAGAATCGCACTGAATTTGAACCTCCGATTTTTACTTTCTCTAGCCCGTGCATAGTGGAAAGAGAAGGTATTGTATTTCACCTACAAATTTAATGTGGTGATTTCACCGTAAATACATGTTATGAGACACTTGAATCAAAAAACGCATTTTTAGAAATACGTTCGTGTGTCTGTGTGTCTTTGGGCAGCATAGCTCATAAACAAATGTAAGTTAAACGCGAGGGTTACTAGATATATATATATTGAGACAGAATAATATGAATACTCACAGAAACGTTTTCTTTATCCCAGTTTCTCAAAAAATTCTCCCTGGCACCGTTCCATCCTCCGGAACCACTTCTGGAAGCTCTTCGTATGCAGAAGTGCTTATTCAGGGTGGTTATTACATCCAAATAAAGAACTGACGCTTTGTATCAGGGCCAAACTGATAGATCCAGGTTTCATCACCCGTAACAATATTTGAAACACGGCGAGACTTTCCACAGTTAAATCTTCTCAGCTTTTCTTCGCACCATTGCACCTTATGGAGCTTCTGTGCTTCAGTTCAATTATAGGGAACCCATCTTGAAGAATATCTTTTATACGAAGGTGTTAATACGAGGTACGTTCAGAAAGTAAGTTCCGTTTCAATTCATCTCCACTGCTGCGCCGCGATCGCAGTTCCGCACATGCGCGGTAGACGCTCTGTATCAAGGAGAAGAAACGTGCACCATTTTGAGATCGCTGTCAGCCACATACGCTTTGTTGTGCTTGTTTACAATGTCGGTGTTGATTGAAAATCCCGCCGCTTGTGAAATCAGATCTGTGATTCGTTTTCTGAATGCTAGGAAAGTGAAACCAATTGAAATTTATCGGCAAATTTGCCAAGTTTACGGACAAAATGCGATGATTGATTCAATGGTGAGAAGATGGGTCCGACAGTTCAATGAAGGACGTAGTGAAGTGCACGATGAAGAACGAAGTGGGCGTCCATCTTTGGTTACAGAAGAACTGGTTCACGCGATTGATGACAAGATCCAGGAAAACAGCAAGTTACAATTAGTGCTCTCGCTATGGAATTTCCCCAAAGCTCATGATCACTGATTCATGAAATTGTTACCGAAAAACTGAAATTTCGTAAACTTTGCTCACGTTGGGTACAGGCGGCAAACTTCTATGAAGAAGGTACACAAAAACTTGTGCCACGCTATGACAAATACCTGCAAAATGTCGGCAGTGATGTGGAAAAGTAGTTTAAGAGTTGCAAAAGTTTGTGCAATAAATACTTATTCTGTATCTGTACACAATTTAATTTTATTACCAAACGGAACCTACTTTCTAGACGTACCGTAAATGATGGTTGAAACCCTCGGCGAACTAACCCCCGTGCCAACTCAAAAGTCCTTGTAGCTTATAGTGTTGGATCTTCCCTAATCATAATTCTTACAGCGGTGATGCTTTTGTCAGTCATTACTGTTGCTGGCCTGCCACTCTTCTTCATCATTAAGAGCTTGTCACGTCCTTTTAAATTTAGCAAACTAGCGGAATACAGTGACACGTGATGGTGGATGGTCCTCAACAGCCCCCCTCAAACGCTCAAGTGTCTGAGTTTCATTTAAGCCACATTTGAAGCGGTACAAAATCATTGCATAAAAATGTTCTCTCTGAATCTCCATTGTGCTTGAAATAACGTTCACGCTTTCCAGGCTTCAAACATAAACTGAGCAAAAATAAATTGCGCAAGAATGATCTCCCTGCTACAGTTGCATTACCCATGAGTCAGTAATTATGATAAAGCAACAATGCTTTCCCTGGGTTTGGCCAATTTTGCATGTCTCATTATATATCTAGCGACCGTCGTATCATATTTGCTATTTAAGTTCAGTATCACCCAAGTATTTGGCGCGAAGATTTCCAAGAAAATCCCCCGGCTCATAACTACCCTTTACATGGAACATTTTTCGAAAATTTTGATTTTCTCAAAAATGGCTCTTAACTATTTTTATTAAAAGATCTTATGTTTAACATTCATTTTCACGACGACAAGTATATCTGAATTTTCTGAGCATATCCACTGAAGACCTGTTCATTCTCGTTGAGTTTTGTGTAGCTTTAGTATAATTGGTAAACCGTAAAATGTAGATAAAAACTTACAACACAAAAATGTAGATCTCTTTAAAAGACATAATTTATGTCATATATAGTTTTTGTAGACTTAACCGTTTTCGTAAAGCGACCGGCTTTTAAAATATTTGACTATCGCTTTAGCCTAGTGCATTCTCTTAGTTCATTCTACTTGCAACGAAACAAGTAATAAGACCAATGCTGGCCACGATTATCTTGATCAGTTTGACGTAGATAAAAGAATCATCTTTTGTAATGAAAGTTAGTTTGTGGAACAGCTATAGAAAATCATGTGAATGGAACACATCAGATTTTTCTGGTTCAGAATATGGAGAAAGATAGCTTAAGAAGCATAAAAAGTAAACCTAGAAATCATACAATTGGTAACGTCTGTGGCCAGCATTCTGTAGGTCCTCGGTTCAAATCTCGTGGGTCTGGCTGAAGTTTTATCCTTGTTTCCCTCAATCGCCAAAATAAATACCAGATGGATATTTAACACCATGACCCAACGTTACACCTATAGTCTAAATAACGGTAAAACTGAAAAATAGACGGTAATATGATTGCGCTGACATCTATGCATATATAGTTAAAGCAGTTACACTGGACGTTACTCCAGCTTGTCGCGGAGCTAGTTTGGCGAATAAGGTATGAGACTTAAAAGGCTGACTCTATACCTTCTGAGTAATGTACCTTCTGAAAAAACTGCCACACTGGATGCCACCTTTGCGCCGTCTACTTGGTGCCAAGTAAAAGTGATATGGACACGGGGAGAAGACCAAAATGGCTACTGTGAGGGGTGCAGTGGAAGAGTTCATGAAGAGTGTTAAGTAAAATAGGAATTAGGAAATATTCTGGCTGAATATGTAAGCCGCTAAATTTTTCTTCAAGTGGCTCAAACCAATTTATATCTTTTATTTCTACCACAAAGAGATCAAATTGGAATCACGAACAGAACCATCGTGATATGACCAAGCAGTTAAAGTGACGATAAATATACGTATAGAGTTAAAAAAAGGGTAATAATTTATCAATACCCTTTCCCTTCACTGCAAAAGGATTGTTAGCGTAAGCACTGGTGAAAGGGAAGTTAATTAAAAATATAACATTCATACGTAATGCTAAAATGATTAATAAATTAATAGTTCTTTATTCCTCGAATAATACCTTTAAACTGATTAGTATTATTTTCATTTTTAGCAATACATTATTCAGTTCATATTGATCTAGCTTTTTCTAGAGTAGCTTATATTTGTAATTGTAAAATTTTTAATGGGTAGTTCTCATTCCATATTGTATAAGTTTGTAATGTAATTCTAGAAAACGAAATGCACCCAGTAGAAGGAGCGTTAAAAAAAATATGTGATATATTTCATTCACACGCTTTTCTCTAGCAGTTACGCAAACAATTTTTTATAACAAAACATAATTATTCTAGCTATATTATCTAATCTAGATAAACCTTAGCCAAATATCTCTTATTACTTCCTACCTTGTAAGTAGAAGTGAAATAAGGGAACACGCTAGACTAAAGCGAAAGTCAAATATTTTAATAGCTACCGGCATGTGACAGATTTGAGATTGGGTTCTCTTTAGCATTCCCGGGAGTAAAACAAAAGAGATCAAACGAAAGTTGGCTTGTCGCTTAAGAAATGCTTAACTAGCTTAAAATTGAAACCAATAACAAGGAATATCTCAGAAAATATTAACTCTGAAAAATCATATGACATAAATTGAGTGTTTTAATGAGATTTACATTTTATGTGTAGTAAGTTTTTTTCTATATCTTAAGGATTTACAAGTTATACAAAAATTAATCTTAGAATGAAAAAATCTTTAGAGATTATTCCCAGAAAGTGAAAGATGTACATTTCGTTTCTCATAAGAATAACATATTGCATTTTAATCAACATTGTTAAAGACATTTATGAAAAAATCAAAAGTTTACTCAAATGTTCCATGTAAAGGATTGTTGGTGGTGAGGGGATTTTCTTGAAAATATTCGTGTCGCATCCTTTGAAGATGCTAAACTACATATACTTAGTTTTGTATTTAACAGATTTTTCGTTTTTGAATTATCGTGTTTGCAGATACGCGGACACACACATACAAAACACAGATATATATATATATATATATATATATATATATATATATATATATATATATATAAGAATGCTTTTTTGGATTCAGAAGATACTAAAACGTGTATTTCCGGTTAAATTTGGTGTCGAATTTTTCTACCTCCTATGTAGGTTGTATCTGAGAGCTAGAGAAAGTAAAATTGAAAGCAAAACATAATATATTATTTTAGTTTTGAATTGTGTTAACTGTGAAGATAAGACTATTTTAAAAGGAGTTTAAAAACAACACAAGCTCCACGTTTCTTACGTAGTTGAAATTGGAATATATGCAATGTTTACTCTTAATACAATTAAAATAATAAAATGCCCAAATTTGTTTTTGTTAGAGACTAGCTAGTGCAAAAGAACATAAAACAAAACAAAATTTGTATCTTCAAAAAATGTTTCAATAAAATTAAAGCGAATATTTCTCGAAAGGATATTAATGGCATAAATTAAATTCACACTAATTATGGTTTTTAATGAAAGCTCTATCTTTTGGGGGCGGGGGGCTTTCCAAGTATATAAAATGTCATAAGAAGGTTTGCATTTTTTGGCAGGCAGCTACTCCAATGTGATATAATCAAAATTGTTAGCCAGTTTTTGAAAGTCAGTATATTTTTACATTAAAGCATTTTAAAATGTTTCTATTTGGTGCAGGTGTTGGCCTTGCTTCCTTGAAATATACTCGAATTTGTTCCCGCTTATGTTTATGAGCTATGCCCTTAAGTCTTTTTCTGCCCCCCTCTCTCTCTCTCTTCTGACATTTTTTACGGAAATGCATTCAGGTGAAATCTCGATGTCAAATTTTTCATGTATGTATGTATGTATGTATGTATGTATGTATGTATGTATGTATGTATGTATGTATGTATGTATGTATGTATGTATGTATGTATGTATGTATGTATGTATGTATGTATGTATGTATGTATGTATGTATGTATGTATGTATGTATGTATGTATGTATGTATGTATGTATGTATGTATGTATGTATGTATGTATGTATGTATGTATGTATGTATGTATGTATGTATGTATGTATGTATGTATGTATGTATGTATGTATGTATGTATGTATGTATGTATGTATGTATGTATGTATGTATGTATGTATGTATGTATGTATGTATGTATGTATGTATGTATGTATGTATGTATGTATGTATGTATGTATGTATGTATGTATGTATGTATGTATGTATGTATGTATGTATGTATGTATGTATGTATGTATGTATGTATGTATGTATGTATGTATGTATGTATGTATGTATGTATGTATGTATGTATGTATGTATGTATGTATGTATGTATGTATGTATGTATGTATGTATGTATGTATGTATGTATGTATGTATGTATGTATGTATGTATGTATGTATGTATGTATGTATGTATGTATGTATGTATGTATGTATGTATGTATGTATGTATGTATGTATGTATGTATGTATGTATGTATGTATGTATGTATGTATGTATGTATGTATGTATGTATGTATGTATGTATGTATGTATGTATGTATGTATGTATGTATGTATGTATATTCCTCTGCCTAAAAATGTGCATGTGGTACAGAAAATAACAATATCATTAGATTTACTGGTACTAAGAGAATATCCCAAAACTGCTTGTATGGGATAAATATAAAGTTAAACGGGAACAAATGCCTAACGCAAATGCAATCGACTGATTCAAGACAAATAACGTGTGATTAGCACCGTTTTTCTATCACCTTGTTATTCGCTGATTGCTAACAAAAGAACACAGGATACTGACGTGTGTAAAAACTGATAAATAAAAGAAGAGAAAGCAGGCCAAAGTTCGCTCTACGGGTTGCAAATTCAATTTAAATGAAGCACAAACAAAATGAACCCTTCTAAGTGCAAATAAATGTTGTTTTCGAGCATTCGTAATGGCGTGCAGAATTGCAGAGGTTGTGGAGAACTGCTGCGTTGACGGCACTGGGAATAAATTCTGAAGAGGGATTTCGTTTTTGTGAAAAATCCAGAACATGCCTCGGGCCAATTTCTAGTATGGGAAATAACGGTACATTGGTTAAAGCAATATTGTTTTTGATTCCACGTTTTGTAGGGGAAACTTAATTTGACGAAGGTAGTGTGTATGGTAACCAATACTGAGTAATTATGATTTTCAAGGATATTTGCCAAAAGGCATGAACATTGATTGGAAAAGTTAATTCATAAAAAATATATTAAACCAACCATGCATATGAATCTCATGGGCCATGTCAGATTGGAAATTGCGTAGGTAGTATGAAACAGTATTGGCAAAGCAATTTCAACTAGGTCTATAGATTTCAGCTTATATTTGCCAATTGCATATACGAAGATAAAATCAAAAGTAGATAACTGAAAGTATATTTTGAAATGTCTATAATTGATTAAACGGATATACCCCATTCATAATCTGAAATTATTATTAAGGGAAACTGGTAGCGAAATTTGGACTACAATCGGTCAAAAAATCGAATTTGAGTTTTTGTTTTGTTATTTTTTTCTTTGAAATTGACGTTTGAACTTTTGGGCATCCGTAGAACATCAAAATTTAGCTGTTCTCTCCTTGGTTTGGGCTCTACAACCATTTAAAGTCCTACAATACATATGTTTTCTAGCATACTAGTTTTCAAAACTACACTTTTCTCAAAACCACATATTTTCACTGTTCCACGCGTCTGAAGTTTTGTTTAAATACAATTAAAGTTTCCTATATTGTGCATAATTAACTCTTGTAATATTACAGTTAACAAAATTATCCTAACTCTTATAATAATTTTGTTAAAAAATTATGAAAATGCCATCAATTTAGAGAATCATCTGTCTAATCTTCCACAATAATATAATAATTTGATGTTATTGAAAATTTGCCTTTAAGTTTTTTGTGTGGTTCAAACTTCCAATTAAAAATGCCAACCAATTTTTTTCAAATTTCAGTCCTGTGGAACATTTTCATGTTTAAATATATTTACTATTACAGTTTATGAAAAATATAAGTTGTCTAGTAAAACTCAGAGGCAAATCTGTACGAAAGTATGGAAATTTAAATTTTCATTTAAAGCATATAAGAATGTTATAATTTAGGAAGTATTCAGTCGGTAGTCATTGATAAACCAAATTAGGTGAATAGTTGTGTTGAAATATCCGTAACTCTACAGATAGCATGAAAACATGATTTTGTTATTTCTTCCGTACCTTTGCTTCTCTTAATACTTGTACACTGTGCCTAACCACATTTAATTGTTAAAGCTACAAAATGAAAAAACAGCAGAATATTAAAAACAATGGTTTGGCGAAACAGAGTAACAGGATATTACATAAATACCCTGTTTTGGACATTTCAACAATGGATTCTTGTAGACCCGTGGATTGACTCTCAGAAATATAGAAAGTGGCTTCGAAGCTGGCTTAAGTTTTCATTACCAACACTTTTTTAATTTCTCACTTAGTACATACAGATAATAAGGTAGAAAAATATTGCATTACACCCAAAGATTCAAAACCGGGATTTCACAATTGAATTACAGTTTTAGAGTACCCTGTATAAAACAATGTCTGCCTTGTGTATGTGTGTGTGTGTGTGTTTAATGGTCTTTTCGTTTTTTGAGCTAACCTGTCCACACACATATAGACCTTTTTATAAAAATGCCTTTTAAGGACTCAGTGACCACAAAACATATATTTCATGTTAAATCTCGAAATGGAATTTTGGGTGGAATACAATACCTTGTGTATCTACTGTGTATTTAAGTTAAATGCCATCTAAGAATCCGACACCAAGATTTTCAAGAAAATACCCTACCTCCAGCTAACCTTTACATGGATTATTTTTCGAAAATTTTAATTTTCTCAAAAATATCTAACATTTTTATTAAAATGTCATATCTTTAACAAGCAACTATCTTTAATTTTTTTGGATTAGTCTCAGAAGTCGTCTTCATTCTGAATGACTTTTGTATAACTTTTGTTTAACTGGTAAACCGCAAGAGCTAGACAAAAACCTTACTTCACAAAAAATGTACATCTCAATAAAACACACAATTTATTTCATTTAGCTTTTTAATGTAGAGGTAGCCATTTCAAAATATTACAGTTATTGGTTTCAGTTTTAAGGTTCTTAAGGGAGAAATATTTCTTTTCGCTTCTCTTTTGTTTACTCCTAGCAAGCAAAGAGAACCGAATTTCAATTTTTTCACTTAACGACAGGCCTTTAAAAGATCTGACTATTGTTTCAGCGTAGTGTATTAAGACCAATTCTGGCAATATTCATCTTTATTAGCATGACGTACATAAAAGAATTAATGTGTTATAAGGAAAGATTGTTTGTGGTATAGTTTAAGAAGCTCATTTAAGTAGAACATGTCAGATTTTTAAAAACTATTTTCTCTTTCTCATCTTGATCTGAATGTTGTAAATATTGCAATTGGTTTGATAAATACTTTGCCTTAACTTAATTTCTCCAAATAGGCATACGAGACATGTTAATCATAAATTTTAGGGATATCACATACGAATGTATTAAATACTAAATGATAGATGTTTTACCAGCTTTTGTATAGCATAGATTTAATATAATACCTGAAACTTTCTATAGGATATTCAAAGGATAAAATTACTAAAAAAAATCTGATGTGTTCCATTCACTTGACTTTCTCTATATTGCTGTAGCAAATTATTGTTAAAAAGTATATTCTTCTATTTACTTTATGATAATCGATATAAATATTAACAGAACTTTTATCTTAATTAGTTGCTACCTTATAAGTAGAAGGGAAATAAGAGAACACACGGCTAAAACAATAGTCAAATATTTCCAAAGCTGGTTGCCATGTGGTTGAAATCCGTTTCTATCAGTTTACAACTTTTCGTGTGAGAAAAGTTTATGTATTTTGAATCTGAAACAAATAACAAGGAATATCTCAGAAATGGTCAATTGTCGAAAAAAAAATGTATATGACATAAATTGAGTGCTTCAGCGAGATCTGCATCTTTTGTGTAGTAAATTTTTCTCTATCTCTTACGGGTTACTAGTTATGGAAAATCCAGCAAAATTCATTCAGAATAAAGAGGTCTTCAGAGGGTATTCCCAGAAAAGTTATTTGTCCTGTAAATATCTTTAATATACGGTATTTTAATCAAAATCGTTAGGGCATTTTTGAGATACTCTCCATGTAAGGGGTTGTTGGGAGTGGGGCATTTCCCCCATAATCTTCGTGTCGTATCCCTGGAAAATACTAAACTTATATACAAAGTTTGGTATTTTAGTGACTTTTTGTTTTTGAGTTATTTTGTTTACGGACACACGCACACACGGACGTTTTTCTGAAATGCTTTTTTTTTATATAGGGACTATTTCTGGTGAAATCTGGGTATAAAATTTTTGAGTGGAATGCAATACCTTCTCAATATTCTATGTGTATAGTACATGTAGAAAAAGTAAAAATGGAATGATCTTTCGAGAAATTACTTCACGTCGACATTAATAACGATAAATAAATGCAATAGACGTGTTTATAAGATAAGCATTATTTTGTGTGTGCTGGAATATGGTATAAAACTGCTGTTTTCTCCTAGTTGCTGAAGAAACCAGAAGCTTGTATTTCACATGAAGAGAACAGGAGAAAGCCAGTATTTGGTGAGCTACAAGCGCTGGAGAATTGTATCTCAAGAAGGCTTAGCAGTAATCCGCCACATAGATTGTTTCAATCTAGGAAGAGTGGGCGGTTAACGGAGAAAAAAGACACAGGCAGAAATTTACTTTGACGGCTGCTTCAGAGTATCGTTCAGACTTTTAAGCACCCATTCACATGTCTATAGACCCTGGATTTGCCCTTTTGTAATAGATACGCCGTACATCGAAATTTCAAGTGTGTTACTGTATTTTTGGATTTGCTGCATCATCTTTTTTTCTCTGCAGATTCAATATATTCGTTTTCTATTAAATGTACAAGGTTTTCTCATGATCTTTAGGTATATGTGCTCGGTATAAAATAAATAAGACTCCCAAAACAATATCTACTTACCAAGGGATCTGAATTTTTAAATTAGTAAGAAAATGGAATCGTTGTAGTATGAAATAATACTAGAAGTACTGTTAAGCAAACCAATGTTTTGAAATACTGCTAAAAATTGAAGTTTAATTATTTTGGCAGGGAAGACCTTTGTTCTTTTTACTTTCTCTACACGTACTATGTATATAGTGTATAGAGAAGGTATTGTATTGCACCCAAAAATTCGATACCGAGATTTCACCGGAAATACATGTTTTGGGTGCCTCTGAATCAAAAAAAAGAATTTTTGGAAAAAGGTCCGTGTATGTGGCTGTGTGTGTCTGTGTCTGTGGACAGCATGGCTCAAAAAGGAAAAGACCGTCTTTCAAGGATGCGACACGAATATTTTCAAGAAAATCCCCCCCACCTCCAACTACCATTTATATGGAATTTTTTCGAAAATTGTGATTTTCTTAAAAATGGCTCTAACGATTTTGATCAAAATATCGTATATTAAAGATATTTACCTGACAAATAAAACATATATCTTTAATTTTCTGGGAATAGCCTCTGACGACTACTTTATGCTGGATGAATTTCACAGACTTTTGCATCACTACTAAACCGTAAGAGATGGGCAAAAACTTAACACACAAAAAATGTAGAGCACATTAAAACACACAATTTATGTTATATACATTTTTTTCGTGGAATTGATCGTTTTTGACATATTCCTTGTTTTTGGATTCAGGTATGAAAAACACTTTTCCCATACAGGAATTTGTCAACTTCTGCCCATACAAAAAGGAACTTCAGTCAGATAGCAACCAGCTTTTGAATATTAGTTTAGCCTTTAATACTCCCTTATTTCCCTTCTGCTTACAAGGAAGCAAGATATAAGACTATTTGTGCTAATTTTTTTCTCGATTAGCATGAAGTAAATAGAAACAAAGCTTTTTAACAATAATTTGTTGCAGAGACGTAGCGAAAGTCATGTGAATGGAATACATCAGATTTTTACTCAACACCCTTCTTATATACCGACAACATGCATTTATAGTAAAATGGTAGAATCATATTCATAAATACAGAATGCTAATGAAATTCATGGAAATGTTTTCACAGAATAAGAACGCGTCTTAAACAAGTAATTTGAGTAAGCTGACCTCCGGTCTGTCTGTTCAAATTTCGAACTCACAATATAAGTTTTGGAGCACCAGTCCGACACTGGCTGGTGATGTTACCATTCGAGAACACAACAGCAAAAACCAAGAGTCGTTGGAGAGCGTACCTTGCTGATGTCATTTTTTTACATTTACTCCACACATTAGGCAGTATTTCTTTTCAAGTTTGAATCTCTCTCCCAAGCAGCACTTCTTAAAACAAAAAGAAAAAAAAATCCATGGCGGTCATCAGCTTTTGGCGTTATACATTAAGCCGCAGAAGCAATTAAATAATTGCCTCGAGTAGGCTAAATAACACAAGAAGAAATTAATTTATGATAGTATCACTGTCATGTGATCTGCTCCAAAATTTGAGAAAAATTTATGGCAGTAAATCTTGAAAATTCGAATAAAGAATTGCTCAAAACTGATATTTCTAAACTTTCATATCAGTTTTAAAGTCATTGAAAGTTAAGTCACTATCTGACTTTAATTTGACATCAACTTATGTGTATTTGAAACCAATTTAACGGCTTATAACGGCACTATGCTTAGCCATGGACCGTTCATTTCCTATTTAAAAATACCTATAATACACACGTCTATAATCTCTTAAATTATTTTAGTGTATATAAAATCTGCAAATATAAGGAACATCTAAGAGCTTCAAGTTCTTTATATTTCAGAAACATGGACCTTAACACAGGATTCTAAATATTCTGAAAGCCTTAGAAATTCACTTTATGGGACAATAAAAATAACGAATATATTAGACATGCATTTCATGTACAAAATAGTTGGATGGAACATTTATAAAAAACGTACGAATCGTACATAGCAAAATGATTCCAATTACTCTTCAAAAGAGATGAGAAGTGTTGGTTGGAACCTCCAATCCTGAGATGATGGAAACGCACCTATAGACCCCAGGCGTGCTTTCGTCGCTGCTGATGGTGATGATTGAAATTACATGTATTTGGTCCATAATTTTAAAGACTAAAAAAGAAAATTGAGGGCAGTTTTAATAAATTGTAGGGTTACCCCTTTTCACTCCTCAGATGGTACAAGAGATGATGATACGAAGAGGAATTCAAGTTATAAAACTAAGAATAATAGTAACTAGACCGTACGAACTCAACATAAGAAAAGATAACTCATTCCTAGTTAGGGATATGATATTGTTACGAACATGATTAGAGGGTGGTAAAAGGAATGCAGATGGTAGAGCAATTATAACAACGGGACTTAAATTTAGCTAATATATTAAGAAATATTAAATAATCTGTTGGTTACGCATGTTTGGTTTACAAATGGGGGAGGGGGAGGCAAAGTATTATATTAATCCTGGCCAATATCATTCTGATTATGGAGTTTCTAACAAATCCTTACATTAAGAAATACGTCATGGTGTGTCTAGGCAAGGTGAGAGATGAAGTGGTCAAAGTGGTTGCCGGCTGAGCCTGGAGTGACGCCCTAAGATGCACACAAGCAAGCAGAGGTACCCCGACGGTCAAAGACAAAAAGGCCAGGTGATCGGGTGTGCCGTCCCTTAACTAGAATTAGCGGCGTCCCGGAAGGGCATTCCAACATGGTGGCCGTTCTCCTAATATGGAGAACCAACACCCTGATAATGCGTAGACTTAGCCAATTAGCACCGAATGCTTAGATATCCTGTGTGACGTCAAAGTGCGAATGTGCACGAAGCCCAACGGAAGTTGGTGGCATAAAAAGTCCACTAGGAGTGCCATCGGAAGAGGCTAGTCACTTCCATTCTGTATCTTAATCAGCTTATAACAAAGCTTGTATTTTCCTAAGAATATTTAAGCATCAAATCCTAATTAATTCAGATTAATTAATTCGTAATTAATAAAACATTACTAAAACAATATCAATTAAACTCTCGCCAATGACACATGCGATAATATCATAACCGTATTGGCACTCGATTCCCTAAAATAGCCATCCCTCCAAAGCAAAGATTTAAAAAAATCCCTTCACTCCAATCATCATTTACGTGTAACATATTTGGAAATTTTCAATGTTCTCTTAAATGATTCCTAACGAGTTTTATAAAAATATCAAAGGAACTTAAAGATATTTGCAGAAAAATAAAATATAAAATTTTAATCAAAATTTTTAGTCATTGTTTAGGAAATCAACATTTTCAAAAATTTTCCCAGGTAAACTTTAGTATGTGGTGATGAGATTTTCTGAAAAATCTTCGTATACATGCGTGGAAGATGTTAATTTTAAATGTCAAATGTGGTCTTCAATCGACTATTTATTTTTACTGCCTCTATACGTACTATATACACAGTATATAGGGAAGGTATTGTATTGCACCCAAAAAATTCAATCCTGAGATTTCACCAGAAATATATATTTTGGGACCCCCTGAATCCAAAAAAAGCATTTTAAAAAAATGTCCGTGTGTGTATGTGTGGGGGGGGCAGCATTGCTCAAAAACGAAAAGACCGTCCAAGTATGCGAAGATTTTAAAAAAAAAATCCCCCTACTCCAAACTATCCTTTACATGAAAAACATATCGAAAATCTTGATTTTCTTAAAAATTGCTCTAACGATTTTGATTAAAATATCGTATATTAAGGATGTTTACCTGACAAATAAAATGTATATCTTGAATTTGCTGGGAATAGCCTCTGAAAATAACTTTATTCTGGATAAATTTTACGTAATTTTGCATAACGGCTAAACCGTAAGACACGGACAAACCATAGAACACAAAAAAACAAAAAAAGTAGAGCACATTAAAACACAATTTATGTTACATACATTTTTTTCGTGCAGTTGATCGTTTTTGAGTTATTCCTTGTTTTCGGTTTCAGCTTTAAAAAACTTATACCTTTCTCATACAGAAATTTATGAATTCGTGTCCATATAAACTAAGGAACTTCAGTCATATAGGAATCAGCTTTTGTCTATCACTTTAACCTATGGTACTCCATTATTTTGCTTCTACTTACAAGGAAGCAAGTAATAAGACTATTTCTGCTAATGTTTTCTCAATTAGCATGAGGTAAATAGAAGCATAAGCTTTTTAAAAATAATTTGTTACAGAGATGTAGAGAAAGTCATGTGAATGTTACACATCAGTTCTTTTTTTTAGTAAAATATTGTTATCGAATTTTTGATGGAATGTAATAGCTTCTCTATGTACTATGCATGTGGTAAAGAAAGGGGAAAAAATGAGATTTTTAACTTTGAATGCTAACTTAACTCTACCTGGTATTTGTTTAAATATAATATACAGCTGTACATTTCAGATTTAGTATCCTACATTTCTAATTTAGGCGGCGCCGTGACGGAGTGATGAGATCTTTCGTCTCTCATCAAGGCTTTGATCTCAAGAGACGCATGTGGGATTTGTGGTGGAAAAAGTGGCGCCTAGATTGACTTTCACAGGTTTATTTATTCATTCCTCTACTTACTCCATAACCTCCTTTCCATTTACCATTTCGCCACTTCTTCCTCACTCTCATACCAAACATCGGGCTGGTCACCCATCATGGGTATTTTCTCTGATTCAGAGTCAAACTGCTCAAAATTGGACGCCAAGAGCTATCATGTAAGTCCCGGAGAGTGTAAGCTCGCCATGAGAGGAGGAAAATAGCGAAAAAAGAAGCACATTTATAATTTAATAATATCCCAAATTTAGCAATTTATTTCAAGATTTATATAAATAGTAAAATATAAATTGTGTGCATTTTTTGTTTAGTTTGCAATTTAATACAGTTTCATTAATATTTATTTTTGACAATCACCGTTTATTTTTCGAGTTACTTTCGCTCCTTTGTTGCACCACTCAACGACGAACTTAACGCAACTATTTAAATTCTTGTTAATGCGTAGCGTCAAAGATACCACAGTTTCTAAGGGAGCAAGGATACACGATATATTGTGTATTAATAACCGCGGTTTTGGTGCAAGGTAAAATGTAACCGGTAAAACAAAGTCTTGGATGAAGAGTATTGCTTCAATTTCTGTAAAACTGGAATGTTTTAGAAAAACGTGTATCTGGGAGCATGAACCTAATAAAGGGGGAAGAAATCTGACGTGTTTCATTCATATGACTTGCTATAGTTATTCTGCTACAGATTACTCTTCTATCTGCTTAGTGCTAATCAAGATAAATAGAAGATAGCACTGTTTATTAATTAATTACTTACGAGTAGAAGGGATAGTATAAGTGAGTACACTAAAAATTTAGTTGCGTGATATTTATGGACGCTCTTCAACTACTACGGTTCTTAGCGTACCATTCTATGTTGGATGTGCTAAACCACTTAATTTTGTTCAGAGGCCTCTTTATCATGCTTGAGGTTCTTTTACATTCCGTAAGTAGACCACTAGACCAACAGTTTTACTTCCTTTTCGAATGAAGCAATGATAAGGATTTTTCCACCGAAAAAATTCATCGTCCTCCGCCGGGTTTGAATCTGCAACCTTGGGAAGCAGAAGTTAGCAAGTTAGCCATAGACTACAGCAACATGAATACACTAGACTATAGCGACTGCCATTTCTTTTTAAAAGCTGTTGCTATTTGATTGAAAATCGTTTCTTTGCGAGGCCAGAAATTGAAAAATGCCCGTATGAGAAAAATTTTGAGTACAATTTTAAAACCAAACAAATACAAAAAATATCTCGGAAATGACAAACTTCACGAAAAAAAATTATATGACATAAATTGTATGTTTTAATGAGATCTACATTTTTATGTAGTAAGATTTTGTTTATCTCTTACGGTTGTAACAGTTATGCAAAAGTCATCCAGAATGAAGAGGAAATCAGAGGCTATTCCCAGAAAATTCAGAAGAGATCTTTAATATAAGATATTTTAATCAAAATCGTTAATTGATTTTGAGACTTTCCATATACAGAATAGTTTGAGGTGGAGGGATTTTCCTCAAAATCTTCGCGTCCTTGGAAGATACTAATTTAAATACAAAGTTTGATACTTCACAGGCCTTTTGTTTTTGAGTTATGTTCACAGACCGACGGGCACCTACAAGGAATATTTCCAAATATGCCTGTTTTTTGTTGCTTTTTTTTATACAACGAACTCTAAAATGTGTATTGCCGGTGAAATCTCGGTATCAAATGTTTGTATGGAATGAGTGTAATACCTTCTTCACCTACACGTAAATACGTTGTATATACGTTCTAAAATAAGTAAAAATAATTTCTTTAGAACATTTTTCTGAGAAATCAATATTAGAGACCACCTATAAATTATGATGCCTGATATATTTTTACTTTCTTAGCTGTAACATGTTCCTGAAGAGAATTCCAAGAAAGAAGTGCATTCGGAGTTTTCTCTCAAAGCCATTTGTGGAACTGTGTTCATCTAGGTCGTGCAAACGGTGACAATAGATTCCACAAACGGTTATTTTCTTCGCAGATCCCATTGAATGCTTCCCCTTAAACCTCTCAATTTCCATATTCCTTTTTCTTGTTGGTTACACATGTCTACATGGTGTTATCTCTAGCGTTTGTTTGTCGATCCATTAATGGTAATCTTCAGACCGCGGTACAAGTTGCTGCTGTTCCCAGATATTGCTCGTTCTACCGCAAATGGCTTGCCTTGAAACTGCCATTCGGAGACTTGTAGGTTAGCGGTCGCGGTAATCCTGCTATCTTCCATGCTATTTGTAGATCCGAACTGCTTGTAATTTCAACTCCACGAAAATCCTTAGTATATTGATTTTTTGGCAAGAGATAAGGGGGGGGGAGAGAAAAAATGCCTTCTCACTTTACTAAAGCTTTAAGAACACCAAGACCTAAAATTTATGCAAAAATTAAGCTAAAAATGTGTGTTCCATTCACATGACTTACACTACATCTCTGTAACAAATTATTGTTAAATTCTTATTCTTCTATCTATGTCATGCTAATCAAGATAGCCATTATCATAGTCTTATTTCTTGCTTCCTTGTAAGTAGAAGAGAAATAACACTACGCTAAAGCGATAGTCAAATCTTTTAAAAGATGGTTGCTATGGAAGAATAATCCATTTCTTTGCACGGTCAGGAGTTGACAAGTTGCTGTATGAGAAAATAAGTATTTTAAAACTGAAATATATAACAAGGAATATCTAAAAAAAAAAAAAAAAAAAAAAAAAGCGGCCAACTCCACGAAAAAATGTTTATGATATAAATTGTGAGTTTTATGAGATCTACACTTTTCTGTAGTTCTATTCTTACGGGTTTCCAGTTATTCAAAATTCAGCAAAATTCAATACATCATAGAGAGAAAATAAACTGTTCCTAGAAAATTCAAGATATAAATTTTATTTGTGGTGAAAATATCTTTAATAAACATTTCAATCAAAATCGTTAGCGCCAGTTTTGAGAAAATTAAAATGTTCGAAATTTTTACATGACTATAGTTAGGGTGGGGAATTTTCTTGAAAATCTCCGTGTCGCATCCTTGGAAGATCCTGAAATTAAATACCAAGTTTGATGTTCAACGGACTTTTCGTTTTTTTATCTATGTTGCTCATAGACAGACACACACAATTTATTTAGAACTTATTTTTTAATTTAACGGCTCCTTAAACATGTATTTCTAGTATGGGATTTTTGAATGGAATTCAATACCTTCTCTATACACTATGTACCAGTACGTGCAGAAAAAGTAAACATTAATGACGATAGTGGTGCATGCGTTTAAATTTCTGGTTTAGGAAAGGTTAGATAGCTGTTCTTTGTTAAGACAAAACCGCATTCACAATGAGATGCAAGTGCGAAGAAGGTCTTCACAATGCAGTCGTAAGCGTAAATTAGCTCGGCATTCTAGATACGTAAATTACATTACAAGTATGCCAGGAAATACTTATTGTAAGACGGGGTCATTTTGCTGACTCCGCCCATGTCTTTCGCCTGTTTGCCTATAAACATAATGGACTGACCACGTAATCGAAGAGAGGGGGATTAACATGAAACATGAATGTTTACATTTTCAGCAAAATCCTAGCCCCAGGGTATTTTTAATGTCTTTGGATGTACATACGGATAACCTTGCCCTCCGCAACTTTCAAATAGTCAACAATACCATGTAAGAAAATTCACTGAAGCTTTTAAAAAAATAGGCTATACAAATTACACACTAAAAACTGACGCTTGTACAGTGACGTCAAAATAATCGTTTATCCATCAAATTAATACAACCACAGAGACTGCAGTGAGTGTTAAAGCTCCACATTTAATGAATTGTGAATTATATTTGCATCCTACGATTTATGAGAGCCCAGAAATTTAGACGCAGATGGTGAGTATCTCCATTATACCAGAAGAGGTTTCGCATGGAGACTCCCCATAACCTCCTGAGGAAAATAAGAGATAGCTCGGTACGGCCAAATAGAAGATCATGTATATACAATAGGCCCTATAAAATCTCACACTACGATCGTCTGCTGTTGAACAGCAGGCAATGCATGGAAGAAGGAATGAAGAATTCTGTATCTGTGTGCTCAACGCAAGGATAAAGTTTGGCGTATGTTAACTCTTGTGTTGTATTACATTGAGTAGCGTGCTGCATGTTTCTATGTGAATGCTTATACTGAATAAGATGGGTACAGAGTTTTGCGCTTCCACTGCGTCTGCGCCTGTCATTGTGAGTGGAGTATTAATCGTCCTCCGTGGTCTAGTGGTAATATGCTGACCTTGGGTTCCCAATGTCACATTATCAAACATGGTGGACGGCAATGTATTTTTTTTTTTTTTTTGCGTAAAATTCCTACCCATGCTTTCCTTTTGAAGGGAAGTAAAGCCGTTGTTCCTGTGTCGTAGATTTACGGAGCGTAAATGAACTTGTAGTCTGGTAGAGAGGATTTTAACTTAGTACCAATATATAAGTTAATAGAAGAGAGATGAATAATAATTTACATAAAATTCTTATTATTAAATTTAACTGCCTTAATGCAGATAAAGCAAGAATTCTCTTCAAATCATATCGCCCTCCGTGGTGTAATGGTTACCATGCTAACTCCATATACCCAAGGTCGCGGGTTCAAACTCGGTGGAGGACGATGGATTTTATCGAGTATAAAAATCCTTAGAATGGTTTCCTTCGGAAGGGAAGTAAAGCCGTTGGTCCCGTGTCGTAAAAGAACCTAAAGCCTGACAGAAAGGCCTCTGAGCAAAATTAAGCGGTCTTTCACACCCAATATAGAATGGGACGCTGAGAACCACATAGTTAAAGATCGTCCATAAATAAAACGCCATTTCTTCAAATCATACTCAAAATTACAAAGGCCCTTCCCCCCCAAAAAAAAAGAATTTGCGCCCAAAATTCAAACTTTTAAGAACAAAAATGTTTCCCCTGAGCAAAATTAAGCGGTCCCAATATAGACTGGGATGTTACGGACTACAGCGGTTTGGTAACCGCAGTTTGGATTAACAGGGTGTAAATAAATGTCACAAGTTCCTTTGACAGTTACAGGTTAATAAAATAATGTACAAAATGTTTTTTTTACGTTCTAATAAGTACGGATCTCTAAAGATAGGAAGGAAGTAAAACGGAAAGTTGGTAATAAACAGAAGACATAGTTGACGGTAACTCCGGTACATTTTTTCCTAAAAATGCTCTTTTACATTCAGGAAACCTCAAAACATATATTTGCACTGAAATCTGGACATAAAATTTGAGAGTGGAATACAATTGCATCCCTACCTACCATGTAAGTAGTACGTGTAGAGAAACTAAAAGTCATAATAGAGAAATTGCAGAAACACAAATGCAGGCGCTACCAAGGAAAGTTTGAAAACCATTACACTAGGTTTACAAGGAAGGACACTTTTTTATTCAGGTCCTAATATACATTTTTCTTCTTTTTTTCAGGTAAGAACAGCTGTTAAAAATATTGAAGGCAAAACAAGGGTAACTATTACTTTATAATTACTTTATTATTTTAGTGCTGCACTCATTACAGTTTCGCAATTTGCAGAAAGGCCCTTATTTACTAATCTGTTAGTGATAGACCAAACATGGAATATACTTATGAACTGTAAAAACTGTATTATGTCCCCAACAGTTTTAAATATCCCAATTAGGGCAGATTATTTCCATAAGACACTGCATTACTTAGCTGAGCTTAGTACTGAAGAAGGCAAACATATTTAGTTTAGTGCCTCCTTAAGACTGCACTCACATTATAACAAAGTCGTTCATTATTTTGTTTGGTTACATCTGTGAAATTTGAAAAATCCATAATCTGTAAAATACTTTATTGCAATTTGTACACAATGATAGCAATATGTTTTCTAGCTTGAATGTTATTAAGAAGTTTTATTGTTTAAAGTCATCGTTCTGGTAAAAATCTGATGTGTTCCATTCACAGACCTTCTCTACATCTCTGTAACAAGTTATTTACTTCTTATCAGTAGAAGGGAAATAATGGAATACACTAGACTAAAACGATAGTCAAATCTTCTAAAAGCTGGTTGCCATGCTGATGAAATCCGTTTCTTTGCAAGCCAGGAGTTGAAAAATTTCCGTAGGTGAAAAGGTCAAACTATTTTAAAACTGAAATTTATAACAAGGAATATCTCAAAATTGGTCACCTGTATAAAAAAGAAAGTATATGACATAAATTGTGTGTTTCAATGAAATCTACATATTTTGCGTAGTAAGTTTTGTCTATCTCTTACGGTTTACTACTTATCAATTCCAGCAAATTCATCCAGAGTAAAGAGGTTTTAGAGCCTATTCCAAGAAAATTCAAGATATGCATTATATTTGTCGTGTAAATATCTTTAACATACGGTATTTTAATCAAAATCGTAGAGCTATTTTTGAGAAAATCAAAATTTTCCATGTATAGGGTAGTTTGGGGGAGATCCTCCTCTAAATCTTCGTGTTGTATCCTTGTAAAATACTAAAAGTGTACCAAGTTTGGTATTTTACCAACTTTTCGTTCTTGAGTTATCGTGCTCACACACACACACGCGCGCGCACACACACACAGCCCTTTTCTGAAAATAGGTCTGCATGGTGAGGAATGAATTTGTTTGGTTTGTCAAGGGTGAATTAAGTGAAATTAAACAAAGGACTATTCTTCCAAAATAAAAGAATTTGCCCAAAATTCAAACGTTTAAACAATGTATTTTCCGTGAAATCTTCGTATCAAATTTTTGGGTGGAATGCAATACCTTCTCTATACACTATGCACATGGTATGTGCAGAGAAAGTAAAATGATCCACGTGATGCATTTTTAAACACATTTACTTAAAAGTTCCACTTTGGGTATTTACCCAACATACATTATCCGAGCAGATTCATTTGAAGCAGAATTCTGAATGTCATGTATATCACTGTATGTCATATATATAGGTTATGTCACTGGTATCTAGCTATAATTTCATTGAAAATTACAACAAGAATCGTTGCAGTTTGTTTGCACTTTGGCTGGAAAATAATTATCTGCGCATAGCGTTTCACTACGACTTTTCCCTTCCCAAACAATGACGATCATCCAAACTTAGCGAGCGATCTACTCGCTCGTAAACTATGAGCTTGTATACTAGAAGCAGTTTGACCAAAAATTGTGAAAAATTATAACAATTATATAACGCACTATGTACATAGTGTATAGAGAAAGTATTGCACTCCACCATAAAATTCGATACCGAGATTTCACTGGAAATATGTTTTAGAGTCCCCAACATTCAAAAAAAGCATTTTCACAAAAAGGTCCGTGTGTGTGTGTGAGTGTGTGTGTGAGTGTGTGTGTGTGTGTGTGTGTGTGTCCGTGTGTCTGTGAACACGATAACTCAAAAACGAAAAGTCGGTAAAATACCAAACTTGGTATTTAAGTTTAGTATCTTCCAGGGATGCGACACGAAGATTTTGAGAAACTCCCCCCACCACCAACTACCCTTTACATGGAACTTTTTTCGAAAATTTTGATTTTCTCAAAAATGGCTCTAACGATTTTGATTAAAATTTCGTATATTAAACATATTTACCTGACTAATAAGATGTATATCTTGAATTTTCTGGGAATAGCCTCTGAAGAGTAGTTTATTCTGGATGAATTTTACTAAATTTTGAATAACTGCTAAACCGTAAGAGCTGGACAAAAACTTACTATAAAAAATGTAGAGCACATTAAAACACACCATTTATGTTATATACATTTTTTTTCGTGGAGTTCGTCGTTTTTCAGACATTCCTTATTTTTGGTTTCTGCTATGAAAAGCGTATACTTTTCTCATACAGGAACTTGTCAACTCCTATCCATGTAGACAAAGGAACTTCATTGACAATAGCAACCAGCTTTTGACTATCACCTTAACTTACAGTTGTCCCTTATTTCGCTTCTACTTACAAGGAAGCGAGTAATTAGACTATTTCTGCTATCTTTTTCTGATTAGCATAAAGTAAATAAAATTATAAGCTTTTTAAGAATTATTTGTTGCAGGAATATAGAGAAAGTCATGTAAATGGTACACATCAGATTTTTTTCATAATTAGACATTTGAACTCTAAAACTTTAAAATATATCGTTTTTCCCATTTAGTACACTTTAACTATCAATTAACTGAGAAGGTGCATGCTTATTAATAGGCAATCATAACTTCTTGTTTTTTCACAAACTTCTTCCAATACTTTTTGATACTTAATATGCTCCACGAATGCAGTTTTGTACTAATTAATTTCAAAATTTTAAAATCTTTTCCAACCGACGTTAAAAACGGGAATATATTTTTTCGAAATAATGATCTAGTTTTGAGAAATAAATTATTACATTTTGAAAATATCAAGAGCTTTGGAGAGTAGGAAAAATAAAAAATGTTCTACAATTAAGGTTAGTATAAAAATTCGATATGACAGATGTATATGTAAACCCATTTACTGAAAAAGTTGAATGTTTGTGTAAATAGTTTAAAAATCTAATGTATTCCATTTATAAGAGTTTCTATACATCTCTTTAACAAATTATTGCTAAAAAGGTTATTCTTCTATCTAAATCATAGTAATCGAAATAAAATTAGCAGAAGTGGTCTTGCTTCTTTGTAAGTAGAATAGAAATAAGGGAAGACTCCAGGCAAAAGCGAGTCATATCTTTTAAAACCGGGTAGCTATGTGATTGATCTTCGTTTCTTGTATGGTCAGAAGTTGACAAATTCCCGTATGACAAAACCAATAACAAGGTCAGAAACGGTCAACTCTAGAAACAAACAAAAAATTATATGGAATAAATGATGTAAGACATTTTTGTGCTGCATGTTTTATCTATCTGTTGCGTTTTATCAGTTATGCAAAATTCATCCACAATGAAGAGGTCTTCAACTGCTATTGCCAGAAAACTCAAGATAGGCATTCTATTTGGTATGTCTATAAGCTTAAATATGATCTCTTTAATAAACGATATATTAATCAAAATCGTTTGAGCCATTTTTGAGAAAACCACAATTTTCGATAAGTTTTCAAATTAAGGGGTAGATTGGAGTAGGGTGATTTTTGATTTTATTGAAAGTCTTTCTGTTGCATCCTTGGGAGATAGTAAACTTAAATACTAAGTTTGGTATTTAACAGAGTTTTCGTTTTTGAGTTATGCTGTCCACAGACATACACTGACATTTTTTCTAAAAATGCTGATTTTTTATTCAGGTGTCTCAGTAAATATATTTCTGGTGAAATCCCGGTATCGAATAATTGGGTAGAATTAAAAACCATGTATACATAGTACGTATAGGGAAAGTTAAAATGCATAATTTGGCTCAGTTTTATTAGAACAGCAAAATTATTTGGAAGACCGTGCAAGCTCTAATGAAAATACATGGAAATAATATCATTGCTATTAGGCATAATAATTTGAATAGATTGCAACAGAGTATTTAACATAATGTGGATTTTCCAAACTCCGCATGCCTACAGGCATGTCCGAAGCCTAGAGATTATATTACACTTTTAATTATATCCTAAATGCTTTTTAAACCAAAGATTCCTTCTGCCTACTTATTAGTTATTTTAAAATAAAGACATTTAAGGATAATATTTACGCGATAAAACAGTTATCGCTTGTTTATAAACTTCTTCAAAGTTCCTCTCTCTATATACTATCCTGAGAGGGTTTAATCCCAAAATGTCTCCCTCTTCCACAGGAGAGAAAAAACTTTCACTACGAGAGACTTGTTGGTTTCCATTCGATTTGTTAGGTAAACTTTTCTGGCCAGATCAATGCCTTGCTTGAACTCTTATAGAAAGATGTTATCGACAATAAAGCTTAGTCTAGCGACTAACTTTTCGTCCTGTATTGTAACGTTGTAAAAAAAATTCCTGAAACAAATGCTTTAATTTGATTTGTAAGAAAAAAAGAATGCTGACATGCATCGAGAGACTATTCCAGCAGATTCGGACAACTGAGTGGAAAGTGTTGTTCTGTTAAGTGCAATCAGTTATTGAACAGCTATACGCAATCAAAGCTGTATAAATATAGAGATTTAAATAACTAGAAAAACGATCGAAAAGGGGAAACAATTAGTTCATTAGTTTACAGTCGTGTATTTGACAACGTAATGCATATCAATATCGGCCATTTTCCTTCCCAAGAGATTAATACATATGTTAAAAAAACTCAGAGTCGTTTGGGTTGAGAAAGAGATAGGATTTGAGTGTTCATAAAGCATACATTTAACGCTTAGATTCTGATAGTCTAATAGTGAATAATTACCAAGAATTTTACTCGTTAAGTATGCCGAAAAATAAAGTAAATATTCTGGTTTCAAAGTGATTAATATTTTACACAACAAAATTGGAATACAGAGAAGAGAAGGTTGGAAAATTCTATCTCTTGAGTTTAAGATTTCCATTCTTTGTACGCTGTTTTGGAGAGCTTAACCGAAATTAGCACAATTTACTACGAGTTGCTCCATTTTTTCTTTCTCTACACGTACTGTATACAAAGTGTATAGAGAAGATACTGGTATTGCACCCACAAATTCGATACCGATATTTTACTAGAAATATATGTTTTGAGGTCCCCTGTATAAAAAATTTTTAGAAATACGTTCTCTGTGTGTGTCTATGGGCAGCATAGCCCAAAAACGAAAAGTCGGTTAAACTCCAAACTTGGTATTTAATTTGATATCTTCCAAGATGTGACAGGAAGATTTTAAAGGAAATCTACCCACCCCAACCTATATGGAACATTTTTAGAAAATACTGGTTTTCTCAAAAATAGTGCTAACTATTTTGATTAAAATACCTTATGTTTAAGATATTTTATGACAAACGAAATGTATATTTTGAATTTTTTGGAAATAGTCTGTGAAGACCTCTTCATTTTGAATGATTTTTTAATAAATGGCAAACCATAAATGATATACAGAAACTTAATATATAAAATATAGATCTTATTAAAAACACAATTTATGTCACATACAGTTTTTTTGTAGAGTTAACTCTTTTCAAGGTATTCCGGATTATTGGTTTCAATTTTAAACCGCTTAAACTTTTCTCAAACGGGAGGACATCTTTCTTCTCGATTCTCGTTTGTTTGTTCTTTGCAAGCAAAGAGATTGGAATTTCAATTGTTTCACATACTGCCCGGTATTTAAAGGACGATAATATCGCTTTAACCTGTGCATTTTATTATTTTAATTCAACTTACAAGAAAGCTAGTTATATGTATAATTGTACTAAAGTTTATCTTGATTACATGATGTAGATAAAAGAATAATCTTTTGAATAAAAGGTTTGTTTGCCGAACTGCTAGAGGACATTATGTGAATGGAACCATTAAGAATTTTTCTACTGACAAGGAACTGTGTAATAAGTACAACTTATGCTAATGTTTATCTCTATTTGCATGATGTTGGATAAAAGAGTAAACTTAACAATAATTTGTTACAGAGATGTAGACAAATTCATGTGAATGGAAAACATCACATTTTTTTTTTAAAAGAAGTGTCATACTTCTATCACATGTTGGTATTTTGAAAAAACATTTCAAATTTGTGTTTATAATATATAAGTCAATTTTAAAATATTGCATATCGTATAAGTTTAAAAATCTGTGAGTTCCAGTCACATAACTTTCTCTGGCTGTCCTGGAAACAAACTTTACTCACAAAAGTTTATTATTTTATCCCTATGATGTTAATCGATATAAAAATTAGCATAAATGGTCTTATTTGTTTCCGCTTAGATATAAGGGAGGTAAGGAAAACACTAAGCTAAAGCGATAGCCAAATCCATTAAAATCCGGTGGCTATGTGAAATAATTGTAATTCCATTCTCTTTGCTTGCCAAGACTAAACAAAAGAGAGGCGAAAATAAGTTGTCTTCCTGTTTTCGAAAAGTCTTAAGTTGCTTAAAATTGAAAAAAAAAATAACACGGAATGTCTCAGAAACGTTTAAATCTACAAAAAATGTATATCACTTAAGTTGTGCATTTTAACGAGATCTACAATTTTTATGGACTGTGTTAGTGTCTATCTCTAACGGTTTACCATTTATACAAAAGTCATTCTGAATTAAGAGGTCTTCAGAGTCTCTTTCCAGACAATTCAATATATACATTTCAAAATCGTTAGAAGCATTTTTGAGAAAATCAACATTTTCCAAGAATGTTCCATGTAAGGAATGGTTGGGTTTGGGGGAATTTCCCCGAAAATCATCGTGTCAAATCATTGAGTGATACTGAAGTTAAATGTCAAGTTTGGTATTTAACCGAAATTTCTATTTTTAGTTATTCTGTTCAAACACACACACACACAAGGACGTTTTTCTAAAAATACTATTTTTAATCAGAAGACTCTAAAATGTTTATTACTGGTGAAATCTCAGTATCGAATTTTTGGGTGGAATACAATATTTTATCTACTATGTACATCCATAGACACAACAATAATCATCCCCAGACTCTATGTATCAATCGAAGTTCTTCGGGTGATCAATAGAAGGCTATTAATATTGCAGTCCTTCCTTGATATTACATAACTAACTTGATTTGCCTATTTTTACTTTCTCCATACGCACTACGTACATAGTATATAGAGAAAGTATTGCACTCCACCAAAAAATTCGATACCGATATTTCACCGGAAATATATGTTTTAGGGTCCCCAATATCCAAAAAAAGCATTTTCACAAAAAGGTCCGTGTGTGTATGTGTGTGTGTGTGTGTGTGTGTGTGTGTGTGTGTGTGTGTCCGTGTGCCTGTGAACACGATAACTCAAAAACGAAAAGTCGGTAAAATACCAAACTTGGTATTTAAGTTTAGTATCTTCTAGGTATGCGACACGAAGATTTTGAGAAAAATCCCCCCACCCCCAACTACACTTTACATAGAACTTTTTCCGAAAATTTTGATTTTCTCAAAAATGGCTCTAACGATTTTGATTAAAATTTCGTATATTAAACATATTTACCTGACAAATAAAATGTATATCTTGAATTTTCTGGGAATAGCCTCTGAAGAGTAGTTTATTCTGGATGAATTTTAATAAATTTTGAATAACTGCTAAACCGTAAGAGATGGACAAAATCTTACTACACATAAATGTAGAGCACATTAAAACACACAATTTATGTTATATACATTTTTTTCGTGGAGTTCGTCGTTTTTTAGACATTCCTTATTTTTGGTTTCTGCTATGAAAAACATACTTTTCTCATACAGGAACTTGTCAACTCCTATCCATATAAATAAAGGAACTTCATTGACATAGCAACCAGCTTTTGACTATCACTTTAACCTACCGTTGTCCTTTATTTCGCTTCTACTTACAAGAAAGCGAATAATTAGACTATTTCTGCTATTTTTTTCTGATTAGCATAAAGTAAATAGAAGTATAAGCTTTTTAAGAATTATTTGTTGCAGGGATATGGAGAACGTTATGTGAATGGTACACATCAGATATTTACTTTCTCTATACTCACTATGTACATAGTGTATAGAGAATGTATTGCACTCCATCAAAAAATTCGATACCGAGATTTCACCGGAAGTATATGTTTTAGGGTCCACTGTATCCAAAATAAAGTATTTTAAAAAAAGGTCCGTGTGTGTGTGTGTGTGTGTCCGTGTGTCTGTGAACACGATAACTCAAAAACGAAAAGTCGGTAAAATACCAAACTTGGTATTTAAGTTTAGTATCTTCCAGAGATGTGACACGAAGATTTTGAGAAAAATCCCCTCACCCCAAACTACCCTTTACATGGAACTTTTTTCGAAAATTTTGATGGTCTAAAAAATGGCTCTAACAATTTTGATTAAAATATCTTATATTAAAGTTATTTATCTGACAAATAAAATGTTAATTCTGAATTTTCTGGGAATAACCTCTGAAGACTACTTTATTCTGGATGAATTTTTCATAACTACTAAACCGTAAGAGATGGACAAAAACTTAACCCATAGAAAATGTAGAGCACGTTAAAACACACAATTTATGTTATATACATTTGTTTTCGTGGAGTTGATCGTTTTTGAGATATTCCTTTTTATTGGTTTCAGCTTTGAAAAACTTATACTTTTCTCATACAGGAATTTGTCAACTCCCGTCAATACAAACAAAGGAACATCAGTCACATAGCAACCAGCTTTTGGCTTTCACTTTAACCAATGGTACTCCCTTATTTCGCTTCTACTTACTATAAAGTAAGAAATAAGATTATTTCTGCTAATTTTTCTCGATTAGCATGAAATAAATAAAAGATAAGCTTATTAACAATAATAATTTACAGAGATATAGAGAAAGTGATGTGAGTGTAACACGTCAGATTTTTGTTAATGTACACAAAATGGAAAGGTTTCAAGCTGAGTAATATACGGATTGAAGTTCTTCCAAGGGTAACAATTGTCTTCGACCTTTTTTGGGATAGGTCATTATTCATCACGTAAGCAAATAGACATAATTAATTCTTCGATTAGTACAGTGTTCATTAACTGCAAAGAAATCCTGCAAATGTTCATTTTTCTAGCTCATATTTACAAATTATATATTACATGGAGCAGGTATTCCATTCCACCCAAGAATTCTATAGCGATATTTCAACTATGTGTTTTGAGAACACCTTTTATAGGGTTATCCATATCCGTGATATTCCTTTTTATTGGTTTCAATTTTAACACTTAATATTTTTCTCAAACACAAATACTAAAGTTGGCATAAGTTCAGTATCTTTAAAGGATGTAATACAAAGATTTTCTTGATTTGAAAATGTCCGCCCAACATTGTACCTTAAATGGAACTTTTTTGAATGTTTTTATTTTCCCAGAAATAACTGAAGATTTTAATTAAAGTATCATGGATTTTAAGATATGTTGTATGCTAAATGAAATACGTGTAATAAAATTCAAAGCTTGGTATTTAAGTTTAGGATCTGCCAAGAATGCGACACCCTAAACTACCGTTTACATTGAAAACATTTCAAAGTTTTGGTGTTCTCAGAAATGGTTCTAACGATTTTAATTAAAATATCGTATATTAAAGATATTTATGTGATAAAGTATAATTTTATTATCTTTTTTTATTGTTTCATTAATATAGCCCCCTTTAACATCCAAGGTTATATCAGGGGCTTTGCACTTGAAGCGACTCGTTGTCTGTAGTTTTTTTTTTTTTTTTTACGTTTGGTTTAAATTACTTTTTTTCCTCAACTACACACACATTTACTCTCACATACATACTTCCAGACTCTATGGGGAATAGGGAATAATTCTAGCTAAAGAAAAATTCCCCGACCTACCCGGGAATCGAACCCGGAACCTCCGGGTGAGAAGTCAGCTCGCTGATCACTCGACCTCAGAGGCAACCACATATATCTTTAATTTTCTGGAAATAGCCTTTAAAGACCTCTTCATATGCTACAATGTCATTTGCTTGTAATTTAACCGTTATTCCTGCTTATTTGTTCCAGTTTTAAACTACTTGAACGTTTCTCAACCGGGAATTATCTTTGTTTTATATCTCTTTTGTTTTACTTTTGGCCTTGTAAACAGAACCGTATTTCAATCGCAAATGCATAGCGATAGCTTATTCCCCCTTTACTTATAAGCAACTAAATAATAATATCATTTCTGGTAATATTTATGTTAATTATTGATAAAAGAGTAATGTTTTTGTAAGAATATTTTGCTTGTTGAACAGAGAGAGAAATGCTCTGACTTTAAATATTTGATTAACGCTTAAAATACTTATCTACTCTCATTGTATCTACAAAGAAATATGCAATTAATCCATCTCTACAGATGTTTGACTGGATCAATATGAAGTAAGTAGCAAAATAACTTTTTGTAAAAATAGTTTGTTGTTGGAGATTGGGTACTCGTGTGAAAGTAACACAACGGATTTTTAGGACTGTTTGTTAAAACGTTGCTGCGGGATCGATGTCTCGTTCCTGCAGTGTGCTGAGCTCCGGCGTTGATGTAGGTTCCACCTCTAATTTCCTATTTACGCTTAATCTCAGGGGTATGTGGGTGAGGCTATTACATTAGAAAACACTGCATAATCCCCTACGACATCAATTTATTGTAATATAGATTTTAAACGGGCGGTTACCTTGTTCCTTACAAATGTGTTATAATAAATTCCGTCCCACCATTTAATTAGTAATGAGGAACCTAATCTAACAATCTGCACATCGCTCCCCCACCAGGGTAACGTGTAAGAGTAAAAAATCTGCTTTATATAGTAAACCTGGGTGACTACAACTTTCGCGCCATAAAATGTAACAGCATCTCTTATTGGTTCTGAGTTAGCATCACCTCACAAGTTATGAGAATAAATTGTGCCAAGTTCGGACGTCATAGCGTCCACATGACTCGTTTTGAGAAACCTAGTAGTTCTTTCTCACTTCAGCATTATGCTCTCTTTGTTTTTCCAAATCCTTGCCCTACTTGGAAGACAAGTCACTATTCCTGTCTCACTTCTTTATATGTCTGTTCTTTTCTATCATGCATCCTAAACCCTGTGCTGTGGTGTTTGGTGAACTTATACCTGGAATTAAGTTAATTACGTCAGTTACAACTTGCATTTGTACATATTTCTACTCTTGCATATTTACAATTATTTTCCCTGGCTTTCTATAAGATAATAATATTATGTACATATTCTCTTTTTACATAATTTGTGAGCATGTGGTATGTGCTTCTACAAAACAGTAAAATTCAAGGTCTATAACGTTGCAAAGCCAACAGAAATGTACACGTATGTGTGTACTAATTAATCTGTTTTGTATTCAGATAGCCTCATAGCTATAGAATGTTTTCATTTCTAACCCAGTAAAGTGAAAAAGAATGTACTCCCTCGACAAAATTTCATTTTCTCTGATTTCTGTAGGAAACGATGTTCTATTCGGCGCAGACAAAAATCGCTCGGGGTTAAATCGCGGGATCGGACTGTGCAAGCTTTATTACTTTGTTCTGCAATGCTTCACGAATTGTTTCTAATGAAACACTGCGGTATGTGCGTGAGCTGTATACTACTGGGAAAAGCAGAAACTACATTTTCCCGCTCGTTTAAAACCACCAAAAAGAAGAAGCAGTTCAACCATTGTCGCATATCGATGTTAACTTTTTCCTGGTAAACGAGGTCATTTGCGTTGATGAAACACCAACCAATAGCGGTCATGAGTAGAATCAGCGTTGTGATAACTAATAATAAGAATTCTATACTCAAGTAGTATGTACTTATGCGTTAATACCTCTTTAATTAATTCATAAATATGCCAATATAAGATTATTAAGATATATTGATATAAAATAAGAATTTAGGTCCTGCATGGATAGTGTGGTGGTGGCGTGTCTGCTTCCCTTTTAAAAGGTCGTGAGTTCGAATCTCGCTCAGGCTGAGTTTCTCGCATTTGAATTTTTTCTCGGGGTTTTCCCATATCCTGAAAAGAGGAATGTCGAGTAACTTTCAGCTCCATGGACCCCGAGGTCATTTGAGCATCATTTTACCAATTTCATTCATCGATATGACCAATCAGGTTAAAGGACGTTAAGCTAAAAAAAAAAAAAAATTGGGTTATTATATACTCTCCAGATGGCGCCGTGGCAGAGTGGTTAAACCGCTCGCCTCCTAACTAGGCGACCCGAGTTCGATCCCAAGTACCCTTAGTGGGATTTTGGTGGACGAAGTGGCCTCTGGTTTCCCCCGCCACTCATTCCACCAATTGCTCCATTGCTTTCTTATCATCAATTTTGCTTATATTTCATATCATCCACTTCGTGTTTATGCCTGGCTACGGGTCGTAACAGGTTCTCTATTCTGTGGTTTCGTGGCGTTGCCCCCCTCCCCCCCCCGACAGGCTACTGACCTCTAGGCTTTGGCTTGTAAGTCCTAGGCGAGGGGGTGTCAGTCCTAGAATACAAGATAGGTCAGACGATTACGAATATAGACTCTCCATGAATGGAAGCCTGTTATGAAAACCCTATATAAGTATTACTTAACTCTTCAAAATATATTTTTAATACTGAATAATTAGGATATTCCCCTGCAATGAGGCTTACTTCTACTTTTGGCATGATTACACGAAAACTGGTCATTCAGCACCAAGCGGAATGTCACAGGCGGTAACGTCTTTGGTCTGCGATGTCGTGGTTTCAAATCTCGCGGGCTATTCCATCTGACGTTTTTTTTTTGTTTTTTTCTCGTGGTTTTCCTTCTTCGCTTGGGTAATGCCAGATTATATATTTAATACCCCGAAATATAGTTTCACCTTAAGTATAAAACTATGTCTAAAATGAAAATATATGGTAGTCGTAATGCTTTTGCCATCTATCCACAGATAAATGAGTGCAGGTCAGGTGTACGGCACTCTAATGGCACCTCTCGGACTCAGAAGCAGAGAGATAATTGCCTGATACTATGGACATACTCTACCCGTAATGTGCGAAACTAGTAGATTACAGTTTTACATATTAACTAAAGAAGATATAGTATTCCATCCAAAAATCCTATGTCTATTCACATGACTTTCTCTACAACTCTGCAACAAATTATTGTTAAAAAGCTTATGCTTCTATTTACTTCATGTTAATCAGAAGAAAAAAAAAAAATAACAGAAATAGTCTTATTACTTGCTTCCTTGTAAGTAGAAGTAAAATAAGAGAGTACCATAAGTTAAAGTGATAGTCAAAAGCTGGTTGCTAAGCCACTGAAGTTCCTTTGTTTGTATGGACAGCAATTGACAAATTCCTGTATGAGAAAAGTAGAAACCAAAAAGAAGGAATGTCTCAAAAACGATGAACTCCACGAAGAAAGTGTATATAATATTAATTGTGTGTTTAAACGTGCTCTACATTTTTCGTGCAGTAAGTGTCTGTCCATCTCTTACGGTTTAGCAATTATGCAACATTTTGTAAAATGCATCGAGAATAAAGTAGTCTTCAGAGGCTATTCCCAGAAAATTCAAGATATATATTTTATTTGTCAGGTAAGTATCTTTAATATACACTATTTTAATCAAAATTGTTAGAATAATTTTTAAGAAAATCAACATTTTCGAAAAAAGTTCCATTAAAAGGGTAGTTTGGGGTGGGGGGGATTGTTCTCAAAATCTTCGTTTCGCATCCCTGGAATATACTAAACTTAAATACCAAGTTTTGTACTTAATCGACTTTTGGTTTTTGAGCTATCATGTTCACAGACACACACACACACACACACACACACACATACACACACACACGGACCATTTTCTGAAAATGATTTTTTTGGTTACAGGGGACCATAAAACATGTATTTCTGGTGAAATCTCAGTATCGAATTTTGGGTGGAGTCCAATACCTTCTCTACACACTACATATGTACATAATACCTACGGGTAGAGAAAGTAAAAATTGAAAATATTTTAAACACCAAACTTTATATCTATGTTTAGTGTCTTCCAAGGATACGCCAGGAAGATTTTCCAGACTTCCCATTATGACAAACTACCGTTTACAAAGAAACTTTTTCGAAAATTTAGTTTTTCTGAAAAATGGCTGTAACGAGTTTGATTGAAATGCCGTATATTAAAGATATTTACATCACAAAAGGTATTTTTAAATTTTCTGGGAACAGCCACGGAAAATCTTTATTCTGGATGCGATTTGCAGAATTTTGCATAACGCCTAAACTATAATAGATAGACACAAATTTACTGTACAAAAAATGTAGATCTCGTTAAATCACATAGTTGATGTCATATGCATTTTTCTTGTAGAATGGACCATTTTCGAGATAATCGTTGTTATTGCTTTTAAACCAACCAATTTTTATCAAGCGGGACCAAGCAAACCGAACCGCATTTGTTTCATATGGCGTTCAGCTTTTGAAATATTTGACAATTGCTTTAGCCTGGTGTATCTCCTAATTTCCCTTCTACTTATAAGGAGCTAAATAATGACACAATTTCTCGATTAGTATGGTGTAGATAAATGAACATTTGTTTATAAGAACAGGTTGTGTATGGAACAGCTAGAGAAAAGTGTCTAAATGAAACTTATCAGAGTTTTACTTTCTCGACACGTTCTTTGTACATAGTGTATAGAAAATATGTTGCATTCCACCCAGAAATTCGATAACGCTTTCACCGGAAATAGACGTTTTAGGTTCCCTTGTATCCAAAAGTATATTTTCAGAAAAAGGTCCGTGTGTGTGTCCGTGTGTCAGTGAGCCAGTGTGACCGTGTATCTGTGTACACGATAACTCAGTATCAAGAAGTCGGTAAAATACCAAACTTGGTATTTAAGTTTAATGTCTTTCAGGGACGTGACACGAAGAATTTGAGAAAAAGTCCCCCACCCCAAACTATCCTTTATAAGGAAAGTTTTTCAAAAATGTTAATATTCTCAAAAATGGCTCTAACGATTTTGAGTAAAATTTCGTATATTAAAGACATTTACCTGACAAATAGAATGTATATCTTGAATTTTCTGGGAATAGCCTCTGAAGCCTGCTTTATTGTGGATGATTTTTACAGAATTTTGCATAACTGCTAAACCGTAAGTTATAGACAAAACCGTACCACATAAAAAATGTAGAGCACGTTAAAACACACACCGGTCTAATGTACTTTTTTCGTGGAGTTGATCGTTTTTGAGATATTCCCTATTTTTGGTTTCACTTTAAAAAACTTATACTTTGCTCATACAGGAATTTGTCAACTCCTGTCCATACAAACAAAGGAACTTCAGTCACATAGCAACCATCTTTTGACTATCACTTTAACCTATGGTGCTGCCTTATTTCGCTTCTACTTAACAAGGAAGCAAGTAATAAGACTATGTCTGCTAATTTTTTACTTGTTTTTGGTCTAGCTTTAAAAAGCTGATGCTTTCCTCATACAGAAATTTGTCAACTCCTGTCCATACAAAAAAAGGAACTTCAATCACATAGCAACCTGCTTTTGACCAACACTTTAACCTATAGTACCCTTATTTTGCTTGTACTTACAGGGTAGCCAGTAATGAGACTATTTCTGCTATTTGTGTATCGATTATCATGAAGTAAATAGAAACATAAGCTTTTTAACAATAATTTGTTGCAGAGATGTAGAGAACGTCATGTGAATGGAATACATAACATTTTAACAATAATTTGTTACAGCGATGTATAGAAAATCATGTGAATGGAACACATTAGATATTTTATACATGTTGACACATACATACTAAACAATAACATGTAATCTAAATTAACTTTTGCATGTACTATGTGTAAGGGTCTGGCATTATTTTTTTAATTTTTAATTTGAGAAATTCTATCCCAATTGAATGCGTGAGAAGTATTAATGTTGCTTTTTTTGAATTTGTAATGAAATATGGCCTAATTCTTTGGGGTGGTGCTAACAAAGTAAATTAAGGTTTTGTCTTCAAAAGAAAATTATTAGGATAATTAAACAAAGTTCCTATATAACCTCATGTAGACCTCTATTTATTGAGCTAGGCGTTTTAACTATTTATAATCTTTATATTTTAGATAATTTAGTATTTATACATGCCTCTCTTAATTGACGTATTTTGAGGATGGATATTCATAGTTATACTACTAGATTCAGGTCCAACGTAAACATTCCTTACTATCGATTAAAAAACTCTCAGAATAGTTATAAGTACTTAGGTATTAAGTTGTATAATAACTTGCCTGATAGTGTTAAATGTTTAAATATGCAGAATTTTAAGTCCAGGATATATGCATGGGTAGTCAAACATCCTTTTTATTCTATACATGAACAGCTTAATGATAATTTTTGTGATCTTGGTTTGCAATTTATTATAACAAGATTCATGTACTGCTTTCAATATACGTTGTCATTGCCTGTATAGTGCTTCTAGACAAAATAAAAAAATATGATGTATTGCATTCACATGACTTTCTCTACTTCTCTGCAAAAAAAAATATTGTTAAAAAGCTTATGCTTCCATTTACTTCATGCAATTCGAGAAAAAAATTAGCACAAATAGTCTTGTTACTTGCTTCCTTGTAAGCAGAAAGGAAATAAGGGAGTACTATAGACTAAACCAATAATCAAAAACTGGTTGCTATGTGACTGAAGTTTCTTTGTTTGTATGGACAGGACTTGAGAAATTCCTGTATGAGAAAAGTATTTCATAGATGAAAACAAAAACAAGGAATATGTCAAAAACGATTAACTCCGCGAAAAAAATATGTAACATAAATTGTGTGTTTTAATGTGCTCTATATTTTTTGTGTGTTAAGTTTTTCCCCATCTTTTACGGTTTAGCAGTTATACAAAATTCCGAGAAATTCATCAAGAATAAAGTAGTTTTCAGAGGCTATTTCCAGAATATTCAAGATATATATTTTATTTGTCAGATAAATCTTTAATATACGATATTTTAAACAAAATCGTTAAAGCCCTTTTTAAGAAAATGAAAATTAAAATTTTAGAAAAAACTTAAATACCAAGTTTGGTATTCAACGGTCTTTTCGTTTTTGACCTATGCTGTCCACAGACACACACACGCGGATCTTTTTCCGGTTAAAAGTTTTGGGTGCAATGCAATACCTTTTCTATACACTATGCACATAGTACGTGCAGAGAAAGTAAAAATTAAATTAACTACCACACTTGGGACACTTCATAGCAGCTGTCTTCATAATGCACCAATTGCCACATTGGTGTCGCATGTCTTCACTTGACTATGATGTCACCTTGGAGATTGGCGGCTTACTCGGAATTTTATGTTGGAGTTGTTTTTTTATGTTGACCTCGCAGTTGACAGGAGTAACAAAGACTGTGGTGCTCCGTGGTTCTTCCTGGTTGATGATTGGCCATAATTACCTAAACTAGCTTGGATTATTTTAATAAAAGAGGCGAATTAACGGGGAATTTTCTGGTCGCGTAGCATCCGGTTTGCTCTTCCCTTGACGCACTAGCTTTTGATTTCTGTGTGGTTTATGTGTTTTTACTGCCGCTACGAGTGAGACAAGAAACAAACTAGAGATCGGGAGATCCGTGGTTCAAATCCCGGCTATGGCATTGAATTTTTCAGTCTGACTCAACCTTTCCAGCTTCTGTCCTACATACGGCTTATATGAAAAAATAATTAACTCAACAACAAACTTAAACTCTTAAGTTCAAAACATTTCAAATATAGCGTCCTATATTTTTACTTTCTCTATACGTACTATGTACATAGTGTATAGGGAAGGTATTGCACTCCACCAAAAAAATCGATACCGTGATTTCACCGGAAATAAATGTTTTAAGCTCCCCTGTATCCAAAAACAGTATTTTCAGAAAAAGGTCCGTGTGTGTCCATGTATCAGTGTGTCCGTTTGTCTGTGAACACGATAACTCAAAAACGAAAAGTCGGTAAAATACCAAACTTGATATTTAAGTTTAGTATTTTCCTGGGATGCGGCACAAAGATTTTGAGAAAAATCCCCCCACCCCAAACTACCCTTTACATGGAACTTTTTTCCAAAATTTTGATTTTCTAAAGGATGGTTCTAATTATTTTGATTAAAATATCGTATATTAAAGATATTTACCTGACAAATAAAATGTATATTTTGAATTTTCTGGGAATAGCCTCTGAAGACTACTTTATTCTGAGTGAATTTTACGGACTTTTGCATAACTGCTAAACCATAAGAGATAGACAGAAACTTACCGCACAAAAATGTAGAGCACATTAAAACACACAATTTATGGTCTATACATTTTTTCGTGGAGTTGATCGTTTTTGAGATATCCCTTGTTTTTGTTTTCAGGTTCGAAAAACTTAACTTTTCTCACACAGGAATTTGTCAACTCCTGTCCATACAAACAAAGGAACTTCAGTCACATAGCAACCAGCTTTTGACTATCACTTTAACCTTTGGTTTCCCTTATTTTGCTTCTACTTCAAAGGAAGCAAGTAATAAGCTATTTCTATTATTTTTTCTGGATTAGAAGTAAATAGAAGCATTAGCTTTTTAACAATAATTTGTTGCAGAGATGTAGAGAAAGTCATGTGAATGGAACACATCAGATTTTTACTAAAACATTCCCAATACAATTTTAGTACAATTATTCAATATTTCTTAATTTCCGAGGAGGCGGACCAGCGATTTGATGGCAGTTTATTCTTTGTTTACTTTCTCTAATCCGTATGTCCATACAATGTGCATAGCATCTAGAGAAGGCATTGTATTAGATCCAAAAATTCGATTTCGAGATTTTACCGAAAATATATGTTTTGAGGTCCTCTGAACTCGAAGAAAGCATTTTATAAAAAGATCCGGGTGTGGGAATAGGCTCTAAATTCACCTTTATTCTGGATGAATTTTGCCGTATGAGATAGACAAAAACTTTCTACACAGAAAGTGTAGATCTCGTTATTATGTACATTAGCTATACTCATTAGTTTTAATTATTATGAGCATATAAACTGTAGATTTTATATGTATTTCACGAAAAGTGAGAAACAGGAAATTTGTCGTCCCCACGTGCAGATTACAATGCTTAAAACAATGATCTTCAATTTTACGACACGAGTGAAAATTTTATAAAATTCCGGTGTATAGCGTATGTGAAGAGAATAAGTAGCAAATGGACGCTATAGCTAATCTTGGAAATCGAGGTGAATATTACAGTAATTGTATTTATAATCATGAAGTTTAATAATTCTCATCAATATTTATGTAAGTGCCTAACATAAGACACTTATTAAGCACACATTCTGTAAAAAAGAATCAGTTCAAGTTGCGTGTCTTGGTACGCCATGATGTTATAATAATTTCCACGAATAAAAGTTTTAACGTTGCTAAACCTACTTAATTACTTTTAACTTCACTCTCACCGATAAAGTCCCCTTCGTGATGTAATGGTTACCATGTTAACTTCATATGCCCAAGGTCGCGGGTTCAAACCCGGCGGAGGACAATGGCATTTTTCGGGCGCAGGAATCCTTGGCATGGCTTCCTTCGGAAGGGAAGTAAAGCAATTGGTCCCGTGTCGTAGATTTACGGTACGTAAAAGAACTTCAAGCCTGGTAGAGAGGTCTCTGAGCAACATTAAGCGGTCTTTCACGCCCAATTTAGAATGGTACGCTGAGAACCATGCCTTAAAGAGCGTCCATAAATAACACGTCATTTATATTTTTTTCATCTATAAGATTTTACCAACCAAGCATTGGGATTGACATGTTTATACTCACCGACGATGCAGCTAGTATTTACTTGAAGTAATTCCGGGAAATAAATAATAACGAATTATTGGCTTCGATATAGAAGCATCTAGTACTTCTGTTCCACCTTTCTGCTGTAGTCTATATTAGGTTTATCTGAAGTTCATTACAGTAATTGCAGTGGCTTAGAGGGTAGTTTTTGCTAATAAAACCTACAAACATAAACATGAGGTTGACGTTTGAAACGCACAAGTCATTATGTAAGTTCAACAGCAAGGCGAGTTACTTTACTGTTCTAAAAGTCCTCCATAAATGCGGTGCGTGCTTGGCGTCTCTTGGTAATATAGATGGTATCAATTCCAGCACTCTGGCCATAAGAACGTAGCAGTAGGATAACGATATTTTTACATTTTTACCGCTGTAGAGTTGCATGTCCCGCAGATCGCTTTTGCATCATTAAACACAGCAGCATTATCACATTCAGTATACAATTTTGGGAATTTAAAAGCATACCATAAACGCGTACCAGCTATTCTCTGTTTATATACACGCGGCTTGTTTATATCACACAAAACGAAAGAAAGGAGTTCCGACCCCAACAGTTTTACATCATGGTCGCATAAAACGAAACAAAAAGTCGGCAAAAGAGGAAAAGAAATGGGCGTAATGCCTTTGTTTGGGCGTGTGTCGTTCTTTTCAGCTCGTAAACTTATTTCCCACCCATTACGTCTTCTTTTTTTATTCTTTGGAAAGCATTCGTAGAAATTACGCACGGAAGGGTTAAGGGCTGCGGTGCTTAAACGACGTTTTAGCAAATAAGATGACGTTCTAGTTCTCTTATCAGGAGAGTAGAGTGCGCTAGAAAAGAGAAATGGCGACAAACGACAACCTTCTGAGTAGTGGCATCGATTGAGAGCACAGCACATAACTCCTGTTTTTTCATTTATCAGCTTCTCGCAATTCTTAAAACCATAATGATATGGGAAATTGTCATAGCGAATTCTAAAACAAAAGAACTGTGTGTTCGAATGACATTAATTTCTTTACTTGCTCCGAAAATGGAATGATTCTAAAATGTTTATTCTATATATATATATATATATATATATATATATATATATATATATATATATATATATATATATTTCTAGCAAATTGAGATAAGCTGGAGCAAAAATGGTCTTAATACTTATTTGCTTATAAATAAATATAAGAAAGTCAAATCCTTTAAGGGCTGTCACTGAGCAACTATGAAATTCGATTGTTTTTGAATTTGCTTGAGTAAAATAAATGAAATACGGATGACGGCTTCCTATTTGAGAAAAGTATAGGTTTTCTAAAATTGAAACCAATAACAAGGAATATTTCAAAAATCTACGAAATAATGTATACGACATAAATTGTATTTTCAAAGATCTACAATTTTTGTGTAATAGCATTTTATCCATCTATTACGGTTTACCAGTTATTCAAAGGTCATTCAGAATGAAAAGTTTATTCTCTCCAAAAAATGCAATACATGCATACTTTTCATATATATGTTTAATATACATAATTTTATTCAATATCAGGAGCAAATAACATTTTTCGAAATTTGTTTCCATGTAAAGGGTATTTTAGAGTAGGGGATTTTCTTGAAAATTTTCGTGTCGCATTCTCGGAAGATACTGAACTATAAAGTTTGGTATTTAGATGACTTTTCGTTTTTGAGTTATCCCGTTCACAGTGACACGGACTTACGCGTACCTTTTTCTAAATGTTTACTTTCTCTACACGCAGTATGTACATAGTGCATAGAGAAGGTAAATATTCGATACCGAGACTTCACCGGAATATATATGTTGAGACCCCTGAAAACAAATCAAGCATTTGTAAAAAATGTCCGCGTGTGTGTCTGTCTGTCAATATGCTAGTGGGTCTGTGGGTAGCATTACTCAAAAATGAAAAGTCCTTAAATACCAAGCTTGGCATTTAAGTTCAATATCTTCAAGGATGCGAATGTTTTCAAGAAAAACCCTCCACCTCCAACCACTCTGTTCATGGAAAATTTTTCTAAAATTTTGATTTTCTCAAAAATGGCTATAAGAAATGCTATTAAAGTATCGTATATTAAAGATTTTGAAATGACAAATAAAATGAATATCTTAAGTTTTCTGCGAAGAGCTTCTGAAGACAGGTTTGTTCGGGATGAATTTTGCAGTATTTTGTGTAACTGGTAAACCGTAAGAGATAGAGAAAATCTTATTTAACAAAAAACTAAGAGCTAGTTAAAACATTCAATTTATGTTATATACATTTTTTCTTGGAGTTGAACGTTTTTGAGATATTCCTTGTTATTGGTTTCAGTTCCAGATCCTGAAGATACAGCATACATAATACGGAAATTAGTGGAGGAGTACATATATGGAGATTAAATAAGAATATTAAGAAAATTAAATGGTTAGGAACTCAAATGGATAATGAGGAGAAAATAAGAGCAATTAAACAAACAAAGAAATGAAACAAACTGAATAAATTAAAAAAACAAGGGTCAGTTTTAAAATCGTATGTTAACGTTGTGAAATTCAAAAAAGAATAAGTGAGGGCAGAAAAATAATTGGCATACTGAACTCAGTATTATGGAGCAATAATATTATACAAAACGCATAATTTTAAAAATCTTTTGTACAAAGATACGTATGACAGAGCTATAAGTATTAGATATAGTTCAATAATAAATAAATTGTTAGCAAAAGAGGTATTTTAAGTGGGGTTATTTTTCTATACAGGAGGGAAATCAAGAACGATAGAAAATTAGATAAATGATGAAGTTTAAATAAAAAAATTATTGAAATAATAGAAGAAAGAAGATTGAAATGTTTGAACAAGTAAAGAATATAGAAAGTAGAAGAATTTCAAAATCGATTCTGGAGTGGAAGGTCGAGGGAAAGAGAAGGAAACATAGAGAGGAATATATGAATGGAACAAGAAGAAATATGAAAGCAAAGAGCTTAAAGAAGAAGTTGCAGAAACCTGAAATTTCTGGAGAAATGATTTTTTTAGATTGAAGGAGAACCACTATATTGTAGAAAGTTCCTAATAAAATACTTCAGGTAAAAACCATGTAATATGCTTAAAATTGAAATGTTATCTTGGGCATCTCATTCTATGGGGACCGTTTTTTTTTATTTTCAACCTCCGATAGGCCATAAATAAAAGCCAGGTTAATAGAAAACAATTATTTTTTATAAAAGTTTTTTACACTTATGTTCACTTTTCAACATAATCGCCGAAAAGATTGAGATATGTATCGTACCTGTACACAGGCTTTGTAATACCCCTTGCAAAAAATGTTACCGCCAATGAGTTCAAAATTGACGTTGTTTTGAAGATCTTCGTTGGTTTGAAAGTGGTGCCCTCCTAGACACATGTTCAGTTCAGGTGAACGGTGAAAGTCGCTGGGTGCCAGGTCAGGACTGTACGGCGGATGATCGAAAATGTCCCTTTGAAATTGTTGAAGGAGCCGATGGGTTGTGCCAGCAGTGTGTGGACGAGGGTTGTCACGGATCAACACAATTCCTGAAGTCAATATTCCTCTTCGTTTGTTTTGAATGGCTCTCCGCAAACTCGTAAAGTACGAAGGTCTTCAATACAACGTCAATGCTCATTTGAAATCATTGGCAGCAACATTTTTTGAAGTGGGTATTGCAAAGCTTGTACGCAGGTACGATAAATGTCTCAATGTTTTCGGTGATTATGTTGAAAGGTAACCATAAGTGTACAAAACTTTTAGTAATAAAACAATTGTTTTCTATGAACTTGTCTTTTATTTATAGCCTATTGGAGGTTGAAAAAAAAATCTGATGTGTTCCGTTCACATGACTTTCTCTATATTTCGGCAATAAATTATTTTTAAACATCATATACTTCTATTTACTTCTTGCTAATCAAGAAAAAATTGGCAGAAATAGTCTTATTCTAGGTTCCTTGTAAGTAGAAGCGAAATAAGGAAGCACCATAAGTTAAAGTGATAGTCAAAAGTTGAAGTTCCTTTGTTTATATGCACGAGTTCACAAAGTCCTGTGTGAGAAAAGTATAAGTTTTTTACAACTGAAACTAAAAACAAGGAATATCTCAAAAACAATCAACTCCACGAAAGAATTGTATATAACATAAATTGTGTGTTATAAAGTGCTCTACATTTGCTGTTCGGTAAGTTTTTGTTCATCTCTTATGGTTTAGCAGTTATGCAAAATTTCGTAAAGTAGTTCTCAGAGGCTATTCTAAGAAAATTCAAAATATACAGTTTATTTCAGGTAAATATCTTTAATATATATTTTAATCAAAATCGTTAGCCATTTTTTGTAAAATCAAAATTTTCGAAAAAAAGTTCTATGTAAAGGCTAGTTTGAGGTGGGGGGGATTTTTCTCAAAATTTTTGTGTTGCATCCTGGGAAGATACGAAACTTAAATACCAAGTTTGGTATTTTACCGACTTTTCGTTTTTGAGTTATCGTGTTCACAGGCACACGGACACACACGGACCTTTTTCTGAATGTTGTTAAACAGGGGACCCTAAAACATGTATTTCCGGTGAAATCTTAGTATCGAATTTTTGGTGGAGTGCAATACCTTTATACACTATGTACATAGTACGTAAAGAGAAAGTAACAAACGGCCCTCGTATATCACCAATATAATAATCTCCACAAGATTCAAGCAATCTCTACTAGAACGGTATCATATCCTTAGAGCAGATTCGCAGAACATGAAAATTCTGTACGAATGACCAGTAGGTGTATGGAGTCCTGAATTTTCCTTTTCAACTCTTTTGGAAGGATTTTAGCATGTCATACGGTGGAATCAATGTTATATGAATAGCTGCGATATAAGGTCGTTCTCGAGTATAAGGATTATTAAGTCAGGCCATGCTATTAGGAGAGCTTTTTCCCTCCTTTCGTCCCCAAATGTTCGCTGTGGATCCATAAAATCTTATTTAGATATTCAGAATATAATCTAAGGGGGAGGGTTCTTGGAAAGCCGTACGTTTGGATTATAACGGAAAGGTTTTTGCTCTCTGCGCGTTAATATAATAACATTGGAAATGGAAATCATTTAAATCATGCAGCAGTGGAGCCGCTGTGCAAACGCAAAACCCTGTGCGGAGGGGTTATTTATTAGAATTACCCGCAATAGCACACCGCACTCCGAAAACATGCATTTCCACGTGCCACAGCCGAGCAATGATTAATATTGTGAGTGCTGTAATGGAAACATCCCTGAGGTATTGTTTGTTCGTTCGTCAGCGTCTAATAAAGTGAATCATCCAGCCACTTCGTAAACCACTCTATTGACTCTTCAAATGAGGTAGTTTGTTAAGTATATGCATCTGTGAAAGTTGACAGAAATTGTGAAAAAGTCAAAAGCTACTTATAATACAATAACATGCATTCAAAACTTTAAGAAATTGTATTATTTTTCCCCACTTCGCGCAGTTTAACAAACAATTAACTATATTATTCAGGGTTACTACAAAAGAAATAGACAACTTCAACTGCATGTAAAACAAAAGCTATTAGAGAAAGCAACCTAATTATTTTGGAGGTATGTTGAGAAACTCTCAAAGTTTTGTTTGTTACTATTGGTAACGCTGTAGTGTTTTGTTTGTTGTTGCAGAAGCTGAAATGGTGGAAAATCCTGTGGAAAAGGCATATTGCTTGTTGGAATTTGCTAGAACGCAATCAGCGACTGTTGTCCAACGACATTTTAGAACACGTTACCACAAAAATGAAATGATGCGCTCACAAGAACCAGCATCGTCTTCATCGTGTTGCAACATGTCGATGCAAAAGTCACGCCGTATGACCTTATCTTCTTCACTCAGAGACTGGTACATCTGTAATCTGTAAGGCATCATGTGCAGTCGCTTCCGCAAGATTTTCCATACAGTTTGCTGTGGAATTTGTAATTGCATGCTTGCCCTAGATGTCGATTTCTGTGGGCTTCTTATGTAGGCAGAACGAACACGTTCAACGTTTTCTTCCGAAACTCTTGGTCTTCCCGAGCTCTTCACTTTGCACAAACATCCCGTTGTCTCGAATTTTCTATACCAGTCGTAGATTGACTGTCTAGTCGGTGGCGTTTTGTGGTAACGTGTTCTAAAATGTCGTTGGACAACAGTTGCTGATTGCGTTCTAGCAAATTCTAACACGCAATATGCCTTTTCCACAGGATTTTCCGCCATTTCAGCTTCTGCAACAACAAGCAAAACACTACAGCGTTACCAATAGTAACAAACAAAACTTTGAAAGTTTCTCAACATACCTCCAAAATAATTAGGTTGCTATATCTAATAGTTTTTGTTTTACAGGCAGTTGAAGTTGTCTATTTCTTTTGTAGTAACCCTGTATTACGATACAAGTGGGAGCAGTGTACTATTGCAGAAAAGAGGAAAAGTTTGAAAGGACAAAACAAAGTTGGGTCCTTGAGATTCTGCAGTACACTTAACACATGAGTATTGCAAACTATTTTTGCACGATGGTTAATATTAATTAAAATATAGTAATAAATTGATTACAAATTTATTAAATGCAAATTATTTTAATGAGAAATAAACATTTGGTTGCCATATATTTACCTTTTCATTGTTTTTAAAAAAAAATCTGATGTGTTCCATTCACATGACTTTCTCTATATCTCTATAAATTATTATTGTTAATAAGCTTATCTTTTATTTATTTCATGCTAATGGAGAAAAATTAGCAGAAATGACCTTATTTCTTACTTTATTGTAAGTAGAAGCGAAATAAGGGAGTATCATACGTTAAAGTGAAAGCCAAAAGCTGGTTTCTATGTGACTGATGTTTCTTTGTTTGTATGGACAGGAGTTGACAAATTCTTGTATGAGAAAAGTATGTTTTTCAAAGCTGAAACCAATAAAAAGGAATATCTCAAAAACGATCAACTCCACGAAAAAAATGTATATAGCATTAATTGTGTGTTTTAATGTACTACACATTTTTAGTGTGCTAAGTTTTTGTCCATCTCTTACGGTTTAGTAGTTATGAAAAATTCATCCAGAATAAAGTAGTCTTCAGAGGCTATTCCCAGAAAATTCAAAATATACATTTTATATGTCTGGTAAATAACTTTAATATACGATATTTTAATCAAAATCGTTAGAGCTATTTTTGAGAAAATAGAAATTTTCGAAAAAAGGTTCATTAAAGAATAGTTTTAGGTGAGGGGATTTTTTTCAAAACCTTCCTGTCGCATCCCTGGAAGATACTAAACTTAAATACCAAGGTTGGTATTTTACCGACTTTTCGTTTTTGAGTTATAGTGTTCACAGACACACGGAGACACTGACACACGGACACACACACACACACACACACACACACGGTATTTTTTCTGAAAATACTTTTTTTGGATACAGGGTACCCTAAAACATATATTTCCGGTGAAATCTCGGTATCGAATTTTTTGGTGGAGTGCAATACATTCTCTATACTCACTATACACAGTGAATAGAGAATACATTGCACTCCACCAAAAATTCGAAACCGAGATTTCACCGGAAATATATGTTTTAAGGTCCCCTGTATCCAAAATAAGTATTTGCAGAAAAGGTCCGTGTGTGTGTGTGTGTGTGCGTGTGTGTGTACGTGTGTCCGTGTGTCTTTGAACACGATAACTCAAAAGCGAAAAGTCGGTAAAATACCAAACTTGGTATTTAAGTTTAGTATCCTCCAGGGATGCGACACAAAGATTTTGAGAAAAATCCCCCCACTCCAAACTACCCTTTACATGGAACTTTTTTCGAAAATTTTTATTTTCTAAAAAAAGACTCTTAACGATTTTGATTAAAATTTCGTATATTAAAGTTATTTACCTGGCAAATAAAATGTATATTTTGAATTTTCTGGGAATAGCCTCTGAAGACTACTTTATTCTGTATGAAGTTTTCATAACTACTAAACCGTAAGAGATGGACAAAAACTTAACCCACAAAAAATGTAGAGCACGTTAAAACACACAACTTGTTATATACATTTTTTTCGTGGAGTTGATCGTTTTTGAGATATTCCATTTTCTTGGTTTCAGCTTTGAAAAACTTGATACTTTTCTCATACAGGAATTTGTCAACTCCTGTCCATACAAACAAAGGAACATCTGTCACATAGTAACCAGCTTTTGGCTTTCACTTTAACCTATGGTACTCCCTTATTTCGTTTCTACTTACAATAAAACAAGAAATACCACTATTTCTGCTAATTTTTCTCGAGAAGCATGAAATAAAAAATAAGCTTATAACAGTAATAATTTACAGAGATATAGAGGAGGTCATGTGAATGAAACACATCAGATTTTTACTTTTTCTAGCACCGTATGCACAATGTACATAGGGATAGAGAAGTATTGTATACCACCCAAAACTTCGATACCGAGATTTCACCGGAAATACATGTTTTAGGACCCCTTGTATCCAAAAAAAGCATATTGAGAAAACGGTCCGTGCGTGTGTGCGTGTGTGTGTGTGTGTGTGTGTGTGTGTGTGTGAGTATGTGTGCTCGTGCGTGTGTCTGTGAACACGATAACTCAAAAACGAAAAGTAGCTAAAATACCAAACTTGGTATTTAAGTTTAGTATCTTCCAGGGATGCGACACGAAGATTTTGAGAAAAATCCTTCCACTCCTAACTACCCTTTACATGGAACTTTTTTCGAAAATGTTGATTCTCTTAAAAATGGCTCTAACGATTTTTATTAAAATATCGTACATTAAAGATATCTACCTGACAAATAAAATGTATATCTTGAATTTTCTGGGAATAGCTTCTGGAGACCTGTTTATTCTGGATTAATTTTGCTTAATTTGGCATAACTAGTAAACCGTAAGAGGTAGACAAAAACTTACTATACAAAAAATGTGTGTTTTGTTAAAATACACAACTTACGTCATATACATTTTTTTCGTGGAGACTTACCATTTCGAGGTATTCATTGTTATTGGTTTCAGTTGTGAAGTACTTATACTTTTCTCAGGCGGGAGTGTCCGTTCTACTTCTGGCCAAGAAAAGAAGCGATTTGTAATGACAATCGCATAACGACAGCTTTTAAAACATTTGAATATGGGTTTAGCCTAGTGTATTCCCTTATTTTCTTCCTACTTATAAGGAACTAAGTATAAAGAACATTGTACTAATAAGTACCTCGATTAGCAAGGTGCACAACGAAGAATAATGTTATGTAAGAAGTTTGTAGAACAGCCAGAGAAAGTCATGTGGGTGTAACACATCAGATTTTTATCTGTAGTACGCTATTTAGAATTGATCTGTCACTTTTATTACGGAGAAAATTACATTAGCAGACACACAAATAGAAGCAGTCTGGAGAGTGGAATGTTCTACATTAATACGTCTAAACTCTAAAGTCTAAACAAAGGTACGAATTAGTATTTAATACATTTAAGGGTAGTTAAGCAACTGTATTACTTGCTGTACTGTGTTCTTGAGCTCATATCAGTATTGCGATTTATTTGGTTTCTACAGATTAGACGCGTGTTTGTTAAATTAGCAATATCTCTAAGTAGTAGAAAATAGTCACATCACACAAAAAACTTTAAATGTGAAAGCTCATGCTTATTAGGAGGTAGTCCCAACTTTAAGCATTGTTTTCTAGCAATGTTTTTTCCAGCACTCATACTCAAATACTGCACACGGTACAAAGTTTTATTAATTTATTCCAAAAAATCTGATGTGTACCATTCACATGACTTTCTCCATATCCCTGCAACAAATAATACTTAAAAAGCGTATACTTCTATTTACTTTATGCTAATCAGAAAGTAATAGCAGAAATAGTCTAATTACTCGCTTCCTTGTCAGTAGAAGCGAAATAAGGGACAACTGTAGGTTAAACTGATAGTCAAAAGCTGGTTGCTATGTCAATAAAGTTCCTTTGTGTATATGTATAGGAGTTGGCAAGTTCCTGTATGAGAAAATTATACGTTTTTCATAGCAGAAACCAAAAACAAGGAATGTCTCAAAAACGACGAACTCCACGAAAAAATGTATGATACATAAATTGTGTGTTTTAATGTGCTCTAAATTTTTATATAGTAAGTTTTTGTCCATCTCTTACGGTTTACCAGTTATTCAAAATGTAGTAAAATTCATCCAGAATAAACTACTCTTCAGAGGCTATTCCCAGAAAATTCAAGACATACATTTTATTTGCCAGGTAAATATGTTTAAAATACGGCATTTTAATCAAAATCGTTAGAGCCATTTTTGAGAAAATCGAAATTTTCGAAAAAAGTTCCATGTAAAGGGTAGTTGGGTGGGGGGATTTTTCTCAAAATCTTCGTGTCGCATCCCTGGAAGCTACTAACCTTAAATACAAGTTTGGTATTTTACCGACTTTTCGTTTTTGAGTTATCGTGTGCACAGACACACGGACACACACACACACACACACGCACACACACACACACACACGGACCTTTTTGTGAAAATGGTTTTTTTGGATATTGGGGACCCTAAAACATATATTTCCGGTGAAATCTCGGTATCGAATTTTTTGGTGGAGTGCAATACTTTCTCTATACACTATGTACATAGTGCGTATGGAGAAAGTAAAAATCTGATGTGTACCATTCACATGACTTTTTCCATATCCCAGCAACAAATAATTCTTAAAAAGCTTATACTTCTATTTACCTTATGCTAATCAGAAAAAGTTAGCAGATATAATCTTATTACTCGCTTCCTTGTAAGTGGAAGCGAAATAGGGACAAACGTAGGTTAACGTGATAGTCAAAAGCTGGTTGCTATGTCAATGAAGCTCTTTGTTTATATGGATAGGAGTTGACAAGTTCCTGTATGAGAAAAATATACGTTCTTCATAGCGGAAACCAAAAATAAGGAATGTCACAACAACGACGAACTCCACGAAAAAAATGTATATAACATAAATTGTGTGTTTTAAAGTGCTCTACATTTTTTGTGAAGTAAGTTTTTGTCCATCTCTTACGGTTAACATCATTCAACATTTAGTAAAATTCATCCAGAATAAACTACTCTTCAGAGGCTATTCCCAGAAAATTCAAGATATACATTTCATTTGTCAGGTAAATATATTTAATATCCGAAATTTTAATCAAGATCGTTAGAGCCATTTTTGAGAAAATCAAAATTTTGGAAAAAAGTTCCATGTAAAGGGTAGTTGGAGGTGGGGGATTTTTCTCAAAATCTTCGTGTCGTATCCCTGGAAGATACTAAACTTAAATACCAAGTTTGGTATTTTACCGTCTTTTCGTTTTTGAGTTATCGTGTTCACAGGCACACGGACACACGGACACACGGACACACGGACACACGGACACACGAACACACGGATACACGGATACACACACACACACACACACACACACACACACGGACGTTTTTGTGAAAATGCTTTCTTTGGATATTGGGGACCCTAAAACATATATTTCCGGTGAAATCTCGGTATCGAATTTTTGGTGGAGTGCAATACTTTCTCTATACACTATGTACATAGTGCGTATGGAGAAAGTAAAAATGTTATGCTGCCTCTCAATTTCCAAAGCAATGTTCCAATTTTGAGATATAAATTGTTAAATTTCGAAAAATAAAGGGTAATGAAAAATATGACAGGGAACTATTTTTCTACAATAGTAAAGCTAACATAAAAATATAATTAGACACATATATTTGTAATAACATGTAATAACGGAATTTTTATGTGAATATTTTTGAAAAATGCATTACGAATTAATACAGTAAATAGGGTTGTTTAAATAACCATGCAAGAATTTTGATACTTGACAAAAATATAGCCATATGTGTATAATAGTTAGTATATTTTTCAATAAGCTATGTTTTGTCCTTCAGTTCTTCTTAAATATTTTATTTCGTACTTTCGTACATTCAAATTGATCTCGTCAAAGTAACCTTTGGTGTCTTTGTGCAAGAGGCGGTTTGAAAATTTTACATATTGTAGTCATTGTATAATCGAAACTATTTAATTTTGAAATATCTTACTCTGCCTCCTAATTGGATGAAAAGACAAAGTATTTAAATGACTAAGCTTCATTGTAAAGCCATATTTTAATTCGAAGATTATTTTTTGTAATAAAGCCGATTATTTTGGATTTATGATTCATAATTCCATGTTTTAAGTTTCAGTAAATAGTGGTTGTTGAAATAACGATCTTGAAGGCAATTTTTAGAACCGCAAAAAATAATATATCTAACATAAGTTGTCTATCAACGTTTTCCCATGCACTGTAATTACTTCCTCTACACGTACTATGTACATAGTGTATTGAGAAAGTATTGCATTCCACCCAAAAATTGGATACCGAGATTTTACCGGAAATACACGATTTAGGATTCCTTGTATAAAAAAAAAACATTTTTGGAAAAAAGATCCGTGTGTGTCTGTGTGTGTATCCGTGTATCTGTGAACTCGTTAACTCAAAAACGAAAAGTCGGTAAAATACCAAACTTGATATTTAAGTTAATTATAATCCAGAGATGCGACACAAAGATTTTGAGAAAAATCCCCCACACCAAACTACCCTTTATATGGAAAAAATATCGAAATTTTAATTTACTCAAAAATGGCTCTGACAATTTTCATTAAAATACCGTATATCAAAGATATTTATATGGCAGGAAAATACGTATATCTTGAATTTTCCAGGAATAGTCTCTAAAGACCCTTCTATTCTGAATGAACTTTGTTGAATTTTGCGTAACTTAACCGTAAGAGATAGACAGAAGCTTATTGCACAAAAAATGTACATCACGTTGAAACAAAATTTATGTCGTACAGGTTTTTTCATGAAATTTATCATTTCTGTAATAATCCTTGTTATTTGTGTCAGATTTAAAATACTTTAAAATACAGTTTTATTGAGGGCTTTGAGGATTTTCGAAACTTATGCAGCTGTTATCTAAAGAGTATTCTATAAGAGTATTTTCCTTCATGGAGAAAACTAATACAAGCGCAAAAAGATATCGGGCATAGAGAAATATACACTATCCCAACACAAAAACCAACAAAACGTGAAAAAATGTATTTTGTATTTTTCAGCACATTTAATCTCATATTGCATTATGTTGCTATAGAATGGTGAAGTGTTTTTATTAACTTGCAGCCTTTCTGTTATTTAATGTGTATGTAATTTCAATATTTTCCTGATAATGCAATCCATATCGTTTGTATGGCGGAATTCAATTAGTTAATGTAAAAAGTAGAAGAGGGAAACAAAGCAAAGTTAATAAAATTGCATTGCATTGTCAACACAAACGCGCAAAACATACATGTTGAAAAGAAATTAATTACTCTATTGATTCGAATTCGAGGATATTTGTAAAGATCTCGTATAGAAACATTCCAAACTACTGGTTCGAGCAGAGTATAACAGTCTAGGTGCCAGATTCAAATAATATTAATGTTTTATAACGTCTTTAGGACATGTTTAATCGGTACACTGTGCCCAGTAATGTAACAGAAAAGTCGAACTGTGGTGCATGCATTTTTAACATTTGCTTTATGTACTTTATCTGCCCTTTGTAAACAAAGAAAGTAATGCTTATTTTGACTCTCTGAATAATAATAATAATAATAATAATAATTATAACACTATTATAATTATTATATATTTATATAAGTTAGACTGATTCGGTTCTCTCAAAGAAAGTGGCCAATTCAGCTATATATGAGTCTTTCTTTCTCTCTTCTTTCCTTTAAGTATGTGCACAAGGATCCTCTTAGGAAAGTGAACTTCTGACACTCGTCGGACATTGTGCATGATATTTTACTTGATATTCTTTTATTTATCCTAAATGTATAAATTGTTTTCTTATTTTTTAACTTTATTTCTCTACATGAACTATGTACATAGTGTTTAAAGAAGGTATTACACAGGGTTACTACAAAAGAAATTGACAACTTCAACTGCCTGTAAAACAAAAACTATTAGAGATAGCAACCTAATTATTTTGGAAGTATATTGAGAAACTCTCATAGTTTCGTTTGTTACTATTGGTAACGCTGTAGTGTTTTGTTTGTTGTTGCAGAAGCTGAAATGGCGGAAAATCCTGTGGAAAAGGCATATTGCGTGTTGGAATTTGCTAGAATGCAATCAGCAACTGTTGTCCAACGACATTTTAGAACACGTTACCACAAAAATGAAATGATGCGCTCACAAGAACCAGCATCGTCTTCATCATGTCGCAACATGTCGATGCAAAAGTCACGCCGTATGACCTTCTTCACTCAGAAACTGCAACATCTGTAATCTGTAAGGCATCATGTGCAGTCGCTTCCGCAAGATTTTCCATACAGTTTGCTGTGGAATTTGTAATTGCATGCTTGCCCTAGATGTCGATTTCTGTGGGCTTCTTATGTAGGCAGAACGAACACGTTCAACGTTTTCTTCCGAGACTCTTGGTCTTCCCGAGCTCTTCCCTTTGCACAAACATCCCGTTCTATGCCAGTCGTAGATTGACTGTCTAGTCGGTGGCGTTTTGTTGTAACGTGTTCTAAAATGTCGTTGGACAACAGTTGCTGATTGCGTTCTAGCAAATTCCTGCACGCAATATGCCTTTTCCACAGGATTTTCCGCCATTTCAGCTTCTGCAACAACAAACAAAACACTACAGCATTACCAATAGTAACAAACGAAACTTTGAGAGTTTCTCAACATACCTCCAAAATAATTAGGTTGCTATATCTAATAGTTTTTGTATTACAGGCAGTTGAAGTTGTCTATTTCTTTTGTAGTGATCCTGTATTCCACCCTAAATTCAATGTCGAGATTTCAGCGGATGTTTTGAGCCACCAGATTAAAAATAAACACTTTTTAGGGGTGGGAGTCAGTACAAATGTGATTGTGTGTTCGTGAGTGTCTTTTGAACATCATACCTCAAAAATGTAATTTACGTTAAATTTCAAAACTTGATATCTAATATTCGTACCTCACAAGGTTACTACAAGAAGATTTTTAAGAAAATTCAACACCGCAAACTATGCTTATCGTAAAGTTTATTTTATGAATAATGGCGCTAACGATTTTTATTAAAATTACAGTATATTAAAAGTACATTAAAAATTAAATGCGCAACATAAATTTTCTCGGATTAGCCTTGAAAGACCTCTTCATTCTGAATGAATTTTACCGAATATTCCATAACTGGTAAACCATAAGATATAGACAAAAAGTTACAACAAATAATGTAGAACGTCAAAACACACAATTTATGTTACATACACACACCGACCCACAATTCACTATTTCTGAATCATTCCTTATTGTTTGTTCAATGATAAACCAGTAAATGCTATCAAAAGGAAAGCCACCTGTCGTTTCATCTCTCTTTTGTTTTACTTCAATTGTTCACATAGCGACCAGCTTTTAAAAGATCTGGCTCGCTTTAGCCTAGCCTATTTCCTTAGTTTCCTTTTGTTTAAAAGCAAGAAAATAATAAGACAAATGCTGGCAATGCTTGTTTCGATTAGCATGAGGTAGATAAATGAAAAACGTTATAAGCTTAGTTTGCAGTACAGTTAGAGAAGTCATGTGAATGGAGCACATTAAATTTGTTTTGTTTTTTGTCCGTCCCACTATGTCCAACAAGTGCTCTCAAGAATCTCATTTTTGATGCTTCTATGTTTTGCTTTTGTTTATTCTTCCTTGACCACATATGTACAATCTACATTGTAGGCAGAGAAGAAATGTCATTCCACACAAAATGCAATCCGAGATTTCACCGGAAATACATGTTTTTGGGCACCATAAATCCGAAAGAAGCATCTTTAGAAAAAATATGTGTGTGTGGGGGGGGGAGGATAGCATAACTCAAACACAAAAATTCGGGTGAATACCAAACTCTTTGGCCGTAAGAAATAAGACAGAAGCGGAATTTAAATTTCGTTTTTATATTTCTTTAGTTTTACGCCCGGGCATGCAAAATAAATCTAGATGTAGATAAAACAAGTTTTTTTGTAATAATATTTTGTTTGCAGAACAGGTAGAGAAAATTATGTAATGGAACACACAAACTTTTTTGTGATACTCCATCATTATCAAAGAAATGGTACTGCTAAAACTTTATATAATTTCCAAACATAACTTTTCGATATATTCTTATTATTGTTCCACATTTTGGATTTAAATGTTATAACTTACGTTGTTGGTCTAATTCTCTTGCGCTACCATTTCATATTTAAAATCTTTTACTATTCCAGAATATTATTGCTAACTAACATTTTACACCGCTTTTGAGTTTTTCGCTTCAAAAATAAAAGTTTGATTTTTGTTGGAGATGTTGTTAAATTATAACACGAAGCTGTTTTGCAATTCATATTAACATTTCTGAAAACTGTCACCTGAAGCAGCTAATAAAAATTGATCTTTGTCGAATAGAAGAGTTGTTAAGTCCATTTTATAAAATTTCTTTGTAGAATCTAGCAATTCTTTGGTCGTGTATAAGTTAAAATGCAGGGTGATAATGGGCACTCATGTAGCACCCCTATAAGTATTAAAATAGTATATTTACTTCAACCACCAAATGGTATTGTAGTTTTGTTTTTCAATAAAGGCTCAGAATTACTTGCAGAAAATATTTTCCCTTTAATATATCTAGTAAAAAAACTACCTAAAACAGTAACACCAATAATAATAATAATAATAATAATAATAAAAAAAATAAATTTTATAAAAGCCACTTTACGAGTTTCTCTGTGAATATAAATCAAAAACTAAACACAATTTATTACTAAATTTAGTATTTAATCACAGCATGCTGGGCGTGAAACAAAATGTTCAAAAATGTATCCTCACCCTATACCTCCCTTTACATAAAAATGTAACGCAATTATTTATTTTTTCAAGTTTTGTTCAATAATGTTGGTGGAAATATCATGTGTTTAAAATATTTATATGACAAATGAAGCGCATACCTTGAATTTCCTGAATAAGCTATTAAAACTTTTTCATACCTGAAAGACTTTTTTACATCTTCTAAATTGTAACATTACACAAACATGAACGTATCATTAAAGCACACAATTAGTCAACCAGGTGGTCCAACTGCTCCGTAAATGACGTGTGTAGATATTCCTTCGTGTGTTAAGAGGGTTGCATTACTCTGTGGGGCTGTTTGAAGTTAAAACCGATAAGTGAGGAACTGGTATGAGCGACTTTGTTTGCCCCTCTCAATTACTGTAAGCCACTCACCATCTCCGCTGATAAGCAAGGAAATAATTGTGATTTTACTTTCAGTAATATACTAATCGGAAAATTCGGTGATATCTCTGAAAATAATGAGAAGCCATGCCTTTGCTTTGCATATTTTTCCAGATTGTCTGATCATTTGAAGCAACGTATCCATGATTTTCTTTAAAAAGGGGGGAATATTTTCAATTTCTCCTTTTGTGCAAATCAGATAGAGAAACTCTGAGACTTAATTCCACATGAATCTACAGTTGCAATAATTTGAAAAGTATTGGTCTAGTAAAGGAATTATAGATAAAAATAGTAGAAATTAATGGAAATATTGATCTCTCATTTTAGCCGAACTAACAGAAGCAATAAACTTGGAGTAAAAATACGATAGTAAACTCCAGGATTGGACGAATTCATATTGAATTTAACAAATAGTCGTCTCACTGTATGAAAGAAGGACTATTGGAGTTAATAAATATATATTGGCAAAACAGTTATATACTCGAAAAATGAAATATAACCCAGATAAGCTGTGTTAAAGGTACACAACTAGCTGTGAGAATTCTCGAGGAATAAGTCTGTTGAGTAAATGTTATTAATTGGGTGTGGGGGATTTTCTTGAAAATATTTGTATCGCATCCTTGTAAGATACCAAACTTAAAAGTTTGGTATTTAACGGTGTTTTAGTTTTTGAGCTATGCTGTCCACAGACATACACACAGACCTTGTTCTAAAACTGCTTTTTTGGACTTGGGGGACTTCAAAACACATATTTCCGTTGAAATCTCTACAATACCTACACTATATACATGGTACGTGTTGAGAAAGTAAACTTTGAAATTTTCGAAAAATGTTCGATGAAAGGGTAGTTTGTGGTAGGAAAATTTTCTGAACATTTTCGAATTGAGTTCTTTTAAGATACTACACTTAAATACCACTTAAAAATAGTGTTTGACTTTTGGGCTTCAGAAAACACAAACAGTCGCAAACGGATCTTTTTCTAAGAATACTTTTTTGTTTCAGGGGTCCCAAAACATGTATTTCCGGTGAAATCTCGGTATCAAAATTTTGGATGAAATACAATTATTTTTCTACCTACTATGTCAATGTACACTGTACATGCGTGCTAGAGAAAGTAACGATATCTTAATGGTTTGAAATAGCTTATTATATTTTTGTACAAACTTTTATTTTATGTTCTGAGTATATGCTAAAGTATCAAAAAAAATATAGAAAACTGTGGAATCTTTTATTTTTCTTTATTTTTAGATACATGTGTGTTATTTAAGCATGTGGAGCTTTTCATTTTTTTTTGTATTGCACCCAAAAATTCGGTACCAAGTTTTCACCGGAAATATATGTTTTGAAAGCCCCTGAGTCCAAAAAAAGGCATTTTTAGAAAAATTTCCGTGTTGTGTTTGTCTGTGTGTGTCTGTGAGTAGCATAGCTCAAAAACGAAAAGTGCGTTAAATACCAAACCTGGTATTTAAGTTCAGTATCTTCCAGGGATGCGACACGAAGATTTAAAAGAAAATCTGCCTATTTCAAACTATCCTTACATGGAAACATTTTCGAATATTTGATTTTCTCAAAGCAGGCTTTAACGATTTTGATTAAAATGTCGTATATTAAAGAAATTTACATGACAAAGTGTATATCTTGATATTCCTGAGAGTAGCCTCTGAAAACATCTTTATTTTGGATGAATTTTGCGGAATTTTTCTTAAGTGGTAAACCGTAAGAGATAGACAAAATTTTACTTGACAGGAAATGTAGAGCTCGTTAAAACAAACATGTCATATTGTATAAAACTTTTTCGTAAAGTTGATCGTTTTTTAGATATCCCTTGTTCTTTATTTCAGCTTTAAAAAAAACATACATTTCTCATACAGAAATTTGTCAACTCGTGTCCATACAAAGGAACTTCAATTATATAGCAACCAGCTTTTGAATATCACTTTAACCCTTAGTACTCCCTTATTTCCCTTTTACTTACAAAGAAGCAAGTAATAAGACGATTTCTGCTAATTTTTTTCTCGTTAGCTTGAAGTAAGTAGAAGAATAAGCTTTTCATCAATAATTTGCTGTAGAGATGCAGAGAAAGTCATGTGAATGGAACGCATCAGACTTTTTTCATGGAGTTGATCGTTTTTGAGATATTCCTTGTTTTTGGTTTCAGCTTTATACTTTTCTTAAACAGGAATTCGTCAACTCCTGCCCATACAAATAAAGGAACATCAGCAACATAGCAACCAGTTTTTGACTATCACGTTAACCTATGGTACTCTCTTATTTCGCTTCTACTTACAAGGAAGCAGGTAATAAGACTATTTCTGCTATTTTTTTCTCCATTAGCATGAAGTAAAAAGAAACATAAGCTTTTTAACAATAATTTGTTTCAGATATGTAGAGAAAGTCATGTGAATGGAACACATCAGATTTTTCTGCATACTATGTATATGTACACTGTACATACGTACTAGAGAAAGTAACCATATCTTAATGGTTTGAAATATAAAACATATTTGTATAAGCATATATTTTATAAACATATATTTTATGCTCTGAGTATAATGCTAAAATGTCAAAACAAATATAGAAAACTGTGGAACATTTTTTCTTTCTTAGACGCTCTTGTGTTGCTTATCGAGTAGGATTCTTCATTGTTTTGCTGTTTCACAGCATTTTTACTTTCTCCATACGCACTATGTACATAGTGTAATAGAAAAATATTGCACTCCACCCAAAAATTCGATACCGAGTTTTCACCGGAAATATATGTTTTAGGGTCACCAATATCCAAAAAAAAAGCATTTTCACAAAAAGGTCCGTGTGTGTCTGTGTGTCCGTGAGTCCGTGTGTCCGTGTATCTGTGAACACGATAACTCAAAAACGAAAAGTCGTTAAATTCCAAACTTGATATTTAAGTTTAGTATCTTCCAGGGATGCGACACGAAGATTTTGAGAAAAATACCCCCACCCCCAACTACCATTTACATGGAACTTTTTTCGAAAATTTCGATTTTCTCAAAAATGGCTCTAACGATTTTGATTAAAATGCCGTATATTAAACATATTTACCTGACAAATGAAATGTATATCTTGAAATTTCTGGGAATAGCCTCTGAAGAGTAGTTTATTCTGGATGAATTTTACTAAAATTTGAATAACTGCTAAACCGTAAGAGATGGACAAAAACTTACTGCACAAAAAATGTAGAGCACATTAAAGCACACAGTTTATGCTATGTACATTTTTTCGTGGAGTTCGTCGTTTTTGTGACATTCCTTATTTTTGGTTTCTGCTATGAAAAACGTATAATTTTCTCATACAGGAACTTGTCAACTCCTATCCATATAAACAAAGAGCTTCATTGACATAGCAACCAGCTTTTGACTATCACTTTAACCTACGGTTGTCCCTTATTTTGCTTCTACTTACAAGGGAGCGAGTAATAAGACTATTTCTGCTATTTTTTTCTGATTAGCATAAACCTATATGAGCTACAGAAGAGTAAGCAATTAAAGCTTTCATATCTACTTGACGTAAGCATATTAGATAGAAGTATAAGCTTTTTAAGAATAATTTGTTGCAGGGATATGGAGAAAGTCATGTGAATGGTACACATCAGATTTTTACTGTTAGGAATAACAGTGTCGCTGTCTTTGTTAATAATATTCCATTAATCAGAAGTGCTATTTAGGTTTATTATGAATTCATTTCTTAAGCAGAGAGGACTTCAGAAGATTAAAAATTGCCTTAATCAGGTGGATGGTAACATGGATTAGCTGGTGCGGACAGCTGGCGATATTGTGTCATGCAAATCCCGCAGTTGAAGAGGAATGGAATTGCTGCGTATGAATATGACAAATTGACGGGAGAGTGACAACTCCTGTCGTACATGACATATTGACTGTTCAACATCCACATAAAAAATTATATTTTCCTTTGTGTCACAGTCTTCAGCAATTCATCAGCTCTGGGGTCATTATGAAGCGAGTCTAGCTCACTTTTGTTTTCATGATAAGAAAAATCTGATGCCATCCATTCACATAATTTTCTCTATCTGTTATGCAAACAATAGGTTATTATTTTACCTGCATCATGTAGAAGGGGATACACTAGGCTAAGTGATAGAAAAAATGTTAGTCAAAACGATATTTTATAACTGAAACCAATAGCAATGAATATATCGGAAACTGCTAACTCTACAAAAAGTGTATTTGACACACTGTGTGGTTTAACAAGATCTAGAATTGTTGTGGAGTGCGTTTTTGTCCATATCTGATGGTTGTTCTAAAGTAATCAATCCAGAAAAAAGGATCTTCAGCACTTATTCCTAGAAAATTCAAGATATACATTTCGCTTATCATGAAAATATCTTAGACATATGATTTTTAGTCCAAATCATTAGAGCCATTTTTGAGAAAATCACAATTCTCGAAAAATGTGCCTTATAAAGGTTGGTGTGGGGAGATTTTCCTAACAATCTTCGTGTCGCATACGTAGAAGATACTAAACTTAAGTACAAAGTTTTTGAGTTATAATGCCAGTACGCGCACACACATACACTCGGACCTTTTTCTAGAAATGTTTTTAGGGCAAAAAACATATGTTTACGTTGAAATCTCGACATCGTATTTTTGGATGAAACACAATACCCTCTCTATCTACGTGTAGAGAAAGTAAAATTATATGCCATTTTTGGCTATGCAAAATCTTATTTTTACTCTTTTATGAGGAAGTTAATTCAATGCTGTATAGAACTTTCTTCAATCGAGAAAAAGCATTTAAAGCTATCAATATCCATAGGAAAGCTAAACTATAGTTTTAGGCTTTCACGGCCGGCGTTCAGATTAGTAACAGAAATGTTTGGCGGGCATGTAGGCCGTGGCATAGAAGTTTTAGTATCTTCCATGTCTTCTAGAGCACGACAAACAAAATTTATTTTATTAACGAAAACTAAATGTCTTCAAAATGTGTGTTAATTGTATAAACCAAGGCTTTCACAGCCGGTGTCTTGAATAATGAAACTATTTCCGGGCTTGTAGGTTGTGGTCCATTGGATCTCGAAGTTTCCAATGTTTTGCCAAGGGCTCAGCTCTGACCAGCCACCGGGTCACCATGAAGATGCCAAGCGCAGCTCCATGGTGAAACGTTGGGAACTTCGAGACCCAATGGACCACGGCTTACAAGCTCGGAAAATAATTTACTACTGTGTCTTAATACATTTGTTCTTCCACACTAATCGTGTCAGACTAAAGTTTGAAAGCTATATTCAGACTGAAAAAAAGCAATTCCATTAACGTGATTTAAACCAAACATCTCCACAGATTCAGTTGGTTAAAACATAAAGTCAGGGCTTAAAGTACATATTACATTGCAAGTCACCATTGGGGTATGTCAATTCAGACCTCTCGTGGTTTACCAAGAAAATAACAAGTCAACTGGGAATATAAATCCCTGTCGGCATGTTGCAATGGCACCTCAGGGGCTAGAAAAACTGAACCATCCAAAATTTTATGTTTTACTAGAAATACATGTTCAAGGGTCCCGTTTATCAAAATAAAAACATTTTTAGAAAAATGCCCATGTGTGAGGTGTGTTAGTGTATATGTGAACAAGTTTATTATCTTCCAAGGATGCGACATGAAGGTTTAGAGCAAAATCTCCCCACCTCAAACTGTCTTTTACAATTTCCAAAATTTGTATTCTCTCAAAAACGTCTGAAATAACTTTTATTAAAATACCTTATATGAAATATACTTTACAAATAAAAAGTTTATCTTGAATTTTCAGCGAATAGTTTCTGAATACATTTTAATCTAGACGTTTTTCTTAACTGGCAAACCGTAAGAGAAAGACAGAGTGAAAACTTATTACACAAAAATGTAGATCTCGTTAACACACAATATCATTTCAACTTTTTTCTTGGAGTTGTCTATTTTTGAGATATTGCTTATTTTTGATTTGTTTTAAAATGCTTAAACCTTTTTCATACGAAATTTGTCAAATTCTGGCCATGCAAAACAATTTCAATCACATAGCAACCAGCTTTTAAAGCATTTCACTATCTTTTCAGTTTAATGTACTCCCTTATTTCCCTTGAACTTGCAATGGAGCAAGCAATAAAGGCATGTTCCGCTAATGTTTATCTCGATGAGCATGAAGTAAATAGGAGAATAAGCTATTAAACAATAATTTGTAGCAGAGATGTAAAGAAAGTCATGTGAATGGCATACATTAGATATATTCAATCTGTCCTATCTTTCTAACTTCCTCAAACTATTTTCAGAGGAATTTTATGGTAAGAATTACTCAATTTTGGAGAGCATACAAGTTTTCAATGATTCATCTGTAAACTAGATCTGAGACACAATTATGTAATTAGAGAAAGTTGTCACCCAAAAAGTGAATACTAACATGCGTCTGTAAATAAACACATTGAAACTTGCTAAATTAAAAAAGAAATAGAAAAAACAGAAGAAAATTCGGTTAAATGTATCTATGTTTGGAAATTTCAAAGGATATAGCATAAAGGTGTTCAAGAAAATCACCTCACTCTACAGTAATTCTTATATATACATATTTTTGGTAGTTTTGATGTTCCCAAAAATGGCCCTAACGATTTTGATTAAATTACCACATACTTGAGATGTTTGAATAGCAAATAGAATATGTATCTTGAATTTTTGCAAATAGTCCATAAAGTTCTATTCGCTCTTAATGACTGTTGTGTCATTTGTAAACTATTAGATTTAGATATCATATTTCTGATCTTTTGTTACTATATATATGTATACCAACATTTGTCGTTTCTGAAATATTGTATATTTTAGATTTAAGCTTCACTCGACCTTCTGAACTCTCTTGTGTTTTATAAAATACACTAAAATTATAACTTATACAACACATAGTTTCTCAATAGCTCATAAACAGAGTCGTCCGCAAGCTGTGTAGTATTAATTTATAAATTAGCTTTTGAAATACTTGAATTTGATTAACATAATTTTTGCTAGTGTAACTACATTTAATGTTTTGGAACGGAAGGTGTTTTTTATGAATAATGTATAAAATATAATAATAAAATAAAAGAATAAGGAGGCCAAGAAGGAAAAGAAAGTAAATACAAAGAATAGGAAAATGCCCAAAACAGATCGTCATAACAAATTGTAAGATATGATGAAATAAACCCTTATTATATAGATAAAGGAACGAGCAAATTGCTTGCCCAGGGACAGAAGTGTTTGGAAGTGAAGGTGCGCGCACCCTTTTTAGACGCTGGTTTTACGGGGTAGCGTGTTTCCGCAGGGTTGTCAACCAAGGGTAACTTATTTCTTTGAGACCCTCAAGCATTATTGGTAAACAGGCTGTGTATTTAACCGCTAACTAGTTTTTTTTTTCTTTTTTTTTTAAATGATTTATTGATCGACCACGCATATGTGCTCTACAGATCATTGATTTTGGACACTATTTACATGCATGATACTGAATAACATTGAAATGAGGTAAGCCCCATTAGGCTCTCATAAGTAGGTACATTTGTTTTTATTTTACAAAAGATCTGTTGTAAGAGCTGGTTCTGTGGTAGGCGACTCTTGATGCGAGTTGGATAGCTAGATTTTCTGCCAAGAGAATAGTGAATTGCTCCTGAGACGTCTTTAAGCTTGCTGTAAAACTGTTCGGCTTGTGAAGAAATTGACTACTGAATGATGCTGATTCCAGTTTCTCTATGTAGTTGAATATTTCTGACAAAGCATGGTGCATTCGTTGAAATTCGGAATATTTTGTTTTGAAATGCCTGGATACGTTTGATTTCGGAAGGATTGGTTCCTCCCCAAACTGGACAAGCGTATAGTAGGAGTGTTCTTAATAGAGTCGTAAAAAGTAGTGTGCAGTTTTTTACTTCGAGTGAATATCTTTTGTTGAGGAGAGGGTAGAGCTTTTCCAGTCTTGCTCGGTCTAGTTTGAGCTTATTACTTATATGTGGTTTCCATGTGAGTCGTCGATCCAGGAGTACACCGAGATATTTCACTGTTTCTGTCTGCATAGTGTAAAGATCATTGCTTCACATTTTTGCTGGTTGAGCGAAATACACCAGTTGTCTAGCCAGGGTATGATTAAGTTTAAGGCCTCTTGAAGATATTGCAATGTGTTGAGAAGATTGTAGTATCGTCCGCGTACATAGCGATTTGAGCTGTAGGCGTTGCAGGCATATCAGAGGTGTATAGGTTGAACAGAACTGGTCCCAGGATAGATCCCTGAGGAACTCCGGCTGTTATAGGCTTGGTAGAACAGTGACAATTATCTATGCGGATTGAGAATATTCGTTGTGACAGAAAGGAGGAAATTATTTTATAGAGGTGGTCTGGAATACCGTTGATGAACAGTTTGTATAGAAGAACCACTAACTAGTTGAACTAAACCAAACATAGCGTACTTGACATCTTGCATTCACATGACTATCCATCATTTATTAGCGAATATACAAATTATTCTCATGAAATCTTGTTTTATCTACTTGACGTTAATCGGAATAAACCTTTCCTTAAATAACTGCATTACACATTTCTTTATGGAATCAAAGGAAACCAAACACTACTATCTGTCTTAAAATGCCATACACTTTACACGGCATCACGAGTATTGACTGAAAATTGACAAGACTTTTGAAGAATGACTAAGAACTACTAATAACGGATATCTCGGAAATGTCTAATGCTACAGAGAAGTTATTTGGGGTGAATTTTAAAGAATTTTACTTTTTTATTGAGGACTTTTTAAGCTGTTCACAGAATGTTTAAGATACATATTTTAGTTTTCACTTAAAACACCGTTAATGTTTTATTTTAATCTCAATCGTTAGTCATTTTTCAGAAATTAAAACAAAAATTCGAATAATGTTCCGTGTAACTGCTGGTTTGACTTTGCTTAACTTAACTATATTTATTTGCTTATTTGCATGCCTGATTTTTCTTAATATCTAAAATATTTGACTTTTTATAATAATAATAATAATAATAATAATAATAATAATAAATAAGTAAATAAATAAAGTAGGTAAATAACCAAGTAATTGAAATGCAGAATATTAAGGTTAGTCAAGTTCAACCGTTGTATTTCATTTGCATCTCTTTTTGTGAAATAACTCTTCATGGCACAGCTCACTGAGAGCCATGTCCTACCACCCGGCCGCTGCGTCCCCCATCTCGGTCCACCATAGACGTCATGGATGGGGTGCAATATTGGGGGGTGAGACGTGATCAGCGATTCGAACCCCCCCTCCCCAATCAGCCTAGAGCCGCTACTTCTCAATCAAGTAGCTTTTCAATTTGCCCCCCAGGGACCTCACGAGTCTGAGTGCACCCCGGTTCAGATCTTCCAGTGGGGGAAAGATCCCCACTGGGAATCGAACACAGGTCTCCCGCTTGGCAAGATGCAACGCTTAGGAGACGACTTCTTTTTATGAACCACAAACATATATTTTTACTTTCTCCATACGCAGTATGTACATAGTGTATAGAGAAAGTATTGCACTCCACCTAAAAATTCGATACCGAGATTTCACCGGAAATATATGTTTTAGGGTCCCCAATATCCTAAAAAAAAAGCATTTTCACAAAAAGGTCCGTGTGTGTGTGTGTGTGTCCGTGTGCCTGTGAACGCGATAATTCAAAAACGAAAAGTCAGTAAAATACCAAACTTAAGTTTAGTATCTTCCAGGGATACGGCACGAAGATTTTGAGAAAAATCGCCCCACCCTCAACTAACCTTTACATGGAACTTTTTTCGAAATTTTTGATTTTTCAAAAACGGCTCTAACGATTTTGATTAAAATTTCGTATAATAAACATATTTACCTGACAAATAAAATGTATATCTTGGATTTTCTGGGAATAGCCTCTGAAGAGTAGTTTATCCTGGATGAATTTTACTAAATTTTGAATAACTGCTAAACCGTAAGAGATGGAATAAAACTTACTACACAAAAAATGTAGAGCACATTAAAACACCAATTTATGTTATATACATTTTTTTTCGTGGAGTTCGTCATTTTGTGACATTCCTTATTTTTGGTTTCTGCTATGAAAAAGTATACTTTTCTCATACAGGAACTTGTCAACTCCTATCCATATAAACAAAGGAACGTCGTTGACATAGCAACCAGCTTTTGACTATCACTTTAACCTACGGTTGTCCCTTATTTCGCTTCTACTTACAAGGAAGCGACTAATTAGACTATTTCTGCTATTTTTTTCTGATTAGCATAAAGTAAATAGAAGTATAAGTTTTTAAGAATTATTTGTTGCAGGGATATGGAGAAAGTCATATGAATGGTACACATCAGATTCTTTTCCTTTCCACTCCGCATTGGACACTGATACTGTTGGAGACGTTTTCTAATCCCTTACAGTGTCCATCTACCCGCTCGCACTCAAGCAGTACTTTTTCTTTGATCTTTGTTCAATTTATCCAGATGCATTTCCGCTTTCCATGCATTCTTATTGGCATATATGTTTCTAATGGTCTTTTTTCCATATATTGCTAAACAAGTTTTGTATTTCTATATCTTCAAATTTCTTCTTAATTCTTTCCAAAGAACCATTCACATTATTTTCCCCCGTTGCTGATTGCGTTCTAGCAAATTCCAACACGCAATATGCCTTTTCCACTGGATATTCCGCCATTTCAGCTTCTGCAACAACAAACAAAACACTACAGCATTACGAATAGTAACAAACGAAACTTTGAGAGCTTCTCAACATACCTCCAAAATAATTTTGTTGCTATCTCTAATAGTTTTTGTTTTACAGGTAGTTGAAGTTGTCTATTTCTTTTGTAGTAACCCTGTATATTCTTCTGTACTTGTAAAGAAGATACACACACAGGACTTTTTTCTAAAAATGAATTTTTTTATTCATTCAGGAAGACTCAAAGCATGTATTCCCGGTGAAATCTTGGTGTTACGTTTTAGGGAGAATGTAATACATTCGTTTGTTCTTGGTAGAGAAATGCAGAAACACAGACACACACAAAGAGCTTTTTTCTAAAATTTAAGTATGTTATTTATTCGGGAGGCCTCAAAGCGTGAAATCTCGATATTATATTTTTGGAAGAATGTAATACATTCCTCAGTACTTGGTAGAGAAAGTATAAAGTAAAAATATCTTACTTTATACTTGACACTAACAGTTGGCATACGTTTAAACTTACTTTTAATCGTGGCTATCATTAGTGAAAGAGAAGTGCGACAGTAATTTCCAGTGACCTATATACCTGAATTGCAACGCTGCTACTACATGTGTCTAATTAAAAATACTTAATTTGGTTATGACGTCAGGTTTGAACTAAACTCGAAGCTCCTTGAGTTCGCAGAACAAACTTGTTATATAATTAACGAAGGATCGGAAAGTTTGGTTTGTTTCAAGTCCCCGCTGTGCGACCGCCTGAAGGTTGTGTAGTGATCACCAAGAGGATTGGCTTCAAGCGTCACGCTTCCCGAGTCACGTATTACATGGCATCGCGACAGACTGCACTGTTACAAAGTTTTTTATATGTCAACTCTGGCCACGAAAATAAAAAATAAACCAAAGTAGAGGCTATCTGATGAGTGCAGCTGTATAATTTGACTTCCGGAGATGAAAATTTCTGGGAATATACGTGACCTCTCCCAAATTCAAGAGTTATGTATTCATAAGATCATGTCCGAGATTCAAAGTGAGCCTCTGCAAGAAAGCAACGTAAGGAGATATATAGTTCGTTCATGAAGTTTGTGACTAGATGGAGCTTTGACCGAATTCATTCACCGACTGAAGATGAACTGTGTAAAACATAGGACCATAGAACTAGCACACATTGAGTGCAGATAAACTTTCCTCTCAATAGCCCGGTTAGTTTTTTCTATTTATACATACTAATACGGGGCGGCTAAACACTGACTTATTTTGCACTCATAAGATGGTGTAGTGAGCTTGTCATTTGTTTCTCCTCCCCTGTGAGCTCCCGATCCTGCAGTGCTGTAGCAGATGAAATAAAACAAATGAGCACTCGCACAGATATTATGTGATATCACAGGGTGAAGAAGCAGGAAAAGATAGCTCCAAAATGAATGATCAACCCAATTGAAACGTGAAAATATTAAGCAGGCTTGACTCAACTCATAAATGAAATAATGATTTATCATACTCTAAAAATTAAAAATATTAAATTAAAATTAAAACATGTTCTTATAATTATTTCTTTAGTGATAAATGACCAAAAGAGATGACCATCAGTTTTACAGGATACGGGGAAAAACTACACAGGCTGGATCGCTTACTATAGGTATAAAACCGAGAAAAGAGCATTGTTCTGCGCAGGCGAGTCTGACGCTCCCCCTCTACGTTCTTCCTCCACGCACGCGCGAAATAAACAGTGAGTACGTTTCCGCTACAGTGAGGATGATTTGGGACGAGAATCTGACTGATGGGACGAATAGACAAGGAGGAAGGAAGGACGGAGGGGCAAGAGTGGGGGGGGGGGGATAGTCCTGAAGTACCAACGATAACCTCCCTCCTGGATATTCTTTTCTTACCTCTTACACTGGAAGGGAACACTGTTATATAACAATGTCTGTACTTGTCTATAATTATTTTCAGCCATAAACATTACACATAGAAACCATTTTTGTTAAATTAATTTTTAATTTAGTTCTGTAAACTTTAACCTTTTCTAACACATACTTAGTATATAGGAGAGTTATTGCATTCCAACCAAATTTTCGAACATGTGTTTTTCCAGAAATACATGTTTTGAAAATCCCTGAATTAAAAAAGAACGTTTGTGCACAAATGTGTGTGTGTGTGTGTGTGTGTGTGTGTGTATGTCTGTAACAGCATAACTCAAAATGAAGCGCAAATTTGGATGAATACAATCTCGGTATTTAAATTTTGTCGAAAAATTAGACGAAACATTTTCTGAAAATCTCTTCAAACTACCTTTTATTTGGATAAATAATTTCAATATGTATTATTTTCTCAAAACGGCTCCAATAAATATAACTTATATAATTTATGCCAAAACATATAACTTAAATTTGGAGAATGCCAAGTCTTCTTCATTCGGAAGGAAATTAATATACGATTAAACGATGACAGGCAGCTGAAAACTCACTGTACGAAATAAAAAGATAATCGTTTTAAAACACGCTTACCACTTCCAATATCTTTGAATTATCAGCCACTTCCGATACATTTTTTAATCTTTTTGTAATTTTTCAAAACAGTTTGTACAATTCTATTGTTTCTCACGAAGTCTTGTTAAGGTCAGCATGAAGTGATTTTTAAACACCTGACAATCGGTTCAAGTTTTGTATATCTCTCTCTCTTTTATTTTCTTTTTTTTTTTTTTTTTTTCGTAGCTTAACGTCACATACACACACACACGTACAACATTTGTCTAAAAATCCTTTTTTTCTTTCGTCACGGACATAAACAAAACAAAATATTTTTCCTGCGAAACCTTAACATCAAATTTTTGGGTGGAATGCAGTAACTTCTCTATCTACTATGTACGTAATACGTGGTGGAGAAATTGCTAAACGATAGTGAATATAAAAAAAAATATGAATGCATTACGTCAAAGAATCTATTTTAATTTAGAATCCTTGCTAAGTACAAAATATGGTTTTTAAATCACATTATTAGGTGAGTTTTATGGTAATTCAAAATTGGAACGTATACTCAAAATTGTATAGAAAAACTTTTATATGTTTTCAATAGGTAAATAAGATGAAAAGAGATTCAATAGGAAAATAGGCTTAAATTAAAAGAAAATGCAAAAAATAGCTTCATTGAAACGGAATAAGTAATTTTTTTTAAACACAGTTACGAAAAGTGATGACAGATGGTTGACTTCTGGGATAATTTGTTGATATATTCTCAGGACAGTTTTTGGATAATTTTTACTTTCTCGCGCCCGTATGTACAATGTACCTAGTACATAGAAAAAGTATTTTAAGCACCCAAAAATTTGATATCGAGATTTCACCGGAAATACATGTTTTGAGACCCCTGAATAAAATATAGAAACACGTCTGTCTATCTGTGTGTGTGTGTGTGTGTGTGTGTGTGTGTGTGTAGCATAGCTCAAAAAACGAAAAGTCGGTTGAATAGCAAAATTGGCATTTAAGTCCAATATTTTCCAAGGATGCGACACAAAGATTTTCAATAAAATGCCCTCCTCCCAAGCTACCCTTGACATGGAAAACATTTCGAAATTTTTAATTTGCTCAAAAATGGCTCTAACGATTTTGATTAAAATATCGTATATTAAATATATTTACCTGACAAAATCTATAACATGAATTTTCTGGGAACAGCCTCTGAAGACTACTTTACGGAATTTTGAATAACTGTTAAACCGTAAGAGATGGACAGAAACTTACCACACAAAAATGTAGATCACCATAATACACACAATTTATGTTCTCTCATATATTAATTTGTCATCTCCTGTACAAGAAAACAAAGGAACTTCAGTCACATAGCAACCAGTTTTTTACTATCACTTTAACCTATGTTACTCCCTTATTTCGCTTCTACTTACAATAAAGCAAGTAATAAGACTATTTCTGCTAATTTTTTCTCTATTACCGTGAAGTAAATAGAAGCATAAGCTTTTTAACAATAATTTGTTGAAGAGATGAAGAAGAAAGTTATGTGAATGGAATACATAAGGTTTTTTCAAAATGTTTTTATTAATCAATCTTAGTTTTACCATATGAAATGGGATTAATGCAGCTCAAACATGAATGAAATCCTGCATTTGAGTTCCTGACAAATGTCTGTCTGTCTCGAGCTCGCTCCTTGGAATTCGTGGTATGTGAGGTAGATGTGCTGGCAGCAAAAGTATAGGAGATAGGCGGCACGCGTCCCCGTCAGTCTGCACAGCTATGTCCATTAGTCAAACATCGCGTTCTGTAGCCTTGGAAGCGGACGCAAAAAATCTGACATGACCTTCTCCATATCCCTGCAACAAATTATTCTTAAAAAGCTTATACTTCTATTCACTTTATGCTAATCAGAAAAATTAGCAGAAATAGTCTTATTACTCGCTTCCTTGTAAGTAGAGACGAAATAAGGGACAACCAAAGGTTAAGTGATAGTCAAAAGCTGGTTGCTATGTCAATGAAGTTCCTTTGTTTATATGGATAGGAGTTGACAAGTTCCTGTATGAGAAAAGTATACGTTTTTTATAGCAGAAACCAAAAATAAGAAATGTCTCAAAAACTTCGAACTCCACGAAAAAAATGTATATAACATAAATTGTGTGTTTTTATGTGCTCTACATTTTTTGTGTAGTAAGTTTTTGTCCATCTCTTACGGTTTAGCAGTTATTCAAAATTCAGTAAAATTCATCCAGAATAAACTACTCTTCAGAGGCTATTCCCAGAAAATTTAAGATATACATTTTATTTGTCAGGTAAATATCTTTAAATTACGAAATTTTAATCAAAATCGTTAGAACCATTTTTGAGAAAATACAAATTTTCGAAAAAGTTTCCATGTAAAGGGTAGTTAGGGGTGGGGGGATTTTTCTCAAAATCTTCGTGTCGCATCCCTGGAAGATACTAAACTTAAATACTAAGTTTGATATTTTGCCGACTTTTCGTTTCTTGAGTTATCGTGTTCACAGACACACTGACGTGCACACACGTACCTTTTTGTGAAAATACTTTTTTTGGATATTAGGGACAATAAAACATATATTTCTGGTGAAATCTCTGTATCGAATTTTTGGGTGGAGAGCAATACCTTCTCTATACCTGTGTGGCTACCCCACAATAGAACTTTGGCCAGGACGTAATCATGTTTATTGCGACCATGCAGGCCATCGTCTCACTCCATACTGCTGTAACGTTAATGATGAAATGCCTAATAGGTACCATCCATATCTTGCAATCACTTCATAATGATATCACCAGCTGTTTTGTCCCGCCTTGCACAGGCGAATTTTAAAATGTCAAAATATTGCTTTATTGAGCTCTTATATATGCCTGTTCAATTTAGACCAAACTTGGTCAACACCATTCTCCGTTGCTGATAAAGGATACAGAAGAAAAATTTCATGCTTGCATTCACAGGACTTTCTCCACCTCTTACGTAAACAGACTACTCTTACAAAAGATTATTCTTCTATCTACTTCATGCTAAAAGAGATAAACGTTAACAAAATTGGTCCTACTACTAAGCACAAGAGACCTAAGGGAGTATGCCAGGCTAAAGTGACAGTCAAATCTTATAAAAGCCAATCAATATGTGAACAATTGAGGTTCACAAAAAGGTAAATATCACATAAACTGTGTTTTAACGATATCTACATTTTTAAGTTTTTGTATGTCCCTTACGGTTTACCAGTTATGCAAAATTCATCTGAAGTGAGTAGATGTTTAGAAGCCATTCCCAAAAAATTTAAGATATACAGTTTATTTGTGATGTAAAGAACTAAAAATGTGGTATTTTAATCAAAATCGCTAGGACTATTTTTTAGAAAAACAAAAACTTCCTGTAAAGTATAGTTTGGGGTGGGGGAATTTTCCTGAAAGATCTTCGTGTCGCATCCTTGGAAGATACCAAAGCTAAATACCAAGTTTGGTATTTAACGATCATTTAATTTTTGAGCAATGCTGTTCACAAACACACACGGATCTTTTTCTAAAAATGCTCTTTTTAAACCCAAGAAAACTCAAAACATATTTCCGGTGAATTCTTGGTGTGGAATTTTTGGATGGAATACATTCTTCCTCTATACACATGTACATAATAGTACTGTAGAGAAAGCAAGAAGTCAGATCCTCGGATATAAACTCTTCCCCGCTACTATCTGTTTAAAGATACAAGTCCATTCTGACAGCTAGATACTCGTTGCGGTGCCAGAGTAGTAAAACCGGGGTGTTAATGAACTATACCGAAATATTTTCACAGAAAATGTAGATCACTTATATAAGTAATTTGAGATAGGAGACTTATGGCCTGTTTTTTGTGCCAGTACGCCACTTATCGCGGCACTGGAATGAAAAAAAAAAATAATCATAAAAAACATTTACTCTATGCAAGGAATCAAACTCATGACCGTTAGGAAATATCTTCCCGTATTTCGCATTGAGCCACCATGGCAGTTGAAAGAACGCCTCAAGAGTAGGCTATATAAAACTCAAGTACGTAGTTAATGAATGCTCAGTGTCGCACTGTCAAGTGATTAGTTCGAGATTTTACAGATTTTTGCGACATTAAATCTTGAGGACGCTAGTAACGAGCTGCTAAAGCTCGATATTTCTATACTCGGGCAGCAGTTTTAAACACGTTCTAAGCCATTTTTACTTTCTCTATACACACTATGTACATGAATGAATGAATGAATAAGTGTATTTATTAACATAGCAATATCATACATAGAATTTCAAAAGTCGCACGGGTCCACAGACCGTACGTGCTTTTGTAATACACATTACAAGCAATATTAAAACAACAACCACAACAAAGAATTAAAAGAGTAAACACGAAAATAAAAAGACAAAGGAAATACACAGTCAAAAGCAATATTAAACAACAATAAAAATTAAGAGTGAATCCGAAAATAAAGATACAAAGATATTCAAATATATCAATTTAAATTTACAGCACAGAGTACACCTTCATAAATGCACCCTCTTATAATAGATAATTACACTTAAAAGACATATATACACATAATATATACAACCCTAGCACAACAGTGACCTAAGTATGAAATAATATATATATGTATGTAGAACATTGTAGTCACTTTTGTTTAGTTGATCTTATCCCCCCCCTTCTCTATTGGCAGCCTCCTCAGATCTCAGCTGTCTTGCCTTAAGTATAAATTTACCTAGCCCGTCCATATTTTCCGTGCCTGCCAGTAGCGTCCAACATGCTTCTATCCCTACATTCGCAGTGGTAAAAAATCCGGCAAATATTTTTCCCGCCATTCCTCCGTACCCCTACGTCTTGCCAAGATGTGAGTCCACGACTATTCCTCCTCGCAAATGGGACAGATTCTCGTACCATTCTCGTCAGAAATTTTCGTGCTCCTCCATGCTCCTAGTCTAATCCACGCGAGCCCCTCTCTAATGAGTTTGGTACCTGTTTTGATGTATTGCTCCATACCCCACTCCGATTTCAGCCCAGACTGTACTTCTAATGACACCTTCTCTGTGATTTGCGCAATCATTTGCTGTCTGTCAATATCACAGAGACGTTTCTTAATTTTTCTCCAAATACTTCGCCTGTTTTCCTGCCCCGCCATCCAAATGTCTCCCATCCCAATGGTTTCCAACCCTTTCTTTAATTTTGATGCCCACGTCAAATTACCTTCCATTCGCAACTTTTCACGGTAGCAGACTGCCCTAATTAGAGATTGGTTTTCGTGAACGATTCTCATCCAATATTTAACTGCTCTGATTTTGCACTCTGTCGTTTCACTATGTGCCCCGAATTCCCTCATTATTCCGCAGTTTGCTGTACCCCTCCCTACACCCAGAATTCCTTTCAAAAATTGGGTCCTCATTTGATCCAGAATTCCTGTTTGTTCCCAGTGTATAGAGAAAGTATTGCACTCCACCCAAAAATTCGATTACGAGATTTCACCGGAAATATATGTTTTAGGGTCCCGTTTATCTAAAAAAAGCATTTTCAGAAAAAGGTTCGTGTGTGTGTGTCCCCGTGAGTCCGTGTGTCTATGAACACGATAACTCAAAAACGAAAAGTAGGTAAAATACCAAACTTAGTATTTAAGTATATCTTCCAGGGATGCGACACGAAGATTTTGAGAAAAATTCCCCCACCCTCAACTACCCTTTACACGGAACTTTTTTCAAACATTTTTATTTTCTAAAAAATGGGTCTAACGATTTTGATTAAAATTTCGTATTTTAAAAATATTTACCTGACAAATAAAATGTATATCTTGAATTTTCTGGGAATAGCCCCTGAAGAGTAGCTTATTCTCGATGCATTTTACTGAATTTTGAATAACTGCTAAACCGTAAGAGATGGACAAAAAGTCATTACACAAAAATGTAGAGCACGTTAAAACACACAATTTATGTTATATACATTTTTTTCGTGGAGTTCGTCGTTTTTCTGACATTCCTTATTTTTGGTTTCTGCTATGAAAAACTTGTACATTTGTGATACAGGAATTGTCAACTGCTGTGCATACAAACAAAGGAACTTCAGTGACATAGCAACCAGCTTTTGATTATCACTTTAACCTATGATACTCCCTTATTTCCCCATTACTTACAAAGAAGCAAGTAATATGGCTATTTCTGCTTATGTTTTACTGATTAGCATGAAGTAAATAGAAGTATAAGCCTTTTAAGAAGAATTGGTTGCAGGGATATAGAGAAAGTCATGTGAATGGTACACATCAGATTTTTTCAACCTGCTTTGCTTTAACAGCACCTGATACCCACACGTTTAACGCTATGTAGCTGCGTTATATTTATCCGGGGACCATGCATAGCCGATCTCAAATTACTTATATCAGCCACGGGCACAATCTCGCAAATTATTTCGGTGTAGTTCATAACACCCTGAGTAACTACCTACGGGTACGTGCTTTAAAACATTACAGGCAACGAATGCTTCCGCCAGTCGGTCAGTCTGTGTGGCTCGGTTGCTTAAGCACTGACCTACTGGCTTTAAGGTCTCTGGTTCAAACCCGCCCCAAACTTACGTTTTAAAGTGTGCGACAGTCCCATGTTGGCCTATTTATTGGCATTTTAAAGAACTCCTGCAGGACGACATTCCAGCATACTGGCGGCGTTAATGTGATCCTGATAATTGACAGCGCCGCTTTTTTTAAATTTTTGAAAAAATGTTCCCCCCAGTCAGAAGACGCTGCACTCTCACATAGCATCGCTAACAAACACTTTTGGAGCTGCTCTAGTTGCAGTGACTTTAGTGCAACAGCATTGCATAATTTTAATATAATAGTTTATTTCAAACACGAAAAAGTGTTGTTACTGCTTATTTATTTGAAAGCAACACCATTAAAGTTCAAACATTCGCATTTACAAATTATTTTGTGTGCAGTTGTCGGTATTTCGCTTTGCTTCGGCAGGAACAGGCAACGCACCACCATTTCTGAGATATTCATTGTTATGGGTTTCATTTTTAAAATGCTTAAACTTTTGTCAAACGAGAAGTCCGCATTCGTTTCACATCTCCTTTCTTTTACTTTTGGCATATAAAGAGAACCAAATATCAATTGCTTCACGTAACGACCAACTTTTAAAATATATGACTAACGCTTTAGCCTAGTGTATTCTCTTTTACTTACAAGGTAGTAATTGATATGCTCATGTTTATTTCCATTAGCATGATGAAGATGAATGAATACCTTCCTAACAATGTTTGTAGAACGAGGAGGAAAAGCCTTGTAAACGGAACACATTAGATTCTTTTATTAAACAATGTACACATTTTAATAGTGTCATATTACTCACTTGAATGTTATTTACTTTTTATTTTCCTTAATATTATTGCTATAAATGATCTATAGAGCTAGTCAGTCTATTTATTTAAATATTTTAAAAAATCTGCATCGTCCATTCACATGACTTTCTCTACATCTCTGTAACAAAATATTGTTAAAAACTAATTATTTTATCTATTCTTCTATCTCCTTCATGCTATCGAGACAAATATTAGCATAAATTGTCTTAATTACTTGCTTCCTTGTAAGTAGACAGGAAATAAGAGAATACGCATTGGCTAAAAATGACTGTCAAATGTTTTAAAATCTGGTTCCATGTGGTTGAAATCCGTTTCGTTGCATGGCCAGGAGTTGACAAATTTCCGTATGAAAAAAGTTAAACTATTTTAAAACTGAAGCCAATAACAAGCAGTGTCTCGAAAATTCATCAACTCCACGAAAAAAATATGAAGGATTTAAAATGTGTATTTTAACGAGATCCACATTTGTTGTCCAGTAAGTTTTCTCTCTCTTACGATTTACCAGTTGTTCAATATCAGAACAACTCATACGGAATGAACCGGTCTTCAGAAACTATTTCCAGAAAATTGATGATATACAGTTTATTTGTTATGTAAATATCTTTATTATAGGGTATTTTAATCAAAATCTTTAGAGGTATTTTTGAGGAAATTAAAATTCTACTGTGGAAATTTTTCCATGTAATCGGGTGTTTTGGAGTGAGGTGATTTTCCTAAAAATCCTTGTATTGCATCCTTGGAAGATACCTAGCTTAAATACAGGTATCTTGAGTATCATATACATGGATTTTTATTTTTGGGTACAGGGAACCCTAAAACATATATTTCCGATAAAATTTCGGTATCGTATCTTAGGATGAATTACAATACCTTCTCTACCTATATCCACGCACTATGTAGAGCAAGTAATAATGTATTCTAATTTCTCTCCGAAAATCCTTTCTAATGATGTTCCCATGCTTGATATTTCCTATAATTTCTTGTAGACAAATGTAGTAGTTAAATTTGCATAGATGAGGAATGGAGGAATAGGTATATTAAACCTTTATTCGTGTTTCATTCTGAGAAAAAGCTATTAATTAACTTTGTTTACCGCTCTGCCCCTCTGTGTGTTTCATGTGATGTATGAACTCCCAAGTTTAATGTGTTCAAGCTCGGCTTATATGAAACTCATTCTCGTTTTTCCGGCACCAGGGTTGAAACAGATGCCGACTACATTCCCCGGAGCATTACCTTCAGCATTGCGGTCTCACAAAATATGAAGCAAGATTATTAATGCAGATAAAGGCTTCTATTCGGTTACGTCTGTAATTGGAATGCTGCTGTGGCATACAAGCTTATCTGTTCTGATTAAAATTGCTGCAGCAAATACTCTGCAAGATAAATCATCAATTAAGATGCTAGTCGCCAGAGGGCATCATTTACATTCATATAACTCAATACGATATATCACACTGATCGTGAAGAGCGAGTTAACTGAAACAGTCAAAGATGTATTGAATAGGCAAAGGATAAAATATTGTCCTCTGTGGTATAAGGGTTACCATGTTAACTTCATATACCCAAGGTCGCGGGTTCAAACCCGGCGGAGGACGATGCATTTTATCGGGCGTAAAAATCCTTAGCGTCGTTTCTTTCGAAGGGAAGTAAAGCCGCTGGTCCCGAGTTGTAGATTTACGGTAAGCCTGGTAAAGAGACCTCTGAGAAAAATTAAGCGGTCTTTCACGCCCAGTACAGAACGTGATGCAGAGAACACCAAGAATCCACAAATAAAATGCCATTTTAATTTTTAAAGGTGGTAGTACTTCTGGTTACCAAACGGGAAGCCCGGCTTCGATTACCAGTGACGTCGCGGGGATTTTTTCCGTTGGGATACCTGGTCTAGCGTGCAATCAACCTCGTGAGGTCCTTGGGGGTCCAATTTGGGGTTACTAGAGAGAAAAGTTGCGACTTCTGGTTGTGTGGACTGTATTAACCGACCTGGAGGGACTCGGGCCGCCAATCACGTCCCACCCTCCAGTGCAGCATCCCATTCATGTCGGCTATAATGGGAAGAGATGGGAGACGCAGCGGTAGCACGGTGGTCCTTGGCCCGACTTAGAACTATAGTGCTGCGGTTTTTTTAAGGATAAACAACGGAGTGGGACACTTCGTCTACTCTTGACTTACACAGTTCTATTCTGGCTAGTCCCATAGAACGAAGGGATGAAGTGAGGGAAGTATAGGCAGAGACCACAGAGACGTGCTGAGGTCTCCAACATTTCCAAGCCCAATTATGCGTTCCACTGCTGAAACGACCAGAAAGAGCAATTAAACGCCCGTCGAACCGGTTGCCCTCTAGTGCCCACGGGGAATATTCAATCTAGTGTGTGAATAGCGTAGTAAGCTAACCATGTATTGCACAGATAAATTTCAGTTAAATTCTCAACGCCTACGAGTGAATAATACAAACATTGTGCACAGTAGGGTGATATATCTCGTAATGCAAATACATTCATAATAAGAGAGTCCGGATTTTGATGATGTAAAAACTTTGGAATAAGGAGCTATAAAATAAGTCTAAAGATATATAAAATGCGTAGGAATTAAAACAATAAAATTACTCATTACTAAGATGCATTTAATTTATTACAATTGTTCACTAGATGACACGATAAAAGTGTCAGATTTATGTATCTATTTATGTTTTCAGGTGCCATTTTTCTACCTTTGTTCCACTGATACCACGTCTTTAAGTGCATGATCCAATAGGTATTTACTTGCACAATAAATACAAAAAATAGTGTAAAGGCTGCTGAAGTACTACTCACTTTTTAAAATTACATTAGTTAATTTCCTATTGTGAAGAGAAAAGTAAAATCTAAAGTTCATAATGATGTAGGAATTATGTTTAACCATATGTTTTTGCAAGTAAACAAACTATTTGGATTCCAGGTGAAACGGCAATAATTAATGTAACTCTTTGAAATGTAAGCTCTACCAGGTACTCCTATTAAAAGTTAATAATAAATTGACTCTAATATGGTAACACAGTCTAAGATTTTCTATAAATATTGTGATACAAGAACATTGCTAATCATGTGTAAAATTTCAATCATACATAAGAGCTATTTTTTGCATTTTGAGTTAAGCTCTTTATAAGAGGACGTTTGAAGAGAGTTGACTTGCCTCTCTACTTGTGAGCCAATTGTCTCTTAGATGTTTACAAAAGAACACTGTTTAACCAAAACAAAATAGAGCTGTTAGCGATTTTATATTCATGATTTCAGTCAGTCTAAATTAGTCTAATAGCTTGATTAAGATCATTATTATTAAACAAATGAATGCTAGTGGTATTTCTTTCGGACATTGTTATCTAAAGACCAGTGAAGAGAATTTAAAAAAAAAGAAGTAAAACAACACGTATGTAAGCCTTTCTCAGTTGCGAGGACGGATTAACAGGTGTGAGTGTTTGGAAAGGGATAAAAAACTAAATTCGATAATTAAAAATGTATGCTGAAAATGGGAATTGCAAATATTAGCTTTCGATGCAATAAAAAAAAAAAAAAAGCAAAGGGAAACAAAACAAGCGCATCATGAATTTGTAAAGCAGCAAAAGGCTTTATCTAACGCGGAATTCAATTTGCCGACGTAAATCCCTTGGTGCCGATGTGTTCTTATAAACCCAGCTTATATTTTTCTGTAGCAGGGCGATAATTAAAAATCGAAAACCGGAAAGATTTACATCGAAAAGTGTTGGCATTCTTCTTTGCTATCTTAATGGAAACTCAGAGCTATAAAACTGATGAATCAGTGCTTTAAGCTCTTTGTCGTTTCTTGTCTTACTTACTGGCGGTGTAGATCGAGATCTTGCAGGATGTGCGCATTTTAAGTTCCATTCTTGGTGATACAAGATGATCCTTATCTGATAAATCCATTTACTATGTTTTTCTTGACTAAATGAAGTTGATATGATATAACATTTTGTAAGAATAGCTTGCTAAACATTATGTGAATATGTCACATAATTTTAATTTCTCTACACGTACTATGTACATAGTGTATAGAGAAGGTATTGTAATCCATCCAAAAATTCCATACCGATATTTCATCGGAAATATATGCTTTGAGACACCCTAATCCAAAAAAAGCATTTTTAGAAAAGTGTCCCTGTGTGTGAGGGTGTGTTTGTGTGTGTGAGTGTGTCTGTGGGCAGGATAGCTCTAAAACGAAAAGTCCATTAAAAACCAAACTTGGTAGTTAGGTTTGGTATTTTCCAAGGTTGCGACGCGAAGATTTTCAAGACAATCCCCCACCCCCAACTACCCTTTGCATGGATCTTTTTTGAAAATTTTGATTTTCTCAAAAATGCCTCTAACGATTTTGATTAAAATATAGTGTATGAAAGATATTTATATGTTTATACTGAAGAGTACCTTATTCTGGATGAATGTTTCGGAATTTTGTATAACTGCTAAACCGGAAGAGGTGGACAAAAACTTACGACACAAAAAATGTAGAGCACGTTAAAACACACAATTTATGTTATATACATTTTTTTTTTCCGTAGAGTTGTTCGTTTTTGGGATATTCCTTGTTATTGATTTCAGCTTTGAAAAGCTTACACTTTACTCATACAGGAATTTGTCAACTCCTGTCCATACATACAAAGGAACTTCAGTCACATAGTAACCAGCTTGTGACTATCACTTTAACCTATGGTACTCCCTTATTTCGCTTCTACTTACAAGGAAGCAATTAATAAGACTATTTGTGTTAAATTTTTCTCGATTAGCATGAAGTAAATAGAAGCATAAGCTTTTTAACAAAGTTTGTAGCAGAGATGTAGAGAAAGTCATGAGAATGGAACACATAAGATTTTTTTTTCTATTTATTCATTTTAATCCCGACAAAACTCTGTAGAAGTAGATAAATTAAGTATTTCACTATAGTTGAATCGAAAATAGCGATAGAAGATGTTTAAGAACTAGACGTCATTTGAGTATACTAAAAGCCCATATTCTTTAATAGCAATCGCGAATAACAACAGGTCAACAGGAGTGTAAAAGAACGACATTGAATAATTCCAACTATTAATAACTATAATAATTTATTTAAGTAAACAATATTATGTAATATTATACAAAGAATTACATTGTGCCTTCTAAGGAGATCTATATTTTCTTTTATGCGTTTTCGTGTATCACTTAACACTTTTGAGTTATACAATATTATACAAAATTCCTTCCGAATGAAGACTACACAGACTATTCCCAGAAAATGTAAACTATACATTTTGTGTTTCCTGTAAATATATTCAATATATGGCATTTTAATTAAAATCATAACGCAATTTTATAAAACAGCAATGCGAAAAGCTACCTCTTGTTGGGTAGGTTATGTAGAGAATCTTAGTGTGGCATCCTCGGGGAAAAAACTCACAGATCAAGTTTGATATTTATTGGACTTATAATTTGAGTAATTGTCTTCTCATACGTAGATTTTTCTAAGGGTTTATTTTTACGTGCAATTCCATGAAATATCTGTATCAAATTTCTGGGTGGTATGCAATACACACTCTACCTAATATATACATGATAGACAAAGTAAAAAAGTTGGGTAAATGTTCAGCAGTTTAATGAACGATTTCATATTTTCTATAGTAATCTTTAAGCTGGCATTCCAAATCAAGAAAAGAATTAGTGAAGTAGTAGCAGACTGGAAATTCAAAATCATAGCCGGGATTTGAACCACGCAATTTGGGCTGACCGTGGCACAGCTTAAACAAAGTTAGATATAATGCCAGCACCACATTAAATTTTTGTATATATATATATATATATATATATATATATATATATATATATTGGTTGAAGGTAAATAGATACCAACTTCATTTTTAAACCAACTGGTTTCATTCTTACTTCCTCTGTCGTAAGAAGACGAAGCACTGCATTCTGTCCAAAAGTTTGATACCGCGATTTCTTTTAATCAAAAAATCTGATGTGTTCCATTCACATAACTTTCTCTTCATATCTGCAACAAATTGTTGTTAAAAAGCTTATGTTTCTATTTACTTCATGTTAAGCGAGAAAAAATTAGCATAAATAGTCTTATTTCCTGCTTCCTTGTAAGTGGAAGCGAAATAAGGGAGTACCATAGGTTAAGGTGATAGTCAAAAGCGGGTTGCTATGTGACTGAAGTTCCCCTGTATGTACGGACAGGAGTTGGCAAATTCCTTTATGAGAAAAGTATAAGTTTTTCAAAACTGAAACCGAAAAGAAAGAATATCTCAAAAATGATCAGCTTCACGAAAAAAATGTACATAACATAAATTTTACGTTTTAACGTGCGCTACATTTTTTGTGTGCTAAGTTTTTGTCCATCTCCTACGGTTTATCAGTTATGCAAAATTCCGTAAAATTTATCCAGAATAAAGTAATCTTTAGTGGCTATCCCCAGGTAATTCAAGATAAACATTTTATTTGTCGGGTAAATATCCTTAATATATAGTATTTTAATCAAAATCGCTAGACCCAATTTTTAGAAAATCAACATTTTCGAAAAAAGCTCCCTGTAAGGGGTAGTTTGGGGTGGGGGGGATTTTATTGAAAATCTTCGTGTTGCATCCTTGGATGATAATAAACTGAAACAATAAGGTTGGTATTTAGCGGTTATTTCCTTTTAGAGCTATGCTGTCCACAGAGAGACACAGACCCACACACACACACACGAATCTTTTTCCAAATTCTTTTTTTATTCAGGGGGACCCCTAATATATCCTTCCGGTGAAATCTCGGTATCGAATTCTTGGGTGGAATGCAATACCTTCTCTATAACTATGAACATAGTACGTGTAGAGAAAGTAAAAGGTAATAACAGTTTAGAAACAGGCCCACACGCGCGCGCTATGTGTACAACGTAACTCAAGAAAAAGAATGTGGTTAAACAAACTTTGATATTTAAGTTCAGATTTTCTTGAATATCATCGTGTTCCATCTTTGGAGGATGCTGACCTTAAATATAAAGTTTGGTATTTAACCGAATTTTCGTTTTTCAGGTATGCTATTCTTAGACACACATACACACAGGCACATGATCTCACGCGCGAACTTTATCCAACATCTGGTGTATTCCACATACAGGAGTTTCTCTATCTGCTCCTCAAAAATACCACTGCCACAAAAGATTATTCTTTTATCCACGTCATGCTCATCGATGTTAGCCTTATCATAATTGGGTTTCATTTCTATAACTATCTCTAGCTCTGCTGCAAACATGTCCTTATAAAAAAATAATGATTCGGTATGTATTTTATCGTACCTACAACATTTGTGCAGAGATTTTATATATCTCTTGCGGCCTACCAACTATGCAAAACTCTCCTGAATGAAAAGGGATTTAGAGGCTATTTCCAGAAAATTTAATGTATATATACTGTATGTAAATATCTTCAACAAACGGAATTTTAGTCAAGATCATTATAGTCATTTTTGGGAAACCAAATTTTCCAAAAAGTTCCATGTAAAGTGTAGTTAAGGGTGGAGGATTTTCTTGAAAATCTTTTGTGTCGCATCCTTGAAAGGTGCTGAACTGAAACACCATGTTGGGTATTTGACGGACTTTTTGTTTTTGAGTTATGCTGTTCACAGACACACAGTCCACACCTGGACACGTACCCACGCGCGCTTACGGATCTTTTTCTAAAATGTTTTTTTTTTTTAATCAGAGCATCTCAAAGTATGTATTTTTGGTGAAATATAGGTTGGAATGGAATACAATAGCTAAATGTGTACATATACGCATAGAAAAAGTTAAAATATATGAAAGCATAAACTTCTAATCCTTACATTTAACTTGACAACTAAGGAGTTAGAAGCAGGGAATGATATATCTGATATACCACGTTTGAAACCCAAGTGACTAAAAGTGAGTCTTGAGAGTTTGTCCCTTGGGATGTAATGCCGCGGAGACTTGTGAGCTGGTTATCTGGGGCATGACTTGCAGCTCTTCCAGGTTGCAATGATTGTGCCGTACGTCCATCTCTGGACAAACAAAATGCTGCTCCGAGGGGAGAATTTTTATCCCCATGTTGCTACCCTTATGGACTGAACATAAAGATGATTGGTAGGGGCCAGTTCCCTCTGAATCACCCGACAATTGCCTAAACACAATAAAAAGGGGCTGTGCAAGTTATTATCACCTTACCACCTAATTTTCACAGACAGGGGAGTTTGTAACATCTTCTGCAAAACGTGTACCATTACTTTGTTAGGGACCTAGGACGACAAAGTTTAGTGGCTCCTTGTGTTTTGAAATTGATAATTTTAATTGTAGATAATCAATTTTAATAATTGATCTCTGGTGTTTTGTACGGAATATCTTCAGCATTAGTATCAATACAGATTAGCTTAGAACATTTTGCATAAAATAAAACTTTTCAAACATTTTCCATGTAAAGGGTAGTTTGCCTAGCAACCTTGGAAGGTATTTTGAGTTATGTCCCCCCCCACATACACATGGACATGGACCTTTTTCTAAAAACGATTTTTCGACTGAGTGTTAACTACAACATGCATCTCCTTATCGAAATTTTAGGTGTAATACAATGATTTCTCTACCTTCTATGTACTACATAGTATTGAGAAATTAAAAGTAAATTAAACACTAATACACAATATGGCCCGAAATGTTATATACAAACAAAGTACCAAAATATATTAAGATACCTTAATAAGTCGTTGGGTGTCTTCTGTAGCACAAAATAAATCCACTTCAGAAAAAAAAAAAACATTTTAGAATAATTTTAAAAGCAATGATGTTTGAAAATGCCGTTTAAGTTGTCTGTAATCTGAATAATAATATTTTATCGTTGAACTGTCATTTTACTTATCTACCAACTATGTACATAACAGGAAGATAAGATTATATTCCACCAAAAACTGTGATACAAGATTTCACCGAAAAGACAAGTTTTGAGGTCCCGTGAATCCAAATAAACGGTTTTAGAAACATTTCTGCGTGTATGTGTATCTGGGATAGCAGAACTCAAAACAAATAAGTCTGTTACATAGCATTAGTTTGTTTAAGTTTAGTATTTTCAAAGGATGCTTAACGAAGATGTTCAAACTACCCTGTACAAAGAGGACTTTTTTCAAATGTTTGATTTTCTAAAAAGTGTATCTCAGATTATGATTAAAATAGAGTATTTTATAGATATTTACATGACAAATGCAATGTATACCTTTAAGTTCTTGAGAATGGTCTCTGAAGTCCCGTTCATTCTGAATGACTTTGCGTAACTGGTAAACCGTAAGAGATAGATTAAAACTTAACTGCATAAAAAATCTGATGTGTTCCATTCACATGACTTTTTTACATCTCTGCAACAAATTGTAGTTAAAAATCTGATGCTTCTATTTACTTCATGCTAATTAGTAGAAATAGTCTTATTCCTTGCTTCCTTGAAAGTAGAAGCGAAATGAGGGAGTTCCATAGGTTAAAATGATAGCCTAAAGCTGGTTGCATTGTAACTGAAGTTCCTTTGTTTGTATGGACAGGAGTTACGAAATTCCTGTATGAGAAAAGTATAAGTTTTTCAAAGCTAAAACAAGAAACCAGGAATATCTTAAAAATTATCAACACCACGAAAAAATGTGTATGACATAAATTGCGTATTTTATCGTGAGCTACATTTTCTGTGCAGTACGTTTTTCCCCATCTCTTACGGTTTAGCAGTTATGCACAATTCCGTAAAATCCATCCAGAATAAACAAGTCTTCAGGGGCTATACCCAGAAAATTCAAGATATAAATTTTATTTGTCAGGTAAATATCTTTAATATACGATATTTTAATCAAAATAGTTAGAGCCATTTTTAAGAAAATCAAAATTTTCAAATTTTTTTTCCATGTAAACGGTAGTTTGGGGTGGGGGTATTTTCTTTAAAATCTTCGTGTCACATCCTTAGAAGATACCAAACTTAAATACCAAGTTTGGCCTTCAACGGTCTTTTCGTTTTTGAAATATGCTGCCCACAGACACGCATACACACATACACACAATAAGACACACACACGGACATTTTTCTAAAAATGTTTTTTATTTTGGATTCAGGGAGTCCCAAAACATGTATTTCCGGTGAAATTTCGGTATTGAATTTTTGGGTACAATGCAATACCTTCTCTATACACTATGTACATAGTTCGTATAGAGAAAGTAAAGATGTAGATCTCGTTAAAGGAGACAATTTATGTCACATACACTTTTTGTTGAGTTAACGATTTCCAGGTATTCCTTGTTGTTGTTTCAATTTTACTATATTTAAACTTTTCTTATACGAGGGTTTGTCATTCCTATTTCTTTAGCTTTACTTCTGGCCAAGTATCCCGATTTAAAAAAAAAATTACTACTGCTTTAGCCTAATGCATTCCCTAACATTTCCTTCTGGTAATAAGGCACTAAGCAATGAGACCGTAATATCTTGATTAGTATGAAGTACATAGTAGAATAAGATTGTGTAAGAATAGTTTGCAACAGAAAAGTTAGATAGAGTCATTTGAATAGAACACATCAGACTTTTAACTTTTTACTTTCTCTATACGTACTATGTACATAGTGTATAGAGGAGGTATTGCACTCGTTCCAAAAATTCAATACCGAGATTTCACCGGAAATATATGTTTTAGGGTCCCCTGTATCCAAAAACAATTAGAAAAAGGTCCGTGTGTGTCCGTGTGTCTGTGAACACGATAGCTCAAAATCGAAAAGTCGGTAAAATACCAGATTTGTATTTAAGTTTAGTATCCTCCAGGGATGCGACACGAAGATTTTGAGAATAATCCACCCACACCAAACTACCCTTTACATGGAACTTTTTTCCAAAATTTTAATTTTCTTAAAATTTTTATTAAAATATCGTATATTAAAAATATTTACCTGACAAATAATATGTATAACATGAATTTTCTGGCAATAGCCTCTGATGACTACCTTATTATGGATGAAGTTTAAGGAATTTTGTATAACTGTTAAACCGTAAGAGATGGACAAAAACTTACTGCACAAGAAAATGGAGAGCACCTTAAAACACACAATTTATCTTATATACATTTTTTTCGTGGAGTTGATCGTTTTTGAGATACTCCTTATTTTTGGTTTCAGGTTTAAAAAACATACTTTTCCCACACAGGAATTTAACAATTCCTGTCCACACAAACAAAGGAGATTCAGTCACATAGCAACCAACTTTTGACTATCAATTTAAACAATAGAACTCCCTTATTTCACTTCTACTTAACAAGGAAGCAAGTAATAGGACTATTTCTGCTGATATTTTCCTGATTAGTATGAAGTAAATAGAAGCAAAAACTTTTTAATAATAATATATTGTTGCAGAGAGTTTTACTTTCTCTAGCCCCATATGTACAATGTACATAGGGATAGAGAAGTATTGTATTCCACCCAAAAATTCGATACCGAGATTTCACCGGAAATACATGTTTTAGGACCCCCTGTATCCAAAAAAAGCATTTTGAGAAAAAGGTGTGTGTGTGTGTGTGTGTGTGTGTGTCCGTGTGTCTGTGAACACGATAACTCAAAAACGAAAAGTAGCTAAAATACCAAACTTGGTGTTTAAGTTTAGTATATTCCAGGGATGCGACACGAAGATTTTGAGAAAAATCCCCCCACCCCAAACTACCCTTCACATGAAACTTTCTTTAAACATTTTGATTTTCTTAAAAATGGCTCTAACGATTTTGATTAAAATATCATATATTAAAGATATTTACCTAACATATAAAATGTATATCTTTAATTTTCTGGGAATAGCTTCTGGAGACCTGTTTATTCTGGATGAATTTTTCTTAATTTGGCATAACTAATAAACCGTAAGATATAGACAAAAACTTGCTAAACAAAAAATGTAGGTCTTCCTAAAATACAGAAGTTATGTCATATACATTTTTTTCGTGGAGCGTACCGTTTTCGAGGTATTCATTGTTATTGGTTTTAGTTGTGAAGTACTTATACTTTTCTCAGACGGAAGTGTCAGTTTTTCATTTGTTCTACTCCTGGCCAAGAAAAGAAGGGATTTGTAATGACAATCGCATAACGACAGCTTTTAAAACATTTGACTATTGGTTTAGCCTAGTGTGTTCCCTTATTTTCTTCCTACTTATACGGAACTAAATAATAAGATCATTGTGCTAATGAGTACCACGATTAGCAAGGTGCAGAAAGAAGAAGAATCTTATGTATGAAGTTTGTAGAACAGCTAGAGAAAATCATGTGAGTATAACACATCAGATTTTTATATACTTCACATGAGTTTCTCTATATCTCTGAAATAAATTATTTTTAAGAAGCTTAAGCTTCTATTTACTTCCTGCTAATCGAGAAAACTTAGCAGAAATAGTCTTTTTTCTTGCTTTATTGTAAGTAGAAGCGAAATAAGGGAGTACCATAGGTTAAAGTGAAAGCCAAAAGCTGGTTGCTATGTGACTGATGTTCCTTTGTTTGTATGGACACGAGTTCACAAAGTCCTGTATGAGAAAAGTATAAGCTTTTTATAACTGAAACAAAAAACATGGAATATCTAAAAAAACAATCACCTCCACGAAAAACATGAATATAACATAAATTGCGTGTTTTAAAGTGCTCTACATTTTGTGTGCAGTAAGTTTTTGTCCATCTCTTACGGTTTAGCAGTAATGCAAAATTCCGTAAAATTGACCCAGAATAAAGAAGTCTTCAGAAGATATTCCCAGAAAATTCAAAATATACATGTTATTTGTCAATTAAATATCTTAAATATACGATATTTTAATCAATATCGTTAGAGCCATTTTGAGAAAATCAAAATTTTCGAAAAAAGTTCCATGTAAGGGGTAGTTGGGTTGGGGGGATTTTCTCAAAATCTTCGTGTCGCATCCCTGGAAGATACTAAACTTAAATACCAACTCACGGACCATTTTCCGAAAATGCTTTTTTTAGATAAAGGGGACCCTAAAACACATATTTCCGGTGAAATCTCGGTATCGAATTTTTGGTGGAGTGCAATACATTCTCTATACACTATGTACATAGTACCTATAGAGAAAACAAAAGGTTAACTTTTTAAAAGTCAATAATGATTGATCTCAGTGTGTTTTTCGTAGCAGTAATTTAGTTGACGCCCATATGATGTCTGGTTTCGAATTCGGAGGCAAGTCCTAATAATCTAGCAACATTTAAATCGCAGAACGTGAAGTTTTCACGTAAGCTTACGAGCCTGTTTTATAATCCAGGTGTAATTTGCGCTTGGCTGCATGCAGTGAAAAAAAACTCATAGCAGACGGATTCAGGCGTAGTGTTATGCATAGGCTTCACGCTACACGCATAACAGTCAACATAATTAGCGGAAGGCAGACATGTTAATAACGAAACAGAAGGTAGAAAAGCGAGGTTTGGTTATTGTGATGAAGCAAACAAAAGAAAATGTCCATACACCAATTGGGCTTTGCTTAGGAGCTGTTGAATATTTAGACGTGTTGCTAGTTCGGTTCAGGTACCTCACTTCACGAAAACTTCTAGATGAGCGACTGTACAATAGATGACTAGATCGTGAGGTCATTGAGTATTCAGTATGTATCGATAGCTTTACCCGGGAACAAATAGAATCTCTGCAAGACGTCTGCTAACGCAATTTCCTTGGTTCCTTCTCTAGCGATGATGATTTATTCATAGAAAATTCATCTGAAAAGAAATGATGACGAAGAAGCGACGCAGGTTGAGGAGAGGGGAATTGAAATAATTATTCCAATAGGCTAATTTCCTAATCCCGCAATATTACTGATTACGTAATTAATCATATAAAAACAGTTAATTTCATTTCATTGCGTAATATTTAAAGGCACATTGATTTTCAATGATTTGACATGCTGCAGTTACATGACTCTCTCTACACATAGTCTAACAAAATTAAAACAAAGTCTTAGTTCATGTTAATCAAGTTAAATGATGACAAAAATGGTTTTATTGAATAATGCCATTCAGCAACATGAGGATGAGGGGAATAGCATAGTCAAAAAAGCAAAGGTGAATTCGCTATGTAATGGGTTTGAAATTTAGTTTTATTTGCATGAGAATGGATGAATAGCAAGTTTTATCTTGAGAAAATTATAAGTATCTAAACATTCTAGCCTATAACAATAAAAATCGGAAATGATTAAAGTTTCAAAAAGGTTTATTTGGCATAAATTCTGTGCTTAACGTAATAAACATTTTTGTAGTGTAGGATTTACTAACTTACAATTACACATGTCATTCAAAATGATCCGAGCTTCACAGACTGCTCCCAGAAAATTCAAGATATAGATTTCATTTGTCAAGAAAATATTTTGAACATATGGTATTTAATTTTTACTTAAACTAATCTTGATTTCTCCAATACGTTCCTAAAGTGTTCATTTCTGTTGTTTTCATAAGTTGTTTGGTTTTAATAGTTTCTATGCCGTAGATTAATATTGGTCTAACTGTTGTTTTATAAATTTTAATTAATCATATTACATATCATGGTCAAGAAAGTATAAGAGGTCGTCCAAAATGAGGTGGAAAGAAGGATGTGTTTCATCACCGTCAGACGAAGCGTGAAGACAAATAAGCGAAATCTTAAACAAAATAAGAGGTATTTTATGTTTCGCGTCTGTAAATTGTGATTTCGTGCTATAGTGTCACGCCTAGCCGATGAGTTGTGCCCTTGTCATCTTTGCAGTTAGACACTTCCGGATCAAGTAACCGCTGTACTGTGCCTCAATATGTTTCGATATACGCGTGATGAGGCTTGAATGAATGAAGAGTTATTTAATTGCACTTTCATCAAAATCATTACAAGAATTTCTTGAGAAAATAAATAATCACTAAATAAATGATCGACCGAAGTTTATCTAAGTTTGGAGGGAAGTTTTTGGAGATTTTCTTTGAAACATACAGAACTTACGAGAATACAAAGGTTGGTATTTATCGGACTCTTAGTTTTGCTTTATGCCCTTCAAGAGCTCACACACACAAAAGGTTTTCTAAAGTGTTCAAAGCAACATAACGTATGCTTGCAATGAAATATTGCTAACGAATAATTTTGGGTGAATTACAATACATCCTTTGCATATTATAAGTATATATAATAGAGAAAGTAGAAAACAATCCTTATTATAACAACTCCATTATGTTATATGATATGATAATATAATATAACAATCTGATGTGTTACACTCACATGACTTTCTCTAGCTACTCTACAAACTTCTAACGAAAGAAGTTCTTACTTCTTTCAACACCATCGAGATATACATTAGCAGAATTTTATTACTTATAGGTAGAATGGAAATAAGGGAATGCACTAGGTTAAAATGATAGTCAAATGTTTTAAAAGCGGTCGTTATGCGATTTGCCATTGCAAATCGCTTCTTTGCTTGGCCAGGAATAGAACAAAAGAAAAACGGACATTTCCGTCTGAGAAAAGGGTAAGTACTTCACAATTGAAACTAATAACAAGGAATGTATCGAAAACGGTAAGCTCCACGAAAAAAATGTATACGTCATAACTTGTGTATAGTAACAAGATCTACATTTTTTGATAAGTAAGTTTTTGTCTATCTGTTACGGTTTACTAGTTATAGCAAATTAATCAAAATTCATCCAGAATAAATAAGTCTTTAGAAGCTATTCCCAGAAAATTAAAGATATACATTTTATTTGTGATAGAAATGGCTTTAATATGTGGTATTTTAATCAAAATCGTTACAGCCATTTTTAAGAAAAACAAAACTTTTAAAAATGTTTCCATGTAAAGGGTAGTTATGGATTTTCTTGAAAATCTTCGTGTCGCATCCTTGGAAGATACCAAATTTAGTGTATAACGGTATTTTCGTTTTTGAGCTATGCTGCCCACAGACACACACACAGACAGGCAGACAGACAGACATACACACAGACATTTTTCTAAAAATGCTTTTTTTGGATTCATGGGGACTCAAAATATGTATTTCCGGTGAAATCTCGGTATCGAAAATTTGGGAGCATTACAATACCTTCTCTATCCCTATGTACATTGTACATATGGGACTAGAGAAAGTAAAAATACGATAACTTACAGTAAATCGTGTGAATGATACTCGAATACTCCTATTCAGCATTTATGTTGTGAAATTGTTTATTCAAACCGATCTTTGCTTTTTATTTTCTTGTTTGCTTATATTCGTTGGGTTTAACTTTGTCCCTTTCCATATTTCGTCTTTCTGTCTTGCATTTTTTCAGCGATAGGAAATAAATTACTATTTTTTGAAGCATTGTGATAAATAACATTATTAAAAAATTTAGAACTGTTTATATTGAATTAATATGCACTAAAAGAATAGGACAAACTAAAAATAAAAATTAACAAAAAGAAATGATGCTAATTTCAAGAAACACAGTATTGCGAGGTTTCTGTGCAGATTATTGATGAAATATACAAAAAATACAAGATTTATATGCAAAAAAAGTTACAAGAACAATCAAATCTCTTAGAACTAAAAATTCCCAAAGCACCAATATTTTTTGATGGTGGATCATAAAAATGTATTAAAAATTAAACGGCAACAAATGTGACCTTAAAGGTGAAGGCTAAATAATGATGGTGGATATCTCGCGCACTGATAGAACTACAGAGAACTATTGTGCGGAAGGGATCGGATAAGGGCACCACAAGCCGGCCACAGAGTCACGCGGAAGTCGTTTTGAATGGCGTTTGTCTAAAGGTAAACTGTAAGACATAGTAAAAACTTACATACAAAAATATAGATCTCATAAAACACAATTTGTCATATACATATTTCTGTAGTGTTAACATTTTCCAAGGCATTCCCTGTTATTGGTTTCAATTTTAAGCTTATCTACATTAATCTTGCCAATGGAAAGAGAACTGGATTTCAATTACAATCGCATTTGAGACAGTACATGTCTTGTCTCGGGGGAAAGAATTATTAAGAAGAGTAATATAAATCATAGCCAATAATATAAATTATATCACGAAGATAAAATATAAATGTATAGTGAAAATGGGAAGAGTAGAAAGACTTTTAACACGTATAAGTCACGAGCTCGGGGTACAAGATCCGTTACCTGCCGTGTATTGACCCGAGGGAAAGGGGCGAGAATGCCCTGCCCAAGGAAAACAAACGGGACACAAGACAATGTTTCCCGCTGGTCAGGCGACATTTTAAGGCACATGACGAAGAATCTCCGCACGACCAAGATGTGATATTTGAACGCGTGGTGCAACCCTTAGTTGTGACGGAAGTAAGTGATTTTAAGACCGATCATAGTACGAGACATATCACTGCAGCAAACGAATAAATGATAATAGTCGCGTGCGGGTAAAGTGTAACTTCATAGTAGAAAATTAAGAACTATACGCGTGTGTTCTACGCCAGAAAAAGGCCGAACTAATTTAATAAAGCACTTGCGTCTCAACTGACTCGCATATTTCCCGGTAAACCACAAAGTGTTCCCAAATTTATTTTGAGATGACAACCCCAATGGTGGCATACAATGTTGTAAGTACTTTAAGTCCCAGGATTCAAAGTATAGCCAACTATTATGGTCAATTGGTATTGGATTAATTGTTTTTTCACACAAGTCGTGTGTAGGACAGGAGTTGGATAGGTAGAGTCAGACTGTGGTTTACTGGAAAACATGCGAGTCAAGTGAGAAATTCTATTCTATGCCGGCATGTTGCCATGGTAGCTCAGTGGCAGAGCAACAGGCTAGACATCGGGAAATCCGTGGCATTGAATTTTTCAGTCTTACACTAACAACTCTACCTATCCAATGTATAAAATATTCTGTTCAATGTTACTACTCTTGACCATCCCTTTGGTATGGATAGTTCCCAATATAATAATAAAAATAATTGCTTAAAATTCTACATAAATATTTGGAATGTTTTCTCTCATCTGTTGACGAAAGAAATAATATGAAGTATTGGGTTTTAGTGTGGCTGTGCTTAGTTTAATATCCTAATTCCGTTATAACATTGCAGTATTGGAAAATACTTTTATACTGATGTTCTAATTTTAAAAACCCGCAAACAGTTTACTAATTCGTAATAATATTATTTCCAAACATTGCATCGGTTCTGGAACCCATTCTAATGTATTCTGGTGGCATAAGCATTGGCAGTTGCATATTTAGCCGCAACGGCTGAAAGTGCTGCATAAAATATACATATACCTTATAAATTCTCTGCACTTCATTCAACTGCTTTCTTGAGCTCTAGTTATTCTGCTTGAAAGATGGTGCACACTTCCGAGAGTTTGAATTGATAAATCAGAATCTTATCACTTAACAACACGTTTTCAAAAGATTGATTTATTGCTTTAGCTTAGTGTATTCTCTTATACTACAAAGAAATAAGCCACAACACTATTACTGCTAATGTTTACGCTGATTAGCGTGGAGTAAACTTAACCTCATGGCACGACAGCCCACAAGGCATAATGAATGGGGTGCAGTGCTGGAGGGTGAGAGGTGATCAGAGTCTCGAGTCCCTCCCGGCCGGTTTATGCGGTCTTCTCGATCTGGAGCAGCCACTTCTCAATCATGTAACTCCTCAATGCCCCCCAGGGACATCATGAGACTGAGTGCACCCCGGACCAGGTATCCCAGCGGGGGAAAATTCTCCACGCCGGTACCAGGAATTGAACCCAGGCAAGCAGCCGGTTTACCACCGCGCTAAGGAGACGACCGCTTTAGCATGGAGTAGATAGAATAACAAGCTTTTATATGAATAATGCTTTATAGAATAGGTAGAGAAAGTCATTTGAATGAAATATTGCATGAAAATAGTATTGGTAGAAAATGTATTGTATTCCACCCAAAAAAAGTCGATTCCGAGATTTCACAGGAAATAACACGTTTTAGGGAGTCCTGAATAAAAAAAAAAGAGCATTCTTAAATAAGTACCGCGCGTGCGCGTGCATGTGTGTCCGTATGTTTTAAGAAAGTCCATCTTCTCCAAACAAACCTTTACTTGCAAAAGAAATTTCCAATCCTTTGATTTTCTCAAAAGTGGCACTAACGATCTTGATAAAATGGCATATGTTAAAAATATTTATATGTAGAATAAAATGTGTATTGAATTTGCTGGGAATAGCCTCCAAAGTCCTCTTCATGGATGAATTTAGCATAACTGGTAAACCGTTCAGAGGCGACAAAAGCTTACTGCACAAAACCGTCAATATCGCCAAAACAAGCACTTTTGTCTGTAGAGCTATTTCCGAGATATTCCTTGTTACAGGTTTCAATTTTAAAATATTTAAAATGTTTCTCAATCCGGAAATCGTCAATCACTCTATACCTCTTTTGATTTACTTCCGCAAAGCGAATCAAATTTCAATGGTATTATATAGTGATCAGGAATTTAAAGGATTTGGCTATAACTTCAGCCTAGTTCTACGTGGCGTAACAGCTCGAAGTTGGCCAAGGCTTACCGCCCGACCGCTGCATCCCCCATCTCTGCCCATTACAAGCGTCATGGATGGGTGCAGTACTGCAGTTTTTTTGGGTAGTGTTTAACATCCATTTTTACTACTTATGGCATCATAGGCGATGGCACTGGTGATACACGGAATGAAAATGGAGCACTGGTGGAATGCGATGGTGGGGGAAACCGGAGAATCACCCCTGCGCCGCTTTGTCCACCACAAATCTCACATGCGGTCGTTTGGGGTCGAGCCCGGGCCGTCTAGGTGAGAGGCGAGTGGTCTAACCACTCGGCCAGTACAGAAGGGTGGGACATGGTTATCGCCCCGTCCCTCCCGGCTGGTTAATGCGCTATATGCGTTTTTTGGAGCCGGTACTTTTTACTCAAGTAGTTCCTCAAATGGCCCTCCAGGGACCTCACGAGGCTGAGTACACCCGGACTATGTCTCCCATGGGGAGAAAATCCCATGCCAGAACCGGGAATCGAACTCGAGTCTCCTGTTACCTCTTTAGCCTAGTATGTTCCCTTATTTCCCTTCCTCGTACCTACTTAACTTTCAGACCATTTACGTTAGTGTGTATATCAATTAGCATGAATAAAATTGAAGAATAATCTTTGTAAGAAAAGTTTGTTTGTAAAACATGTACAGAAAGTCATGTGAATGAAGCACATTATTTAATGGTTTTAAAATGCAGAATATAATGAGCATTAACCTCTTTTAAGCACTTCCCTTTAAAATGGAAAAAGTGCCACCACAGCTTGAAGCCAGCTTCTCATTTTTTTCTAGCGACCCACGCTGAAGGCCCTTGGACTTTAAATTCAACACGTGATAGATGGACAGCACATCTGTGATTATTAAAAGCTGCGGTGAGACTCAAAGCAAATTAATAGTCTCTCTGTGGGAATAGGGAACTGACAAAGGGGTGTTATTGCTGGGTGGGATGGGGAGGTACTGACGTTGACCGTCCCGTCGACTCAGCACAAAAATCAACATTGATTTTCCTTACCGACCGCCCCACACTTCCTTCCTGCCCCGTGCTATCTAAAAACACAAAAAGAATCTTGGGGTCGGTAGGTGGAAAATTGGGAATGAAATCAGTTCTACGGACAGACCCATGGCGTGGAAAATTGAAGACCACACGTCGGCCCCAAGGAGTACATCAACCATCAAACTCGAGATCAGTACTTTACTTTGCTTTGCTATGCTTTGTTTTTAAAGTTTTTTCTTCATCTGGGATATCCCACTCTTTATTAATTCGTTTTATCTCCTTATATATAGTTGAGGTTTCCTTTTTTCTGAAAAAAAAAAGTACGCCAAAAGCTAATTTTCAGATTAAAATTCAATAAAAAAAGTTAATGGATGTTTCTGGTAGTAGTTATTATGTGGTATAGTAAGAAAAGGGAATTTACATTTTAGAGGGGATGAAAAAATATTAAATTTTTCAGCCAAAACAATATCGCTTGTCTTGCCGTGTCATATAAAATTTAATAGTGGTTTCTACAATTAAATTCTTAAAATACGTTTTCCAAAGTTGATTATAGGTAGGCTTCGGACAAGACCTTAAGTTAACTTCTAATATGCCTTCTTATACGTTGATTACAAGTGAACGGAGAGGGGAGAGGCAGAAATCCCACTACTGGGTTTGTGATATACGAGTAGGAAGTAAGTGTACAATTCTGTAGTAAGTTCACGCTTTTATTACAAAGTTTAAATAACATGAATAAAATAATAAATATGTAATGTGGGTGTTAAAATGATTACTTTCATATGTGATTTACATTCGGGGACAACTATAGCAGTGGATTACGCTAGATTTTCTGAATGTATCAAAAGTAATACGTCTTCTGTTGGAATTTGAATCTTCAGAACAGGCTATGGACGTACGATTGCTTGCTTAAAATGAAGAAACCGTGCTTAGGGAGGGGGAGGTCCCAATGAAACTGTGAAAGTGCAACCAAACTGGAACGAGTTCGAATCCTAATTATAAGATTTTTAACATACGCAGTTACACTCTAACGTTTATTATTTTGCGCTACATGCTGTGTACATTGGGAACTGCCTGATAATATTCAATTTCATTATATTTTTCCTTGTCCTTGATATAAAGTGTAAATAAAACAGAAGAAAATTTGGAATACCAAGCATATGATTTCGTTTCTAAAGAAACCAATATCTATGAAAATAAATTTATCGTTGTAACATGATGCTTCTTAGAGCAGGAAGTAAAATGCATCCAAATATCTCTTCAACAATGAATTTGGAAGATTACTACCGTAGTCGAGTGGTTAGCGTTCTGGCTTCTCAACCTAAAGGTTCCGGTTTTAATTTCCGGCGGGGAAGCCTTACGCTTCAGCAAATAAATAATCAGCAGTTAATTTTTACTTTCTCTACGCGTACTATGTATGTACAGAGTGTATAGAGGAGGTATTGTAATGCATCCAAAAATTCGAAACCGATATTTCACTGGAAATACATGTTTTGGGTCTCCCTGATCCCAAAAAATGTAGTTGTAGAAAAATGGCTTTGTGTGTGTGTCTGTGGGCAGCATAGCTCAAAAACGAAAAGACCATTAAATACCACACTTGGTATTTAAGTTTGGTATCTTCCAAGGATGCGAAACGAAGATTTTCAAGAAAATCTAACCACTCTTTGTATGGAAAATTTTTTTCGAAAATTCTGATTTTCTTAAAATCGGCTCTAACGATTTTGATTAAAATATCGTATATTAAAGATATTTACCTGTCAAATAAAATGTATATCCTGAATTTTCTGGGAATAGACTCTGAACACTACTTTACTCTGGATGAACTTTACGTAATTTTGTATAACTACTAAACCGTAAGAGATAGATAAAAACTTAACACACAGAAAATGTAGAGCACATTAAAACACACAATTTATGTTATATTTTTTTTTTTCGTGGACTTGATCGTTTCTTTAGATATTCCTTGTTTTTGGTTTCAGCTTTGAAAAATTTATACTTTTCTCATACAGGAATTTGTCAACTCCTGTCTATACAAACAAGTCGCTTAGCTACCAGCTTCTAACTACCATTTTTAACCTATGGTACTCCCTTATTTCTCTTCTACTTACAAGGAAGCAAGTAACAAGACTATTTCAGCTATTTTTTCCTCGATTAGCATGAAGTAAATAGAAGCTTAAGCTTTCTAACAATAATTTATTGCAGAGATTTAGAGAAAGTCATGTGAATGGAACACATCAGATTTTTAAACAATTTAATGAAAGTACGAACTTGTCGTCTGATTCTCCACCTTGTAACTGGAGGAAACTCCTAGTCAGGCAGCCTAACACGGTAATCTGAACCGTGAGTGCCAAGAGCTTCGCCCCTACATCACCGGGCTGGATTAGAGTAGTTATTGATCCCAGCTTTCCATAGCACAGGATAGTCATTTCATTGAGACTTGTTGCTGTCAGAAAAACTGAGTTAGTGACTGAAACACACCCCATTGAGTTGTAAAAAATTCTGAATCTCCAACTTTTCTAATTACCCTTGCTGAAAGTGCCAGGCGGTGGGATGTTCCGGAGGGAGAGCACTAAAATATCGCTTTCCTCTTACACGAGGGTGCTTTTTATCCCCTACATTCCAGTTATATATGAAGCATAAATCTAAGGAGATTCGCTTCCATCATTAATATTATTTGTATTCGAGGCTTCTGTGTAGCTCTACAGTATGTTCAAAGAGCGCTAAATACAAAACATGTGTAACTTACACCCCACAAACAACAACAAATGTGGTGTACATACTATCCCTATTTTTAGTTTATATTACTTTGGAGTATAAATACTCAAGGGTGTAAGAGTCAAACTATCAAGGAAAATGCCATACGCACTTATCTTCTTTGGGTCCTTGCGTAAAAGTACTGTTGTAAGGCACAGGACAGTCGGTTGGGTTGGGTCAGGAAGAATACCATCAGTGGCTATTTCCATTAGGGCAATACCTGGTTGCCAAAAAGCAACCCCACCTCACGGCGTGTAAAACACGGAAGTGGATACGCCACTTATGCGCGTCAACCCTGAAGGGAAGATTACCGAAAAAACGTCGGACAGGCCGACAGTTAACCTACTACTGTACTAACTAATCAGGTTGTGCCGAAGAAGAATGAGGCGTCTCATAATCTCGCCCAGACATCACTGCCCAAGCACATCCACATCCAAGCACCGGATTTTGGAAAACACTTCCTCGTTGAGACCAACCCAATCCGAACAACTCCCCAAAGGGACGGTACGGTAGGGCACTTAATATATACATTTTCAGATATACATATTTAAAACGCCACACATCATCTCACACACACGTATACACACACACAGCCACACTCGATCGCCTCCACACGCTTATGTCCGCCGAACTCCTCTAGTCTTCTCAATGCACTGCAGTGACCAGAGCCGCCTTATTGAGCGTAATCTGGAGTATTTGGCATATGTTATGCGCCCGGTACTGAATTGAATGAATGAATAAGTGTATTTATTGACATAACAATATTATACATTGAACTTCAACAATCACACGGGTCCACAGACCGTACGTGCTTTTGTAATACATACTAAAAAGCAATATTAAAACAACAACAAAGGATTAAAAGAGTACACATGAAAATAAAAGGACAAAGGTAGTACACAATAACAAGCAATATTAAAATAACAACAAGGAATTAAAAGGATAAACACGCAAATAAAAATACAAAGGTATTCAGATACAGCACTTTAAATTTACATCTTTATAAATGTACCCTCTTATAATAGATAAATACACTTAAAAGAAATCTATACACAATATATAAAACCATAACACAACAATGACCTAAGTATGACATAAAATATATGTATGTAAACCATTGTAGTCATTTTTGTTTAGTTGTTCTTATCCCTCCCCCCTTCTCTATTGGTAGCCTTCTCAGATCTCAGCTATCTTGCCTTAAGTATAAATTTATCTAGTCCATCCACGTCTTCCGTGCCTGCCAGTAGTGCCCAGCATGCTTCTAGCTCTACATTCGTGGTGGAAAAGGTTCGCGGTAAATATGTTTCCTCCGTACCGCTACATCTTGCCAAGATGTGGGTCCACGACTCTTCCTCCTCGCAAATGGGACAGATTCTCGTACCATTCTCGTCAAGCAATTTTTGTGCTCCTCCATGCTCCTAGTCCAATCCTCGCGGGTACTGAATTGAAAGGCCGGCAGCTAAGCACATTCCTGTACAATAATGTATTTATCAATAAAGTTTCTTTCTTTCCAAGTCTAATCTTTTCGCCAAATATGCTGAACAGTTAATATTACTATTGTGTTTATTACTTTACGGATATCTAAATACTTTTGGAACACTTTCGAAATTAGCAAAAATATTCAAAATAATATATTTGGACATAAATGTTATAGCTTTTTGTATTTCAGCGAGAGAGGTAACCAATTCCTCACCCGACCGTCCTTCTACATGGCACAGTCGCTAATCATGCATATTGGAATACTTCTCTGCACGATTCAGAAAGGAGTTTATTGAGAGGTTATTTACAACATGCATTTGTTTTACATCGAGTATAACATCGCTCACTGGTGTACGTTTGCTTTTTGAGATTTGTTTTAAGCCAATTATGAAAAAAATGTGATGAGTGATGAACGGAAACTTTTTAAATACATATGGGAACCATACGGAAGCAAAACCACGCATTTCCCAGGAAATGGACTTTTTTCAACCCCTAATTTTTGCTCTACATAACTAAGGCAGAGCAAAAGAATACAAAAAGAAAATAATTCGAGATGAAATTAAAATACCTATTCTGTATAGACGTTAGCCACGTTAATGCACGAGCACAAATTAAAGCAAAAATTACGTGCTATCTAAGATGACTTTAAGGGCTCTTGTGTCCAATACCGCCAATTTTAAATGTCATAACTAACCCATTATCCCAGAATCTACATATCTGACTTAAATTTTTACAGCATTTTAAGCTTCAGGACTTAAAATTAAACTCTTACATTAGTCTCCTGTTACCGAAGAGCAGGTTTTATTCCTTTTATGCGTATTTATTAGAATATCTCGATATCAAACCTTTTAAAAACATAACTAACAAGCCTTTTAACACCAAATTAAATAAAAATAGCATTGATATATTTATATATATAATTTCGTTAGCTACAGTAGTTTCTGTAAAATATAATTAATTATATCATAAAATGTCTTTCACATGGAAAATGAAAAAGCTCATACATCTGCAAAAAGTATAGCTTGGACATTTGAAAACTGGCATATTTAGAAGTGCTACCAGGGTTTATACCAAACTTCAAAGGCAAAGAATATAGAAATTAACGTTACCATGAAGTGTCCAGTATTCAGATTACTAAAGGACTGTAAAATTATAGATGAGATTATAGACAAATATTCCAACAAAACACACACAATACGGTGTGTGACAAGACAACAAATTTGAAGAACATATCTCAAAATGTTGTTTGTTGTTTGCCATCTCCCCATCCCAAAAATTCTTTGCATAAAATAAATTATTGTGATTTATCATTTCAAAAATGAAAATTATACTGCTTTTATTGTAATTAAAGAAATTTAAGTATTACCATGACGGCATTTCAACAACTGGAAAGCCAAAACAGAACTTATCTAAATGTGAAAATATTAACATTGAAGAGTCTAAATGTTATCACTTTGAATGCTAGTTACCCAATTCTGAATGTATACTTTTGTTGTAGTCATAGTTTTGTAATGTGGTAACGAACTCTGGATAGAAAGCAAAGGATTATGATGTAATCAAAATTGTGGCTCTAACCATTTCCGAAAGATTTCCTTTAAAGTTTAGATATTGGTTTTAATTATAAACTACCCAGCTTTTCTCAATGGTACTATGCAAAGAAAGCCGAACCGAATTTTGCGTTTCACAAAGCGATGAGCTTTTAATAGATTTGACTTTCGCTTTAGTCTAAGGTATTCTTTTATTTCCTAAGCAATAATAATAATACCAGTTCTGCTAATATTTATTTCGATTAGTTTGAAATAGATATAATAATAATAGTTTGTTCATGGAACACCAAAAGTAAGTTTGGTGAATGGAACACATCTGATTATTAGAAGAACTTCCTTGTGTGTTTATGTGCGCGCGTGAGTGGGCAGCATAATTCAAAAACGAAAACTCCATTTACCAAACTTCGCATTTAAGATTAGTGTCCTTTAAGAATGCGAGAAATTGATTTTTATAAAAATCTTCCCACTCCAACCTACCCTTTAATTGGAATAATTTTCGAAATTTTCGATATTTTCAAAAATGGCTCTAACGGTTTTGAATAAAATAACCAATGTAATAGATATTTACACGACAAAGAAAATGCGTAACTTGAATTTCTTGGGAATAATCTCATTTTGACTGTCTTTTGCATAACTAACAACCAGTAAGACATAGACAAAAACGTATAATACACAAAAATGGTAGATTTCGTTAAAACAATCATTTATGTTACATACATTTTTGTAGAGCTATTTCAGAGTCGAACAAAAATTCGTCATTTACTTCATATCTCTTTTTTTTTTACCGAGTTTCAATTATATGACGACGCCGTTTAAATGAATTGTTTATCGCTTTAGCCTTATTCCCCTTCGCTAATGTTTATTTCTAATATCAGAAGTAGATAGAATATATTTTTGTAAAAACATTTGTTGCAGAATAGGTATAAAAAGTAATTTGTTTGGAACACACCAAAATTTAATGCATCACTATTTCTGTCATGATTCGATTTTTTTCGTTAGTGAAATTTTTATTATAGAAATATTGAGAAATGTAACCTTGTTTGTGTCTAAGATATCGATTCGCTTGTATCGAGACTGCTGAGGTTACCAATCACCGCAATATTTTTCTTTCCGTAATTATTTATCGTAAATTTTAAATACTTATTGAAATTCGATCACAAAATGTTAATGCATTCATTATTTTCTAATTATTAACTTTTTTATGTAAATGGAATTTTGATTACAGAAATATTGAGCAATCTAACTTGCTTTGTGTCTATCTTGTTTCAACATAACATCAAAGATATCCACTTAATATATCGATTCCCTTGTATCGAGACTGTTGGTTTTACCAATCACCGCAATATATTTCCTTCCGTAATTATTTATCGTATATTTTAAATACTTATTGAAATTCGATCATAAATCTCGGGTGGAATACAGCATCCAATGTAAGCAGACAAAATATGAGAGGAAGGTGCTGTAGGGGACGAAGTTAAAATTATAAAATTTAATCGAAGAGGAAACCAACAAAAAATAACAAAAGCCCCCATACTTCGTTCCTGCCCCTCTCGGTATTGGAATAATGAAGAATTCTGGGATTGATTGCCAACAGAATTTTGTGCCACCCCTGCAGCTGGTCCGGAAAAGGAACAATCAGTGTTAACAATGTCTCCCTCCTCATCAAGAATCGCCCAGAGTTGACAAAAGAGTCTTTTCCTCCCTCCCTATCTTCACTCAGGGAGTAGGTACTGTATATGCAACTAATATGTCTCATTTAACTAAACAAAAAAAAACAAAAAAAAAAACGATGTGTTCCATTCACAAAACTTAATTCTAATCTCTAGCTATTCTAAATGCAACATATTCTCACAAAAGATTATTCTTTCATGTACTTCATGTTAATCGAGATCAAAATTAGCAGAATTGGTCTTATTGGTTCCTTCACTTTAAGTAAAAAAGAAAAAGTGATTATATTAAGCTAAAGTGATAGTAAAATATTTTAAAAAGTGGTAGTTATGTGAAATAATTTGAGAAACGTCAGGCAGATTAAAACAGAAACCAATAATAAGGAATATCTTGGAAATGGTCAGCTTGACGAGAAAAATGTATGTGATATAAATTTTGAGTTTTAACAAGTCTAGTGTAGTAAGTTTTGTTGCACTCTTAAGATGTTATCCTTATGCAAATTTCAGCAAATTTCATCCAGAATAAAGAGGTCTTCAGAGATATTTCCATAAAATATGCATACAAATATATTTACCGTATTTTAATCAAAATGTATGAGCCATTTTTATTAGAAAGTCAACATTTTTTCCATGTAAGGGGTAGTTTGGGATGGGGGGGGGATTTTTCTCAATAGATACGAGAATAAGTGTTTTAACAATAAATTGTTACGGAGATGTAGAGAAAATCATGTGAATGGAACGTATCAAATTGTTTGAGCACGGAAGCCGTTTTAATATAAAACAATATTTGAACAAGCAAATAAATAAGTGGGCAGCCTTTGTTTCCAATTTTTCACAGAAAATGAAAGGAGAAGTTAACTGATGAAAATATACTTCTTGCGATGCAAGACAGTTAACCTTTCTTTGAGATTGATGAACTGCACGTCTGCAAGAGTTAGAAAGATGTTTCAAAAGAAATTTATACGTGGACTAACAAAGTGGAAAGCAATTTTAGCAAATGCCTTGACGCAATATCCAATACAAGAAACATCTGCCGAACTGAAAGAATCCAAATATGTTTTAGTTGTGGACACATCAAAACAGAGATCTGAAGTTGGTGCCTCTCCCTATTTGTTAATTCGTCCCAGCTAAAGGTATTCAGGTTAACTATTGACTTCCAGAAGCTAACAGAATAAATAGCAGAATTGCTTTATATTTTGCGATAGCACCAACTGATTGAGAAAATTATTGCATCTAAGTACAACGCAAATTCTGGAGATACAAACAGGCTGGTACAACTAATTTGTTTTCAAGACTGAGAAAAGAGTTAAAATTGAATCAAAATGGATGTTACTAATGGCTGTGACACATGTGATGGACTTTAAGGTTACTTTTTGTCACATATGTCCTGCGATATACTGTTGAAGCCATTTTTAAATATTAGCGATCACTCCTTTGGCTCCATTTTATTCCAAGCTAGTTCAAAATACTTTGAGAAACAACATTCAAGCAGAAAATAAAAATGTTGACATCTGAAGTGCTAGAAGATAGGAATTGCTGAGACTTCTTACAAGTAGGAAAGTTGAAAACTCGTAAACTTAGAAATGCTTATTATTATTTCAGAATATAGAAATTAGAGCATTTTTGATGACAAAGAATTTAACAATAAAAAGTGTATTTTGTGATACACTGAATATTTTAAGTAAACAGACCCTCCCCCTTCCCATTTCCAACTACTAAAAGAATTTCATTGGATAAGCTTCAAACTCCACAGTTTGAGCTGAAGTTCAAAACAGCATAAACACAATCAGTGATGTCGATAGCAACGTATTTAATATTATCATTGACATTTATTTGGTGAAATGAGCGATTAAATAATGTCGTGAACTCCAAGATAAAGAAATCCACCAGAAAAACGTCCTAACATTTGTTGAATTTGGTATGAAAAGCAATGATGTGCTCAAGATTGACTTTCACGAGAGAAAAGTGATAATGGAGGACATAATGAATTCAATAGCTATAATGATAATTCTGATACTGAGAAGCTTTAACTATAATAAAAAGATTAATTTAAGTTTTACGTATTCAAAAAATATAACCATAAGTTGTTCAGCTTCAGTATATCGTACGTTATACTGAAACTGTTTTTACCCTATTTTAAGTTTTCAAATACTCAAGGTGTCCCAGTTTTTGGTTTTAGAAATGTGGTTACCCTATTTAAAAGAGCTCAACCTTTTTTTTTTAACTTTCTCTACACATACTATGTACCTACATAATATACATTTTCCGTAAACTCAATTTTTAAGTGCTATGGTTCTTTACTACTATAACAGAGAAAGTTAAAACAAGAAATAAAGCAATTTAGTACAACAGCAAAAAATATTGATAGTTAGGATTTATTAAAATTATATATTATTCTCCTAAAAATACCTGCGACAACGCAGCCCATGGAAGCCTACGTATCTATTACTCTTATTCTGCTTTTTCTTTGTAGCTTTTATACTTACTATCGCTTTTTAATAATTTAAGTAATTATTTTGCTTTCTAACTTAGTATAAAAGAATTTTTAGACACATGCTTTAAATGCATTAACTCTTTGCGTTATGAAAACTATTGGAGTGAAAACATAAAAATAAGAAAAACAAATATGTTGCACAAATAACGAAAAAAGATTTTTGTTAAATTAATTTCGAAAGTGCATTCATTGTTGTTTTATATGACTGCATTAATTCTGCGCGTAATAAACTCTCAGCAGTATATATAGCCATCAGACCACAAGGTACACACAAGGAAAACGACTTTTCCATTCAAGCTAAAAATACTTGAGTTGTCATGGATGCCATTAAACAGATTTAAAATGTCTTTTTTCGAGATTTGTAATTACGAGAGTTGAAACTGCAGCTTTTTTAATACAGTTCCAAATTTAGCCATAAAATCAACAGACAGTTCCAAATTAAATATCTTCGTATAGAAATAAAAAGCACAATAGTGCTTTTATAAAATTAAAAAAGCAACAAAAATGGAAACCTCTCTGTTCACAAATATTAGTTTACTGTAAACGTCAGCAGGTAGAGGAAAGGAAATTAATTAGGGAAGCAGAAAATATAGGTCGGTTTTACCAACTGCAGACAGTGGGAAAAACTAAAACTCTGATGTGTTCCATTCACAAGGGTTTCTCTACATCTTAGTAACAAAAAAAAAAACTGTCAAAAAGGTTATTCTCCTATTCACTTCATGCTAATCGAGATAAAATTAATATAAACGATCTCATTAGTTCCTTGTAAGTAGAAGGCAAATATGGAACTACTCTAGGCTGAAGCGACAGTCAATTATTTTAAAATATAGTTGCTATGAGATTAATTTTTTTTTAATGTTCAACGCCCGCTTTTACCACTTGTGGCATCGCAGGCGATGATACTAGTGCTACATGAAATGAAAATGTTGGAATTCTATGGCGGGGGAAACTGGAGAACCTGGAGAAAGCCTGCCCATGCGCCGCTTTGTCCACCATAAATATTACATTCGGTCGCTTGGGATTGAGCCCCGGCCGTCTAGGTGAGAGGCGAGTGGTGTAACCACTCGGCCACGGCGCGGGCAGGATAGGAGTTGACAAGTACCCGAATGAGAATACGTATTTTAAAACTGAAACCAATAACGAGGAATATCTCGAAAACTGTCAACTCTACGAAAAAAATCTGATGTTTTCCATTCACATGACTGTCTCTACATCTCTGTAACAAATTATTGTTAAAAAACTTATGTTTCTATTTACTTCATCCTAACCGAGAAAAAAATAGCAGAAATAGTTTTATTACTACTTACCTTGTAAGTAGAAGCAAAATAAGGGAATACCATAGGTTAAACTGACAGTCACTGCTATGTGACTGAATTTCCTTGTTTGTATGGATAAGAGTTGACAAATTCCTGATGAAAAAAGTATAAGTTTTTCAAAGCTGAAACCAAAAACAAGAATACCTTAAAAATGATTACCTCCATGAAAAACAATGTATATAACATAATTGTGTGTTTTAATGTGCTCTACAATTTTTGTGTGTTAGGTTTTTGTCTATCTCTTACGGTTTAGCAGTTGTGCAAAATTCCGTAAAACTCATCTAGAATAAAGTAGCGTTCAGAGGCTATTCCCAGAAAATTCAAGATATACATTTTATTTGTCAGCTAAATATCTTTAAAATGTGATATTTTAATCAAAATCATTCGAGCAATTTTTAAGAAAACAAACATGTTTGTAAAAAGTTCCATGTAAAGGGTAGGGGTGGGGATTTTTTTTTAAAATCTTCGTGTCGCATCCTTGGACAAAACCAAACTTAAATACCAAGTTTTTATATTTAACGGTCTTTTCGTTTTAGAGCTATGCTGCCCACACACACACTGACATCTTTCTAAAAATGATTTTTTTTATTCAGGAGGTGTCAAAACATGTATTTCCGTTGAAATCTCGGTATCGAATTTTTGGGTGCATTGCAACACCTTCTCTATGCACTATGTACATTGTACGTGTAGAGAAAGTAAAAATGTATAAGATATAAAGTGTGTGTTTTTAGGAGATAAGTCAGAAAAATTCATCCAGAATAAAGATGTCCTCTGATGCTATTCCCAGAAAATTCAAGATATACATTTTATTTATTCAAAATCGTTGGCACTATTTTTTTAGAAAATTAACATTTTAGAATTTTTTTCCATGTAAAGCTAGTTAGGGTATGGTAATTTTCTTGAAGATCTTTAGAGGATACTGAACTTAAATATCAAGTCTAGTATTTAACGGACTTTTCGTTTTTGAGCTATGCTGTCCATAGACACACCCACATACACGTGGACATCAAAACATACATTTGCAGTGAAATCTTGACATCAAATTTTTGGGTGGAATACAATATCTTCTCTACCCTCTATTACTTTATAATACGAGAAAGTAAAAATACGAGAAGCAAAATTTCCATTGTTTTGTTTAACAATGAACAAAAGATGTTTTTAAATAATTTTATGGTTTCCACTTCAACTAAAAATTCTGTACTCCCATTTTACTTTAAATACACGTTTTGAGAGTCCTTTAATCGAAAATGGAATATTTAGAAGAAAGGCCCATGCTCACGTGCATGCTCACGTGCATGCGCACCCGTGTCTGTGTGTGTGTGTGTGTGTGTGTGTGTGTGTGTGTGTGTGTGTGTGTGTGTGTGTGTTACTACCCCAACCAAAAACGAAAACCCATTAGGTCCAAATTTGGTATCAACTTCATCTGTAATGAATGCAGTACGGTGATTTTCAGGAAAATACCCCAACTGCTACTTAATGAAGTGTCTTTCGAAAATGTTCTCAAAAATATATATAATGGTATCAAAGTTTTAAGATAGTTACAGGAAAAGCAAAATGCGAATCATGAATTTTCTGAATAACCAATGAAGTCTTTAACCTTTCTGAATGACGTTTGCATATCTGGAAGATCGTAATAGGGAAACAAAATTTTAGTAACCCATAAAATGTAGATCTCGTTAAAGCACACGCTTTAATTAACTTTTGGGCCGGTGAGGGGATTTATCGCTTCCGAAGTATTCCTCGTTATTGGTTTGAACCATAATATACTCACATATTCTTTTAACATTCTCTACTTCGTTTGGAAAGTAGAAGTATTGTATCCCCGCAAAAACGCATAATCAAAATCACCTTAATTAGACGTTTTGAGATCACCTGAATCAAAAAATATATTTTTCGTAAAAGGTCTGCTCGGTGTATGTCTCTGAACAGTATAACTCAAAACCAAAAGATCAAGGAAATGTCAATTTTGATATATAATTTCATCAATTTCCATAAATGTCACAAAAGGATCTAAAAGAATAATTTCCCAGTCCTAACTATTCTTTAGATGGAACATTTTTTAAAAATTTTGATTATCACCAGAACAGCTTTACAATTTTCATTAAAATTCCTATGTTTAAGACATTTTCGTGACATACAAAATGTGCATCTCAAATATTCTTACATGATGGGTGACTTTTTCTTAACTAATGCAATTATATAGCTTTTCTGAAACATACAGTTTATGTCAAAATATTTTTTGTGGAGTGTTGTAACGTTATCTAGTTATCTTTCAGTTACTCGAGGTTATTGGTTTCACTTTTAACATTTTGTAATGTCCTAAATGGGATGGCATTCGTATTCCTAGTCAAGCATAGAACACGCATTTCAACAATATCCTCATAACGACCAGTTATTAAAAGTTTAGACTCTCGCTTAAGCTTATTGTATTGAATCATTCTTTATAACCACAAGGAAAATATACCATAAAAAGATTTTTGCAAATGTTTATCTGGATTAAAGTGAAGGAGGTAGAAGAATAGCTAGTTGAAGAATTGTCATTAGAAAGTCGTTTTATCATTTTCCCCTTGTCATGCAAAGCAAATACATTTCAATAGTCACCCAGTCATATAAAAATTGACCGTCATTTAAATTTACTGTACCATGTTAAATTCTCCAGCAGACTCCAGATTTTCTTGGTAAACCTCAAGAATATCTCAAACTGTTATTATTATTTTTATTATTATTATTATTATTATAAGGAGGAGGAGGAGATTACGATATTTAAATGATTGCAGAACCCAAAGCAATGGGAAGACAGTAAAAGGTAGATTCTCTATAGACGTCCAAAGGTTCCAAGAATTGCTTGCTATAAGAAAGCAATTTTCGATTTTTTGACCAAATGTAGACAAAATTTTACTCCCAGTGTCCCTTAAGCAGTCTTGAGAGAAAAACTAAAAAAAAGTAATGAAAAGCATTAATCTTTCAGCTGTCCCTTTCCTTTAATTAGAGGTGCGGATTTATAATGCTTTAAAATCTACCAGAATATGTATTATGAGGTTCATGACAAATTGTGATTTTAATACAGCTTCAGAAAGAAAAGTTTACTTTGAAAGGGAAAATTTACAGACAATTTCTTCAACTGGGAGAAAGGGCTATGCAGATGTATTTAAATGGAAACGTTGGTACAAAAGGAAGAGAAAATATATGTCTTTCGGGTGCTTTTGTCTTAATACCACCTAAATATTAAATAACAATGGAAACAAACTGCAAATTCGGTGTGATTTTGTTTCCCTGTGGAGCTCTCAAAGCAACCAGTTAGAAATCTGAAGACCCTCTAAATGCATGAGTTTTTTTCCTTTCCCGGGCCAGAAAGGGAAATTTATCTGGCGGAATTCCCCGTTTACCAATTCCCCACAGCATTACTGAGGATAGACCTGGCTCATTCATCAATCCAATGTGGTGTTTGGAAGGGACAGTGGAAAGAGTTTTATCTTACCAAAGACGTAGAATAAACTGTTCGGATGTGCAATTTTCAGACCACATTGCAGAAGACCTGCACGAATCGAACCAACTGGGGTTTGCGTGCCCCTCCTGTGCCAGCACTCTACTCATTAAAGTGTAATGCTTAAGGAAAGCGTCACCTAGTAATAACGAAAGGTAATTTAGATAATGTTCTGCTTTTTAAAACGACCTCTAGTTGGTGTTGATGTAAAATTAAAGCTTATAGGGCTTTCGGAAAATCTTTTCGGGATTATAGAAACATGTGTAGAAAAATGTATGGCCTCTTAATTCCCTAATTCGGTCTTTGTAGACCTAAAGTTATTAAAACGGAGAGCTTAGAGCTTTGCTTCTACTTGCTTCCGTAATATATAAATCTTGTACAGTTCTCTGCAACAGATCATGTCCGTTCGGTCTTTGTAGACCTAAAGTTATTAAAACGGAGAGCTTAGAGCTTTGCTTCCGTAATATATAAATCTTAATACAGTTCTCTGCAACAGATCATGTCCGTTCGGTCTTTGTAGACCTAAAGTTATTACAACGGAGAGCTTAGAGCTTTGCTTCTACTTGCTTCCGTAATATATAAATCTTGTACAGTTCTCTGCAACAGATCATGTCCGGATGGATTTTAAGATCTGAATAATCTTGTTGCTGTAACTTAAATTGTATTACTTGGCATACCTCCGTGAAGTGGAAGTTAAAGGTGACAACTTTACAATCAAGAGATCTAAGTGCGAGTCTTTTTTGGGGTGTTTCTTGGATAATGTTTTGTCCTTTATTCTCAATAATCAATCCAGTGAGCTATATGGATTGCGGCTCACTTGTAAATTATTTCACTTACGTTACTTATTAACCACCCAATATACCGACTTCATTAATTCAACACATGAAATTTGCTAAACAGTGTGAACATTTGTGTGGTTTTGTTTTTTGAAATATTATACTCCAAAATTGCACGTCCACGCTATAAATTTTTAGTATCAACAATTTAATGCCACAAATGATTATTCAATTTGCCCGGTATCATTTCACTAATGCATCGAGTTGAACGTTCAATTCCATTTTTTCACTTCCCGTTTTCGGTACATTTTACTTTTCAGAATACCCCTTGTGTCACAAAGTGGATTTAAAAATACCTAAGCACTAGCTAAAGATATTAACTAATATTTTTAGATCGTGTTCAATATTCATTAACATGTATACAATATAAATTGTTTAAAATTGCATCACAATTGCTCAAATTTAAAGTTTGGAACCGATATTCCATTTTTTCACTTCCCGTTTTCGGTACATTTTACTTTTCAGAATACCCCTTGTGTCACAAAGTGGATTTAAAAATACCTAAGCACTAGCTAAAGATATTAACTAATATTTTTAGATCGTGTTCAATATTCATTAACATGTATACAATATAAATTGTTTAAAATTGCATCACAATTGCTCAAATTTAAAGTTTGGAACCGATACGATGAACCTTAGCGTCAAAAAGGTTTTTCAAATTACTATATAAAAAGTGATAATGTATTAAAAAAATGTGATGCATTCTATTCTATGAACTTCTCTATCTTTTCCATAAACAAACGTTTCTTACAAAAGATCATTCATTTATCTCCATTGTGCTAATCAAAATAAAAATTACTATGATTCTTATTACGTACACCATTTGTAACTAGAAGGTAAATGAGGGAATACGCTAGCCAAAAGTGATAGTCAAATCATTTAAAAAACAGTTGTTAATGAAACAATTGATGTTCGGTTCTCTTTACTTGCTAGGAGTAAACAAAAGAGAAACAAAAAGAAATATTTTTTCCCGTTTGAGAAAAGTTTAAGTAGCTTAAAACGGAAACCATTAACTCGGACACCTCGAAAACTGTTAAATTAAAAAAAAAAAATTATCTGTTTTGGTCAGATCTACAATTTTGTGTAGTAAATGTTTGGCAATCTCTTAAAGTTTACCAATTATACAAAACTTATTCTTCAGAGAGTGTTCCCAGAAAATTCAAGATATGCATTTCGTTAGTTATGAAAATACCTTAAACATATGGCATTTTAATAAACATCGTTAGAGCCATTTTTGAGAGGGGTGGGGAGAGATTTAGGAAAACCATTGTGTCGCATCTCTGGCACATAAGTTTGGTATTTAACCGGCTTTTTGTTCTTGAGCCTACACACAACACACACACACACACACACACACACACACACACACACACACACACACACACACACGCGCGCGCGCGCGGTTATATTTCTAAAAATGCTTTTTTTGTATTCAGGGATTCCAAAACATGTATTTTCGGTGTAATGTCAGTATCAAAGCTTTGGTCGGAATACAGTACCCTCTCTACCTATGCAATGCACATAATAGAGTAGGTTAATTCTAATTCTAGTTCTGGCCAAAGGTATTCGTGAGTCAGTTTGTCACGTGCCTTGTAGATGATTCAATTTGCTGCTGAACACATACTTTTATTACATCACGTCTTATATAGTTCGTAATCCTTCATAAAACATAATGTCCCAATCAGTTTGTGTTTAACGTACGAACATTTGAGGAATTGGGTAAAGCTATAAAAGCGAGACATTAAAAAAACACACGTTATCATTTGCCGGCTCGATTTCCCGCCCAACTTTACTTTCTCTAGAGAAAGTGAAAGATATCTTGCAATTCAACCTAAAATTCAATATTGATATTGATACGTCGCCAGGAAACCTTCAGTTCTTATTTCAATATTGATATTTTTCAAAATATACGCTTTTAAGTCTCATGAATTAAAAATAAATATCATGTGATCTATTCAGATGACCTTCTTTACATTTCCGCGAAAAATTATTGTTAAAAAGCTTATTTTGCTATTTACCTCATGCTACTCGAAACTAGCAGGAATTGTCTTCATATGTGCCTCCTTGTAAGCAGCAAGGAAATAAGGGAGTACTATAGGCTAAAGCGGTGGTTAAACCTTTTAAAAGCGGTTGGTATGTGATTAAAGTTCCTTTTTATTTGTATAGCCAGAAGCTGACAAATTCATGTATGAGAAAAATATAGGTATTTTAAAGCTGAAACCTACAATAAGGAATATTTCGAAAACGGTCAACTCCACAAAAAAATGTATGTGACATAAATTGTGTGTTTTAATGAGATCTACATTGTTTGTTATGTAAGTATTTACCTACCTTTTAAGGTTTACAAGTTATGCAAAATTCATAAAACAACTTCTGGAGTAGTCTTCAGAGACTATTCCCAGAAACTTCAACATATACTTTTTTTCGTGTAAATATCTTTAATATACGATATTTTAATCAAAATCGTTAGAGCCATTTTTGAGAAAAGCAAAATATCGGGTGGGGGGAATTTTCTTGAAAAACGTCGTGTCGCATCCTTGGAAGATTCTTAAATAAGTTTGGTATATAACGGATTTTTCGTTTTTGAGCTATGCTTTCCAAAGAGAGAGACACACACACACATATATGTGTATATACACACACACACACACACTGACAGACAACCAGACAGGCACATGGACAATTTTTTTTAAAAATGCTGTTTATTTTGGATGCAGGGGTTTCAAAACATGTATTTTCGGTGAAATCTCGATAACCAATTTTTATCCTTCTCTATACACTATTTGCATAGTACGTGTAGAGAAAGTAAAATTAATGAATATTTATTCAATAATATCACTGTATAAAATAATGTAAATTAAAACCATAAATACCATGCACTTAAATACCTCCCAAGTCCTTAAACCAAGTTTCTTTTATTTTACTCGAGTAGTTGCTAGCATGGAGTATAAGTACTGTACTAATTGTTTCTTAACCAGATTGTTTTCATACGCTAGTCTCTTTCCTAAGTTCGTTGTTTACTTATTCCTAATCTTTCCTAAACATGTCCTAACATTTTGATTGCAGATATAAGCATATATATGGGCAACTAAATTATTGAAACATTATTTATAGAACCTAGGTTTAAAAAAATTAACTATAGAAGAAAGCATGTTAACATCATCATTTTTTCTAACTATATCCAGTACCAAAAAAGTCACTTTTGAGAATATTAACACACATTTCTTTTGTTTTAGGTAAGAATACCAACACAGCAAAGTACCTGCAAATGTATAGCAGACTGCGTAAGTTTTATATTCCTTATGGCTTTTGTTTTTAGAATTACACTACCAAACGACAATAGAAAATTGTCGTACACAAAAATAAGGACATTTTATAACCTCTGTAATGTTCACACTATGAAAGGCTGTAGAAGTAAAAGCAAGTAAAAACATTTCGGTGATAAACTTCTAGTGTATTGTATTTTACATAACTTACTGAAAAGAAGATATGTGCAGCTTTTATTTTCTGTTTCATTCTATTTTCTTCTCTAGGTAAATTGTTTAAAGCGACATTTCCAAATGGGATTTATTGCATTTCTTATCAATTGGTGCAATTATTGTATAGTCACAGTGCAGCATATATGGCTACATGCTCACACTTTACGAATTGCTTTTAATTCCAGTGGAGCGAGAGTTATAAAATGTCTAAACTCTTAATGTTTCCTATTACAGATTGTAAAAATATAAATACCCACTTTAGTGCTAAAAATAAAATCTATTCAAAGGAGTAAACTCTTCCGAATGATATATTTTGAAACCTTGGAAAGAATTTTGCTAAAAGAAAACGGCTTGCAATACAACACATGGAAAAATGCTACCTCTGTAATGCAGGGGTAGCGTATCTGCCTCATATTCAAGAAAGTGAAAGTCTCCATAGTTGCGCACTTTTGCGTAGTTTTGCAGATATTATCTGCTGAAAATCTAACCACTCTCTAATGTTGTGAAAGTAAGTATAACATAAAATTTTCTCTATGAATTCTGCACTATATTTTGATGTTATGAACAGATTTTGAGTGATTACTGATTTTCTTTTAAACCTTTTATACATGCGGGCTTAGTTTATGCAGAATACAGTTGCGACTGTAGAATGTTGCTTGAACATTACGGGAAAAAATAAATGCTATTAGGTGTGTTTAATCCGTAAATGGTCATTTTAGGGTAAATTTAATTATTTTTAAAATAAAAACCAGGCTTTTTAATTTCTCTATCACGCATGTACAATGTTCATAGTAGATAGAAGGGTATTGTACTCCACTCAAAAATTCGATTTAAGATTACACTGAAAATATATATTTTGAAGATCCCTGAATATAAAAAAGCATTCTTAGAGAAGTGCCCGTGTGTGTATGAGTGTGTGATTGTGCACAGCATCCCAAAATCAAAAAACTGGTAAATACTAAATTTAGTATTTAGGTTTAATATCTTCCAAGGATGTGGCAGGGAGAATACCTCACTCCAAGCTACCTTTTACATGGAAAACCTTTCAAAAATGTTAATTTTCTCAAAAATAACCTAACGATTTTGATTAAAATGTCGTATATTAAAGATATTTACATGGAAAATAAAATGGATATCTTGACGTTTCTGGGAATAGCCAATGAATACTATTCTGGATGACTTTTGAGTAACCCGTAAACCGTAAAAATAAAAAAGATATTCACTGCACACAAAATTTAGATCTCATTAAAACACACAAAGTATGCCATATAATTTTTTTCTACACTTAACCGCTTTCTTGATATGATTATTGGTTTCAATTTTAAACTGCTTAAACTATTCTGAAGCAGGAAGTCAACTATGGTTTCATATGTTGAATTACTACTGGGAAGGCAAAAGAACCGTATTTAAATTGTTTCCTATAGCGATAGCTTTTAAAATATTTGAATATTGGTTTAGCCTAGTGAACTTCTTTATTTCCCTTCTATTTAAAAGGAGGCACCTAGTAAGACCATTTCTGATAATATTTATCTCATTACGATGATGTAGATAAAAATAATAGTCTTTTGTAAAAATAGTTTGTATATGGTAGAGCTAGAGAAAGTTAGGTGAATGGAACACTTCAGATGTTTATATCGTTCGCTTATTAAATAAAAAGCTGGTGTGTAACACTCAAGTGTCTTTCTCTAGCTTCTCCACAAACAAACGTCTTATGAAAGATTATTCTTCCTTCTACACAATGATAATCGAGATAAACATTGCCAGAATGTTCTTATTACTTAGTAGAACGGAACTAAAGGAGTGCACTAGGCTAAAGTGATAGTCAAATGTTTTGAAAGATGTCGTTATGCGATTGTCATTGCAAATCCTTCTTTGCTTGGCCAGGAGTAGAACAAAAGAAAAATGCACACTTCGTGTCGAAGAAAAATATAAGTATTTTGCTATTGAAACTAATAACAAGAAATATATCTGAAACGGAAAACCCAAGGGAAAAAATTGTATGACATAAAGTCTGTATTTTAACGAGATATAAATTTTTGTCTATCTCTTACGGTTAACCAGTTATGCAAAATTCAGCAAAACTCATCCAGAATGAACATCTATTCGGAAGCTATTCCCAGAAAATTCAAGATATACATTTTATTTGTGATTGAAATGGCTTTAAAATGTGGTATTTTAATCAACATCGATAGAGCCATTTTTAAGAAGAACAAAAGATTCGAAATTTTTTTTCATGTAAAGGGTAGTTAGGAGTGGAGGGATTTCTTAAAAAATCTTTGTGTCACATCCTTGGAAGGTACTAAATTTAAATACCAAGTTTGGTATTTAAATGTCTTTTCGTTTTTTAGCTAGGCTGTCCTCAGAGATATACACACACAAACACACACACACATGATCCTTCTTCTGAAAATGCTTTTTTTTTTTTTGGATTCAGGGTGTCCTAAAACATGTATCTCTGGTGAAATCTCAGTATCAAATTCTTAGGTGTATGTAAATAGTACATACGGAGCTAGAGAAAATAAAAAAGCTAAACAACATTTGCATAAAGCACTTTGCAATCTGTCTCACACCAACGTAAATAACAACGAATATTCAGAATGAAGACCGCAATGAGGTATTGCACAGTCTGAACTTAAATGGTTCACCCTGTATATGATCCCACAGACTAGTGAAGAGCCAAATATCCTTTTATAGAGAGAAAGATTAGAGTTGTTTTATATTCATTCAATGTCCCACTTGGGAATCGCAGTGAGTTTATTCACAAGCATATACAAGCACATTGGTGAAAATGTTTAGTATCATGAAAATAGCTTTGATTCGACCTTCTAAATCAGGTGGGATAAACAAAGTTCAGGAATAGTCTCTAAACGGAGAAACCCTTGGGTCTTGATCCGATACAATGCGAGACACAGGAAGCAGATTTATAGGTCAAAAGAGCAGAGCAATGCATCTACCACATACACCCTTGGGGTTGCGGCAAGTTAAGTGAGCTGGGTTTCTCCTGACCGCGGCCATTGGGACAGAGAGAGCGAGAGCGAGAGAGAGAGAGAGAGAGAGAGAGAGAGAGAGAGAGAGAGAGAGAGAGAGCGCTGCACTTATGAAGTAGACAAGGAGATCGAGCGGAACTAAAGGGACCCAATCCAATATCTGCCCATGTGAATTAGCCGTAGTACTATCCAAAGTTAAACTGAATGCATGTCTTTAAAGGATATCTTCTGTATAAGGATATCTCTGCGGTCAGGAAGTTTAAGTATTAACCTATAAATACAGAGACCACGGATTTGATTTTAGGGTATAGAGGGCCTGCATTTTTCAATGAAAACAGCATTTATTATTTTTTTTTTTTTTGCTTTATTTCTCAGCATAATCTCCTGATTATTTGTCATATTGGTGTTCTAATTTAATTAACAATCTCTGTAGTGCGATTTATCAAGGCCCTCAAACTAGCTCTTTACTGCATCAATGACCTCCTCGTTGCTGTGAAATCTTCGTCCTCCAAGAAATTGTTTGTGGTTTGGGAACAGATGTTAGTCACTGGGTGGATGTGCAAGCAACTCCAACTTTAATTAGCACATTCCCATTGCAATGACTGAACGATGGGCCGAAGCATTGTGATGAAACAATACTTTTTTTTTTTTTTTTTTTTGCTAAATGAGATCTTTTTCTTTTCACCTCATCACTCAAACGTTGTAATAACCTTGCGTAGTAGTCACCAGTGATACTTTTACCCGTTTCCATGTAATAAATAAAAATACTTCCCTGTGCATTCCAGGAAACACTCACCATAAACTTGTTAGCTGACAAAATTGACTGCCTTTTTTGGAGTTGGTTCACCTGGCGCAATCAACTGTTTTGATTGTTATTTACTTTCTGGAGTGTAGTGATGTATCCAAGTTTCATCCATTGCTATAAGCTGTCTAAAAAATTCACTGGAATTTTTACGGTAGAGCTCCACATATTTAACAGCAGCAGCATTTCTTTGCAACTTATGATCAGGTGTCAACAAACGCGGTACCCATCTTGCACAGTCCTTGTCAAAGCCCAAAACATTACTTAAAATATTACCTGTACGTTCTTCTGCTGTGCTTACGGCTTCTGCTATCTGAAACAATTTCAATCTGCGGCCTTCCAGTACTAAACGATGAATTTTTCTCAATGATCTCTGAAGTTGTCACTTCTACAGGGCGTCCAGAGCGAGGCTTATCACTAGTGCTCGTATGTTCCATTTTAAACACTGCAATCCACCTTTTAACCATTGAATATGAACGGGTAGAGTCTTTCAATGTGCTGTCCACTTCCTCCTTGATTTCTTTAGGTGTTAAGCCTTTCAAATGGAAATATTTATTCACTGTTCGTTTTCCAAAGCCTTCATTTTCATGAAATTTCTAAATTTATCTTGTTTAAAATACTGCTATTCAAACACTGCATAAGCTATTGACCTGTAGCTATGGATACAAGCTGATCTTGAGAAACTTTACGATGCTACCGTCTAACTGGCCTAGTGGCGCCATATCTGTGTGATAGAATAGAAATACCTAATAGTGTTTATCCATATATTTTCAAAAGTTTGCCCCTTGTTGCGTTATCACAACTAAAAGTATGTTTTCAATGTCTTGCGGATGCTTTCTAATTTTCAAAAATAATAATATGTAATAGGCATTAATATATGAAATAATATTTAATGTTGCAGGACAGAATTTAAACGATTAAATTTAACTATCTAGGAGTTAATCAACGGTGATCCAATTAATTGAACAATGTGTGCTACAAATTTGAAAAGGATTGATTAAAAACTACATCGTATGTAACATTTTTAAAAATATAAATGTAAATGGCGTGTTATTTATGGACGCTCTGTAACTACCGTGGTTCTCAGCGTCCCATTCTAAATTGGGTGTGAAAGACCGCTTAATTTTGCTCATAAGCCTAAATATACGATACGAGACCAACGGCTTTAGTTCCCTTCCGAAGGAACCCATGCTAAGGATTTTTACACCCGAAAAAATCCATCGTCCTCCGCCTGCAACATTTTTGAAACCTGAAATTCTAAGAAAAATCAAAGTCGAGTATAGAGCATAGGGAGTTCAATTAGGACATTAAGTCTTGCACTCTAACACATTTAATTGGTCACATATTGAAGTTTTCAAGAGCGCTGAGAGAAAAAGCACTGCAAATAAACTCATATTCGTTTTTTGGACATTCTTTTCTTTATGTATTATTTTTTAATTCAGCTATGGGTATCCAATACGAACAAGATTCAGTTGTAATTCAAAAGCTAAAGCAAAAATCAAAGGATAATAAAAGGCACATATCACAAAAGCAAAATGTAAGCAATATTGGTAGTGAGCATTTTTTTAAATCAAAACACTGTATTTATTTTAGAACATTAATATGCATCACTACTTTCAGGATATCGATTTTTTTCATAAAATGAATTATCGTTTTTGAAGTTGATGATACTCATCAGGTGTCAATGCGCTTTTCTTCTATCTTACACTGCAAACAATATTAGCCATATATGTACTTTCTTGGTGTCAGATGGTAGATATTTCTTGCAATAGTGCAGGTGAAGCAAGAGGTAGACGAAAGTATTGCTAATGAAGGACCAAGAGATATGTTTTATAGTTCACATATCAGAAGGATGTTACCTGGAGTGAGAACCCAAGGGGTTGGATAGCTAGAGTCAGACTGAAAAATTCAATGTCATAGCTGGGATTTGAACCACGGATCTCTAGCCGGTTGCTCTGCCACTTAGCTACCATGGCATGTTGCTAGCATTGAATTTTTCAGTTTGACTATCCAACTCCTGTCCTTCACACGGCTATGTGTAAGAAAACTGCTATTCCATACAAATTGGCCATAATAGTTGGCTGTACTATGAATCCTGAGTCTAAAGTACTTACAGCATTGTAAAGTCGCCATTGGGGTTGTCACCTCAAAATAGTTTGAGATCACCTTGTGGTTTACCGGGAAACATCCGAGTCAGTTGAGAAATTTAATGCTATGCCGTCATGATGCCATGGTAGCTCAGTGGAAGAGAACCGGCTAGAGATCCATGGTTCAAATCCCGGCTATGGCATTGAATCTTTCAGTCTGACGCTACATATCCAACTCCTGTCCTTCACACGGCTATGTTTAAAAAGAAAAGTTATTCCAACCCAAGGGGTTGTTTTATTTCTTTGTGTTGAAGTTCGTTTGGTTCTGAATGCCGTTTAAGAGCGTAGCGAAATTTCGCTGTGCCAAACGTAATCAGGAAGAATTTTTCTGAGCCATTGACAGTTTGTTTACTACTGAGTAAGTGTGGCTCCCTCATGAAGCTCTGATTGTGTTTCCAGAAGACAGCAGGAAAGGATTACATTGTATATTCATTCCGCTAGCATTATTGTCATTTTGTGGTTGTATTTTGTACCTATGTAGTTGTAGGACTTCCCTCCGAACTTCTAGCCAAGAAATCCTTGAAATGATGTTACGTCACACGAGAATAATAATACCTGCGTAACCGTTTGTTGACTCTACTGCAACTAGGATCATACTCCAGACCATATACCAATGATATCTTTACCTAAGAGCTTTCCCTGTCGTAGGAAAATGCTGGATTGGATAGTTTGATCCGCGAATGTACCTATTAGCTCTTCTAGCGCTACATTTAATTTCCTTCTTCACCGATATATTGGCTGATCTAATTTGGATATGCAATGATCCAAAGTTTGCTTGCTGCTGAACAGCTATTGGGTAAGGAATTGGTTTGATAGTCTTACAAAGAGAGGCCAATCCACTGAAAAAGAAGAAGAAGAGAAACATTTGCCCAAGATTATGCAGTAAAGTATTTTATTAATAATTAATTATCTATGAATATATAAATATTAGTAATGAAAAATAGTTTTAGTACTTTAAAAATCAGAAATATACCTTGGAATTACTTTTTCTTTTTTACTTGATCCTCAATAGATTATTTCTAGTAATATCAAAAATCGCCATAAATTCGAAAATATTGTTCAAAATATTTTATTGAACTACTAAAAATCTGATGTGTACCATTCATATGACTTTCTCTACATCTCTGCAACAAATTATTATTAAAAAGCTTACACTTCTACTTACTTCATGCTAATCAGAAAAAAACAGAAATATTCTTATTACTTGCTTCCTTGTAAGTAGAAGCGAAATAAGGTAGTATCATAGGTTAAAGTGATAATCAAAAGCTGGTTGCTATGCCACTGAAGTTCCTTTGTTTGTATGGACAGCAGTTGACTAATTCCTGTATGAGAAAAGTATAAGTTCTTCACAGCAGAAACCAAAAACAAGGAATGTCTCAAAAACGATGAACTCCACGAAAAAAAAACGTATATAGCATAAATTTTGTGTTTTAACGTGCTCTAAATGTTTTGTGTAGTAAGTTTTTGTCTATCTCTTATGGTTTAGCAGTTATTCAAAATTTAGTAAAATTCATCCAGAATAAACTACTCTTCAGAGGCTATTCCTAGAAAGTTCAAGATATATATTTTATTTGTCAGGTAAATGTCTTTAATATGCGATCTTTTAATCAAAATCTTTAGAGCCATTTTTGAGAACATCGACATTTTCGAAATGATGTTACATGAGGGTAGTTTGGTGTGGGGGGATATTTCTCAGAATCTTCGTGTCGCATCCCTGGAAGATACTAAACTTAAATACCAAGTAAAAAACACAGAAAAATTATTCTATCTAATCATGTTCATACGAAAATATAAAAGTATGCTGCTTGGCACAGTAATAATAATAATAATAATAATAATAATAATAATAATAATAATAATAATAATGTAACAAAATTCAAGAAACAATACTGTTTTGCATTTTCTCGCAATAATAATTTTAAACCAACCATCTAGATGAAATTTTAAAATCTCTAGGGGGGAAAAACTGCGCAAACAACATTAAAGAAGAGCGGATGGATCGAGATGCTGATACACGATACGTCAAATCAGAATTCGGTCAAGCGCAATCTAGGTCTCGAGAAAGCTCAACATTTATTTTCTGGAGGATAGATTAGTTCCCATTACTCTTAACGAGCATTATCGCTTCTAGGAAGTCAATGGAGCGGAAAGAAAACGAAATGCCAAGCCGTGTTTTAAATGATAGCGCGGGGAACAATATATTTATCTTCTTTTCGCCTGGAGTTAATGGTATGGCTCAAACCCATCCTCAAAAAACAAAAGATAACACTCAACACTGCGGTATTCTTTGTGTATTTCCTAAGTTTGATGTAACGTGCTTTTAATGAAATAAGTTCTCCTAAGTTGCTTTTTAGCTATGGAATTCTTATATGCTACATCTCGCCAGGAACCAATTGAAATATTAATACAATAAATAAGAACATAACCCCTATAACTCAAACGTAATACAACGTATTGTACTGAAAGGCATGTACCTATATTTTATCTCTTATCTGAAATATATTCTCATGTTGGGAGATAAAAAACGGGATCAACTCAGCCTCACCTGGCTCCTAAATCCAGAAGAGGAAATAATTGAAATAAAAACAGCGGCTTCTAGAAAAGAATACCTCACATTACACGTTATGCAGGCATGCTGATCACATCCCAATATCAATATCTGTCCATGATGATTGTGTTGACAGAGATAGAGAAGTGATTATACAGTAGGTCATGACAAACTCCAGGGAGTTGTAGCAGTATATGACTCAATATATAGCCATGGGAAATATGTTGTGTTAGCATTTTAGAGTGCAAATTATATTCTGCATTTTAAACAATTATAACAATACATTGTCAGTACGTATTTCGCCCACTAACTTCAGAATTCAAGAACGACCAAGGGAAAAACTTGAAACAAAGATCAAAAGTAAGTCTTCGAAACCTAAACGTTAGGAATTATATGAAACTGCTATAAAATGCTGTTAATATCTACATGTATGGCAAATAAAGGTATAGAAAAGTATGCAATTAAGTATTTGTAACAGTGGAAACTTTAAAATAAACACTGTGACTGAAGCATTTAAGCTGGTCATAATTTTTGCGAAATCTAGCACAAAATGATAAAAGCATAAAAGTTACTGTACGAAAATACAACTCTTTGATGTCAAAAATACCAATAATAGCTTACAAAACTGCAAATATAATTCCTGACAAACACAGAACATTTTGAATGAAGATAAGTGATTTGTATACTGGGATTTTTTGCTTATATTTTAAAGAACATATATTTATTATTATTACTGTTATTATTGATTAAAAAGTTGACAACAAGTGTGCGGTTGTACTCGACACATACCTATTCTACAGCAAAAGTACGCAAAAGGAGAGCTCCCACAGAGTATCCTGAAAATATGTTTTCTATGTTCTATTCTATTCTATTTTTTCTACCTGTTCTACAAACTATTCTTACAAAGGTTTATACTTCTATCTAATAATCGAGATAAAGGTTAGCATAAATGGTTTTATGATTTAGTTCTTTTTAAGTAGAAGGGAAATACATGACACTAAAGTAAAAATTTTAGAAGCTCACGTTATGCAGGAAGTTGAAATTAGGTTATTTTGTATGGTCAAATGTAAAACAAAGACATTGAAATAACTATTTCCAGTTTGAGAAAAGTATAAGTATTTTAAACTTCAAACCAAAAGCAAGTAATATCTCGGTTAAATAAAAAGGAAAAAGTTATTTGATACAGCGTGTATGTCTTAACGGTGTCCAAAATTTTAGTGTAGTAACATTTTGTCTATCACAGATCGAAACTGATTACAATCAATTTTATTCTTACTTAATTAAGGAAATGCGTTATGGGTTAGGCAAAGTCACCCAGAATAAAGAAAGGCTTGGCTATTCCCAGAAAATTCAAATTATAAATTTTATTTGCCCTGTAAATATCTTTAATATATGACGTGATTAAAACATCTAGTGCCATTTTTGAGAGAATTTAAAAAAAAATCGAAAAACGTTGCATGCAAAGTGTAGTTTGGGGTGAGCGTATTTTCTGAAAATCTTCATGTCACATCCTTAGAATTTACTAAAAGCAAGCACACGACATTTTTAAAATGCTTTTTTGGATTCAGGTAGCTTGAAAACATGATTTCCGGTGAATCTAGGTATCGAAGTTTTGGGTGGAATATAATATTTTCTCTACTTACGCTTTATATTGTACATACGTATAAAGAAATGGAAAACACGAAGCTGTATAAAGCACCTTTTCACACTCGGATATGGCCAATATTTCTTAATTTAATGTGTCATAGCGTTATAATAATAACATAGCTTAGCGAAACCTCTTTAAGATACTTAAGCGAAACTTCTGTGGCAGTGACATAGCCATAATATATGTGTAAATAATGAATAATCTGATAACTTTTCTCTGAGGGTTTATGACTTTGCTGGTAATGTTAATTTGATACCCTTAAACTTTTCAATGGCATAAAATGTAATCCACAGTGGAATGCAGTTGTTTAAGTTGATGATGAAAAGCCTAATCCCACTCTGTGCCTCGAAATATTTCAGCAACTGGTTCATCATTTACCAAGATATGCCCGAAATACCAGAGAGTGGTATTACAAGTTAGCACTTCATGTTCTCACTTGTGAATTTTAAAGCATACTTCTTGAATTTGGTGCACAAGTAAAATATAATAAGACACGAAACATTATATATTTGCTGCACTACCATTTTCTTAATGTTTGTTTTCTTAGTTCGATGGCAGCAATAACTTTAACCTTTGTCTTTATGTCATTAATTAAAACTCTTGTATAGATGTCGTAACCAGTTTAACGAATGTACCAAATTAGCACAACTCTCATCCTGAACTATCCCTTCATTCCATATACATTACAGTATTGTTAATTGGTTTGATATTGTATCCTTAAGTATATACTTAAATACCAAGTTTGATATATAACTGGTTTTAGGGTCCCCTGTATTAAACACAAAAAGGTCAATGAACACAATAACTCCAAAACGAAAAGTTGATAAAATACCAAACTTGGTATTTAAGTTGACTATCTTCCAAAGATTCTACACGAAGATTTTAAGGAAAATTTCGCCACCCCAAACTACCCTTTACATAGAAAAAAATTCGAACATTTTTATTTTCTCAAAAAAAGACTCTAAGGATTTTAATTAAAATACCATATATTAAAGATGTTTACCTGGCAAATAAAATGTATATCTTTATTTTTTTGGGAATAGGCTTTGAACACCTGGCTTTTGCATAACTAGTAAACCATAAGAGATAGATAAAAAGTTACTGCACAAAAAATGTGAGCTCATTAAAATACACAATATAGGCCATATACATTTTTTCTTGAAGTAGAAAATTTTTCAGAAATTCCTTGTTATTGGTTTTAGTTTTAAAATACTTAAACATTTTCACATACGGGACTTTATTAACTCCTGCAAATGTCAAGAAATAGATTTCATCCACATGGCAACCGGCTTTCAAAAGATTTGACTATCGTTTTAGCCTAGTGTATTCCCTTATTTCTCTTCTACTTATAAGAAAACATTTCTTTTAACATTTACCTCGATTAGCATGAGGTAGATAGAAGAATAGGCCTTTTAACAATAATTTGAGATGCAGAGAAAGTCATATGGATGGAATACTACAGTTTTATAGCTATACTATCCACACACACACACACACACACACACAGGGACATTTTTCTAAAATGCTTCTTTTGGATTCAGGGGCCTCAGAACATGAATTTTCGGCTAAATCTTGGTATCGAATTTTGGGTGGAATACAATACCTTCTCTGTCTACTAAGTACATTGTAATACCTGCTGGAGAGGAAAAACTCTAACAAGGGATTGGTGTTTTTAAATGCCAAATACAAACCTTCACTATTTTTAGGTACCTTTTTTAGCTAAACGACCTTGCAAAATTTCGATACACGATTTCAGTTTCTGCTCTAGGTAAGATGGTATTAAAATATATGATTTACCAACACGAAATTAAATAAATCAATCTTATCCAGAAATCCAGGTTTCATTCCCAGGCGAGGTTGTGCATTTTTCTTTTATTAAAATCATAACTTATCCCAGACTTTGGAAGTGTGTGTGTGAAAAATCAAAGTTAAGAAACCCAAACCGCCTATATAACCATAGAAATTAAGAGGGTTTATACAAATAAATTTAAAATAAAAATAAACCATTTAAAGGAAATGTCAATATTCCTAGGTTACTAAGTTAGCTGCAGACAATTAAAATTAGACAAACGAAATGTTCATTGACCAGCATCAAATCAGAAATATTATTATTTTAAAATTAATATTTTAAACTCACTTATTCTTAGGTTCTCCTTTCACAATATACACAATTTAAATGGTTTCATATGGTGTACCCTTTCGATATAACCTATTGAAATTGTGTATGCCTTCTTATAAATAAAAGTACAAACATTGAGAAAAATTTTTGTAACATTCTTCGCTACAGGTTATTAAACAACGATTTTTTCCTGTTCCTTTCTTTTCATCTTTGTCTCTTTGTTTCCTTCTTTCTTTCATTTGGGGAGGATTCAAGTTTGCCGCCCTTTAACTGCTAGGTCAAATCGAACAACGAATTAATAAAATGGGCCCCATGGTGCTCAAATGAACCCTGGCCCATAGAGCTTAAGGTCTACCTAACATAGCCGCGGGGAACCCCTATGACCGAGATTCGAGCTCATGACTTCTGGAGAGTGAGGTAAACTCACTACCCCATACCACAATTGCATTACATCGTCATATTTGAAAATGTTCTCTCAAACTATTAAAATAATGCAATATTCATTTCTAAAATTTATTTATATATTGTTAAGATATTAGTAATAAAAATATTAGTTCTTTCAAAAACAATTTTGTTGTGTGGAGCTATTTTTCAAAATAGTAAAAAACTAATAGCATCTTGGGCAGTAATTTAAGAATAGGTATAACATTTGGTGAGCATATTATATGTTAAAGCATATATATGTTCGAAATTTCATTCATCCTGTATCTTTACATTATTTACTGAGAAAACAAGAGGAATTTAAGTTAATTACTTGGATGCATTGTGTATTTATTTTTTTTTCACCTTATTCAGAAAAAATCTCATTTTCAGTGGAGCTCTCTCTCTCTCTCTCTCTCTCTCTCTCTCTCTCTCTCTCTCTCTCTCTCTCCCTCCCTCTTCACCCTACACATATATAAATACATGAAATGAGCGTCATGTAATAAAACATTTACTATAGGTACATACAATGCAGAGCTGAAGAACTGGAGACTGTTATTTCATTAAGCGTTTGCTTTCACAAATAAAATGAAGGTTTTATGTAAATTGATTGCTTATTACAGAACTAAAATTAAATGAAATGTACACTTGGCTTATATTGTGTGTTTATATTTCTTTTTCAATTTTTTACCTCCCCGGACCAATTAGTGGCTGATCAAAGGGGGCAAATAAATAATTGCAGCCGTAATGTTAGAAGCCTGACATAATGTTTAATTATTCATTACCGAGATGGAATATATTTTCATTTTGTCCGTTATTGACAGTTCATACAGAATTTTATGTACTTTATTACAAAATGTGGCTCCATAACAGCATTAAACAATCTGCTGTGTTCCATTCACATGACTTTCTATACCTATTCTGCAAACTAACTATTCTTATAGAAGATTATTCTTTTACCTTTATGATCCTGATCAAGGTAAACATTATAGAAATTGTATTGTTACTTGCTTACTTGTAAATATAAGAGAAATACACGAGGCTAAAGTATTTGGCAAATTCTTTAATAGATCTCGCATGGCCAGGAGTAAAACAAATGTGATATAAAAGAAATGAGGACTTTCCGATAGAGAAAAGCAATCATTTCAAAATTAAAACCAAAACAACTAATATCTGAAAAAGTAATACTAATACTAATTGATACTAAGGATACTACACTTGAGTAGAAATTATGGTATTTGAGCCGCGTGTTGTATTTACTTGCTCTAGCAAGTCCAGAGTAGGCATTTTTGTACAGCTTAGTTCAAAACGAAAAGGCATAAAGTACAAAAGTGGCTATTTATGTTTAGTATATTCCAACCATTTATTTTCTCTAGCACGTATGTACATACAATGTACATAGTAGCTCGAGAAGATATTGTATTCCAACCAAAAGTTCGATGTCGAGATTTCACCGGAAATATATATTTTGAGATACCCTGAGTACGAAAAGGGCCTTAGAAAAACGTCCTTTTCTATATATTTGTGTCTGTGGAGAGCATAGCTCAGAAACGAAAACACCGTTAAATATCAAACTTGGTATTTATGTTAAGTATCTTCCTAGGATAAAAAATGGGGATTTAAAACAGTCTTCATACCAAAAATTACGCTTTGCATAGAAAAATATTTGAAAATTTTGTTTTCCTAAAAAATTACTAACGATTTTTTTTTAAATATTATATATTAAGGATATTTACATCACAAATAAAATGTTTATTTTCAATTTCCTGGGAGTAGCCTCTGAAGGCTCTTTATTCTTGATGAGATTTGCAGAACTTTACGTAAGGGTTAAACCGTAAGTGATATACAAAAGCTTAAAACATGGAAATAGAAATCTTGTGGAAAAACATAATTTATGTCAGATAGCTTTTCTTGTAGAATGGAACGTTTTTGGGATATTCCTTCTTATTAGTTTCAGTTTTAAACTACATAACTTCTCTCAAACTAGACCATGGAAAGCAAACCAAAGCTCAATTGTATCATATTTCACATAGAGACCAGCTTTTAAAATATTACCTTATCCTTCTACTTATAAGAACGCAAATAATAAGACCAATTCTGCTAATGTTTATCTCGATTAGCATACTATATAAAATAATTATCTTTTGTAATACTAGTTTGTATGTGGAACAGCTAGATAAAGTTATGTAAATGAAACACTTTGTATTTCATACACACAAAAACACGCACACAATATCACACACAGCTCAAAAGACTACTTTTCTTGTGATTCAGGGATAATCAGAACCTGTATTTTCGGTGGCATTTTAATACTGAATTCTTGGGATTCAATTTTCAAAAGACTATGCTTGCAATATGTAGATATTATTCGTCATACTTCTTGTTAATCCAGATAAATGTTCATTGTTTATTTACACATTTTGATGCAGGATAAAGCAGATAAGGGGATAGTTAGTTTTGTGATGGGTTTTAAATATCATGCTCTTTGCAGGAACATGGGGAAAAACAAAGAATAGCGATTATCAGTTGAGAAATGTATAAGGATTTAAATTTTCAAACCAATAACAAGCAGTATTTTATAAATAATGAACTCCATAAAAACATCGAAATAAACTGTGTTCGGTTTTTTTTTTTTTTTTTTTTTTTTTTTATTTGCTCACAATGTATAAGCGAGTTATTCAGAATAAAGATAACCAAAATCTTCCTGTGAAGACATTAGGATATGCACTTTATCATGCAAAATTGTTATGCATATGTTAGCTCGAACAAAACTGTTATATCCATTTATGATAAAATAAAACATAATGACAAATTTTGCCTCTAAATTTTTGTTGAAAATCTTGTGGCATCTTCGGAAGATGCTGAATTTGAATACAAAATTTAATATTTAGCCGACATATTGTTTCTGAGTTAAATATAGATGACAACATGTTCTCACAAAATATATTATTTATTAACTTGTTCTCAAAATCTATATAAATATCTCTGATTATTATTTGTGGAAGATTCTTAAGGATTATGCAACAAAATCACTACAGGTAGAGCAAATTGAAGATGGTCCCCATGATAAAAAACTTAAAAGCTGGATGCAATATGATTAAAAGCCATTGCTTTGCATGGCCAGGAGTTTAAAAACTTCCGTTTAAGTTTAAAGTATTTTGAATCGGAAGGCAAAACAAAACAAAAAACAAAAAAACAAAAACAAAAAAATATCTCGGAAGTGGTCAATTCCATGAAAAATGTATGTGATATAAATTATGTATTTTAATGAGATCTACATTTTTGTTTGATGAGATTTTGTTCCACGACAATAAATGTATATGACATAAATTGTGTATTTTAATGAGATCTACATTTTTGTTTATTCAGATCTTGTTTTGCTCTTACAGTTTATCAGTTATGCAAAATTAAGTAGAAGTCATCTGGAATAAAGAGATCTTCAGAGGTTATTTTCAGAAAGTTGAATATATACATTTATTTTTCATGTAAATAATGTACGACATTTTATTCAAAATCATTATAGCCATTTTTGAGAAAATCAAATTTTTCGAAAATCTTCCATATAAACTTTGGGATGTGGGATTGTTTTTTCAAAATCTTTCACTCCCATCCTAGAAATATATTAAACTTTAATACTAAGTTTCATATTTTACCAACTTTTTTTTTGAAGTTATCGTGTTCACAGACACGCGGAAACACGAACACATGGACACTCACACACATGCACACAGGGACTTTTTATCTAAAAATGCTATTTTGGTTACAGGTGACCCTAAAAGGTGTATTTTTGGTGCAATCTTGGTATCGAATTTTTGGGTGGAGTAAAATACCTCCTTTCCTGCGCAGCATGTTTCACCTAGTCAAGTAAAAATGTGTTTTAAAGTATCCATACGATAAGTGTTTAATACAAATACTGTTCGTTCCTGTGGTCAGATCGTTTGTCTGGTGTCTATGGTATAAAGTTCCTATAAATGTTATTTCTGAGTAGGATGAACAGTGTGGAATGGAAGTTAATCATTGTGTTTGTGATATGAGTAGTAGTGGGCTACAAAATTACAGCGTAAGGCTGTAAGATAAATATTGAATATTTTCTCATATATCCTGAAAATGCTGGTAACAAGATTCTCGGAGGGCGCCCTAGGATCCTTTACTGAAGTGCCCAAGTCTGTTGTCCAAATGGAATTCCACTAGAAGAGTGGGAGACGGTCACTGGAAGTGCTTCCACTTTAGAATAAATAAATGTTTCATGTACCATGACGCCAGATTGACCTCTTTTTGACTTTCAGGTTAAAGGGCGATATACCTAAAGGACTGTCTGTAAGTTCATATTGACGACTTTTTAAGAGCACTCAGCATAAATTCATTTAAGGCATTTCAAAACATTCCTTCAGTGCTTAGGAATAGCTTAGAGAAGTTAAATATTATAATTTTTCGCCTAATCAATTTAATTTTACAGACAAATTATGTTCATATTCCTTGAAATGCGCAGATATTATGGGAATAATTAACATATAAATGTTTGTCAAAATAACAATAGATGAAATACAGCTGTTCCAACGGTCGAACCACTCTTGAAGGCACACTTTGGAACACTTGTTTATTTTTCCAACCTAAACTAACATGATGTCAAACATTTTATTTCTGGATGAGACCGGAAATTCATGCTTTGATGTACGTTATCCTCTTGTGAGAAGCAATTAAAAAAAATGTGATGTGTTCCATTCACATGACTTTCTCTATATCTCTGTAACAAATTATTGTTAATAAGCTTATCTTTTATTTATTTTATGCTAATCAAGAAAAATTAGCAGAAATAGTCTTATTTCTTGCTTTATTGTAAGTAGAAGCGAAATAAGGCTGTACTATAGGTTAAAGTGAAAGCCAAAAGCTGGTTGCTATGTGACTGATGTTCCTTTGTTTGTATGGATAGCAGCTGACAATGTGACAAATTCCTGTATGAGAAAAGTGTTTTTCAAAGCTGTAACCAAGAAAAAGGAATATCTCAAAAACGATCAACTCCACGAAAATAATGTATATATCATAAATTGTGTGTTTTAACGTGCTCTACATTTTTGTGTGTTAAGCTTTTGTCCAGCTCTTACGGTGTAGTAGTTATGCAAAATTCATTCAGAATAAAGTAATGTTCAGAGGCTATTCCCAGAAAATTCAAAATATACATTTTATCTGTCAGGTAAATCTCTTTAATATATGATATTTTAATCAAAATCGTTAGAGACATTTTTAGAAAATCAAAATTTTCGAAAAAATTTCCATGTAAAGGGTAGTTTGAGGTGGGGGGATTTTTTTCAAAATCTTCGTGTTGCATCCCTGGGAGACACTAAACTTAAATACCAAGTTTGGTATTTTACCGACTTTCCTTTTTTTGAGTTATCGTGTTCACAGACACACGGACACACTGGCACACTGACACACGGTCACACGGACACACGGACACACACGGATCTTTTTCTGAAAATACCTTTTTTGGATACAGGGGACCCTAAAACATAAATTTCCGGTGAAATCTCGGTATCGAATTTTTTGGTGGAGTGGAATACCTTCTCTATACACTATATATAGTACGTATAGAGAAAGTAATATTGAACTAGAGCAAATATTAAATTTTAGAATAAATAAGTCATCCTTTGTGAATACAAAAACAAGATTCATCAAAGCATTTTCCATAGCCCAAAACAACATTTTACTTTAGAATGCTTAATGGTGTTAAAATTGCTATCAATTTTATGACGAAAATTCATATTTTAAATATTTGCATGAAATTTGACCTTTGCTTGGAATATGAACTGAGTTGGCCGCAAAGTTGAATTGCTGATGTCAAAAATGAAGACATTTTACTTCAAGCAATTTCTATGTAATTAAAATTATTTAAATACAACCCCAGTTATTAATTATTTTAGATGTATTTAGAGTATGTGGTCATACAGTATAATAAAATAAAATGAGTAACTGTGCGTAAAAGCAGAACGAGTCCATGTTCATTTAACTAAGATAAACATTTCTAACGTCTACCGCTCTTCCTACTAAGGCTATATTTCTACTTAATTTATATTAATGGAACTTAAACTTTACACAGTTTGCTCATGATAGAATTGAGATACAGGAGACTGGGGCAGTTGTTCAAAGTTTTAAAAATCAAAGCGCTATATGCCAGTTTTGATTTGTACTTTACCGGGTATCACGAGAAAACAAAAATGTTACCTCTGCACTTTAATATATCGACGAATATCTTGGAATAGTAATATCAAGAAAATTACTTGATATGTTTTTGGCATAGTTTATGTCATTGGACAAAATCTGTTCTTTTAAGCAGTAACTTTCTGACTCTGTTACGATTTGCATAAAATTCAAAAAACGCAGGCTTTTATGAATACTTGCAAAAACTTATATTTGAATTTTATTAGTTAGTAATAGTTCTAAATATACTTTATTTTAATCAAACTGGACAGTTAAAACAACATAAAATATCAAATGCTAGTTTGGAGTGGAGGCATCCTTGAGAATGCTCAACTTATTTACCTTAATATTAATGATACATATAGACATATCACACATGGGCGTTGTTTTCTAAAAATGCTCTTCTCGGTTTATTAGATCTCAAAATAAGTATTTCAGTGAAATTTCCATATTTAATTTTTCGTAGGAGTACAATATTCTTCTGCTGGCCATAGATAAGTGGCAGAAAGAGGATTACACTAATAATAAGGAATGAAAACTTATTTGTCCTTGTTTAGAGCTGTTAACAAAGGTATTAACAGTATGTAAAATATTTCAAATGACAATAAATCACAAGAATAGCTTGAATTAAAATTATTATATAAATATATAATAAAGGACTTCTAATTTCTTCCAAATAATTTGTATTAAGACTAGGAGTGAGCAGCCAGCTGACTGTTCTCATCCGGAAGTCGCGGATTCATTTGCTGCCGGAAGGTGGCAGTTTTTCTTTAATAAGGATTATTTCCTAGGCTTCCTAGAGTCTAGAAGTGTGTATGTGAAGGTGAAGTGTGTGTTAAAAGAACTTAAAATTGATATAACATAACCTAAAACTTGACTGAGTAAAAACACACAGCAAATGTTTCATTTAAAACCCTCATTATGACCATAATTGTTAAAGGGGTTATAGAAATAGTGAAAGTAGTGTTTTCATTTAATTAGAACTATTTAAACTGCAAGCGTGAGTATTAACTGGACTGTAAATTATTGTTGCACTCCTAATCTGCAGTCGAACGTATGCCCCAAATCTTAATTCATCGGAGATTTTGATAAAAGCAGAATAACGATAGATAGGAAACATTTTAAAAATCCCAAAACTATAATGTTCCATATGTCTGCGAGTTAAAGTAACTTTCAGAGTGTTCTGTGTAACTTCAATATTAGAAAGAAAATCATAGAAGTATATGTTTGAAAACACAGTAATATCACAGTCATATGGGCGGTAACGAACGTGTCAGCTCTCAGCTTCATGACCTCAATATTCGACCGCAGTGTTGATTGGAATACGCCTGCATGTGAAATAATGTTGAAAGTCTGCTTTATTATGCGGAACTGTCACGGCGTTCGAACCCATCCGAACTGGAAACGGAACGGTGAATTTTAACCTCCGACCTGTGTTAATCACAGGCGCCTGGTGCTATTTCGTGATATTAGTCCAAGGTATAATAAAAAGAGCAGATTGCCTTTGCTGTGTGGTGGTCAATGTACCCAGGTTCTAATCCCATAAATCAAAGGGAGTGGGATTGTTCCCTCCCTGAAATACAGGTGTAAAAGTGAATTACAAATATACTTAGTATTTACTAGGTGGTAGAGAATATATTGCATCCCATCTAATAATGCGGTGGTGAGATCACACCAGAAACATGGTTTTGAACGTCACCAACCCAGAAGAGTAGTTTTAGAAAAAAATATGATGTTTTCCATTCTCATGTGTTTCTCTACAACCTATTGATACAAAGGATTATTCTTTTATCTATATCATGGTAATCGAGATAAACATTTGCAGAAATAGTCCTTCTAAGATAATACATTAGGCTAAATGACAGATCAGGTCAGTTGCTATTTAAAACAACTTAAGTTTGGTAAGCTTTACACACCTAGGAGTACAGCAAAATATATTTAAAACGAAAGATGATCTTCCGTTTGTGAAAAGTTTAAGCAACTTAAACTTGAACAATAACAGGTAGTACTTTGAGGCCTTCAGAAGCTATTCCTAGAAAATTTAAGATATAATTTTATTTATCATATAAATATTTATAACACACAGTATTTTAATAGAAATCGTTAGTCATTTTTGAGAAAAACAGAACTTTCAAAAAATGTTTTCATGTAAAGGATACTTTGGTATGGGGAGATTCTCTTGAAAATGTTTGTGTCGCATGCTTGTAAGATCCTAAATTTAAATGCCAAATTTTCATATTTAACATTTATTTTTCATTTTGAGCGACGCTCTCCACAGGCATACACGCGCACGCATGGATCTATTTATATATATTTTTTTTTGGTCTCAGAGGAATTCAAAACACATTTTCGCTGAAGTCTCGACACACAATTTTTGGTGGAATAGAATTACCTTCTCTACCGATGTATATATAGTACGTGTAGAGAGATTAAAAAAAACACCTTTAGTAAAGTTATTCAAATTTGCATGTGGGTGTGTGTCTGTGTGTGTGATTGAATAGCATAACTTTAAGACAAAGACTTGAATGAATACGAAACTTGTATTTAAGTTTAGGCATCTTCCAAAAATACAACACAGTCATTTTCAAGAAACTCCTCTACACTTTGGAAAGCTTTTTAGAATTATTTTAGATTTCAAACTGATTTTTCGTGTTCACACATATAGCCTTTTTTTTTATTAAAATGTATTTTATACACAACGTGTATTTCCAAAAATACAACACAGGCATTTTCAAGAAACTCCTCTACACTTTGGAAAGTTTTTTAGAATTATTTTAGATTTCAAACTGATTTTTCGTGTTCACACACATGGCCTTTTTTATTAAAATGTATTTTATACACAACGTTTATTTCCAGTAAAATTTCTGATTTGAATTTTTGAGACGAATGCAATACTTTCTCTATGTACTTTATAGGATACAGACAAAGTAAAAAATGATCATCGAGAAAGCTTTCGTTTTCAATATGTTGTTTCTTTGATAGTGTTTAACGCCCGCTTTTACTACTTGTGGCACCGCAGGTGATGACACTGGTGATACATGGAATGAAGATTGAGCACCGGTGGAATGCAATAGCGTGGGAAACCGGAGAACCCGGAGAAAGCCCGCCCCTTCGCCGCTTTGTCCAATACAAACACCACAAATCTCACATGCGGTCGTTTGGGATCGAGAGGCAAGTGGTCTAACCATTCGGCCACGACGCGGCCAACAATATGCTTGTGATCGACCCAGCTGGGTACCATGGACTTAAAACCCACAACCCCATGGTTGGAATCGAACTTGGACACACTCTGTGACCGGAGCACCACAATCTACTGCACTGCGCCTCTGCTCAGGACCTTCGTGCAAATTCCACAAATGCAATGGATAATATTCAGCAAAGAGGAACATTTGCCTTTCGACCGGCTCGCTGCAGATTTTGCTGCCAGTCCGCCGTAAGATTTAATTTCTGCTTGTGCTGGTTCAGACGAGTTCACACTCTGAATAAAAACAAGGTCTTTGAACACTCCTAACAAATTGCGAAGGTGTTGAAAAAGCTGTGAGAGAGACTTTGTACAGTGACAAATGACCCTGGGAGCTCATTTTGTTTCTCCCCTCGTTTTAAGAAGCAATTAGCTGTGTTTTCAAATTGCACCCCCACCCGAGACTACACACCATTTTCCGCTCTTCTTGTCGGAATACCATTATCAGGTCTTTTCGCCTTGTCTTGTTGGCCAGACGAAGGAAATTCTTGACTCTAAATGAGAAATTCTTCCCCTTCCCAGCTGTTAACCGCCGGAAATGAGGCACTCCTCACGTGATACGTCAAATTTCCAGCGCTTCGTTTACTAAAGCAAGCATTCCGTGATTTTAGTTTCCTCTGCCTTAACAGCATTCCCATACCTACTTAAAGTGGAGTCTATAAAACATTTATGGAGCGAAAATGGAGTCGGTGCCAGCGTTCATTTCCCTCAACTCTGCTTCGCCCACCTCATAAAGGATTTATACATACATTTCTGAACGTTTTCTTAAGGAGTTCGCATAAGTGTAGCAGTGGAATCGGCACAGCCCTTTGTACTGGTCGCCGCCATTGTTCCGTTAATTCCTCTTGCTCAGTAAACTAGGTTCAGCATTTTAATGATCAGTTTAGCAAGGTTTAACTGGGGGGGGGGAGGTTATATTAGACCATGAATGAATAAAATACTTGAAATTTTGATCAAATGAACCCAAGGTCCATACAGGCTAATGTTTCAGGAACTTCTCCTGACCAAAATTCGAACCCGGGACCTCTTGAATGGAGGCAAATATCACGAAGGAGGACTAAAAAAAAATCATATGTTCTATTCACATGACTTTCTCTACATCTCTGTTACAAATTATTGTTAATAAGCTTATTCTTCTATCTACTGCATGCTAATCGAGATTTTACTTCGTTCTTTATAAGTAGAACTGAAATAAGGGAATACCTTAGGCTAAAAACACAGTCAAATGTTTTAAAATGAGATTGCTAAGGGATTGAAATCCCTTTCTTTGACTATCAGATGACAAGTTCCCGTATGAGAAAAGTTTAATTAATTATTTTAAAATTGAAACCAATAACAAGGAATATTTCGGAAACGGTCAACTCCATGAAAATGTGTGTATGACATAAATTGTGTGTTTTGAGGAGATCTACATTTCTGTCTCAAGTTTCGATCTCTTATGGTTTCAAAATTTAGAAACATTCATCCAGAATAAAGAGGTCTTCATGAGATATTACCAGAAATTTCATTTTATTTCATTTTTCATGTAAATATTTAAAGATTTTAATCAAAATCTTTAAGGTAATTTTTGAGAAATCCAAAATGTTCTAATTCTTTTCCATGGAAAGGGTAGTTGCAAGTGAGGGGTATTTATTAAAAATATCCGTGTCGCATCCCTGGAAGATATACTGAACTTAAATATCAAGTTAGCGGATTTTTCGTTTTTAAGCAATGCTGCCCCCTTCTCCATCCCCCCACACAGAGACACACACACATGGACATTTATTGAACCCAGGGGGTAAAAAAACATGTATTTCCGGCGAAATCTCAGTTCAATAGGTACCATCTCTATATAATCTACATAGTACGTGTAGAGAAAGTAATTTACACCTATCTGAAATTTCAGTGAAAATATATGTTATAAGAGCTAGGAATATTAGGTGCACCTTAATTTTTTTTTACTTTCTCTACTTAGTACATACCAAAAAAGCTGTTTCACTACAACCAAAAATTCGATATCGATATTACACCGAAATATACAATTTAGGGTCCATTGTATAAAAAAACAATTTGTTTTGTACAATGTGCATAGTAGCTAGAGTGGGTATTATGTTCCACCCAAAGATTCAATGTCGAAATTTAACCTATATATTTTGAAGTACCTTGAGATTGATAATAACATATTTGCTTTCTCTACACGTACTATATACATAGCGTATATACGAGTAGATAGTAAGGCATTCCACCCAAAAGTTCGATGTTGAGATTTCACCAGAAATACAAATTTTAGGGACCCCTATATCCAAAAAACAAAAGAACTTTTAGAAAAAGGTCCAATTGTGTTACTTCTCAAGAATGCAACACGAAGATTTGGGGGGAAAGTTGTCATCCCAAACTACCCTTTACATGGAAACATTTTCGAAAATTTTTAGTTTCTCAAAATTGTCTACAACGATTTTGATTAAAATTTCATATGTTAAAGATATTTACATTATAAAGAAAATGTATATGTTGAATTTCCTGCGAATCGCCTCTGAATATATGTTTATTCTGGGTGAAGTTTGCTGAATTTTTGGTAACTAGTAAACCGTGTCAGACAAAAATGTGTGCACAAAAAAAATAGATCTTCCCAGGATGTCACCCGAAGATTTTGAGTAAACTTCCCGAATCCAAATTACCCTTTAGTGGAAATGTTTTCAAAAATTGTGATTATTTGCAAAATGGCTGTAACAATTTGCATTAAAACACCACAAGTTTAATATATTTGCTTGAGAAAAGAAATGTATATTTTGAATTTTCTGCGAATAGGCTCTGAAGACCTCTTTATTCTGCATGGGTTTTGTGTAACTTGTAAGCAGTAAGAGATAGATAAAAATTACTATACACAAAAATATAGATCTCAGTAAAACACACAATTTCTATCCAATACATATTTTTGTGTAGTTGACCGTTTCCGAAACATTCCTTGTTACTGGTTTTCAGCTTTAGCTACTTAAACTTTTCCTAAGCGGAAACTCTACCTCCGTGTCATATCTCTTTAGTTTTACTCTCCAGAATACAAAGAGAACCGAATGTTAATTTTTTCTCATAGCGGTGAGGTTTTAAATGATTCGACTATCCCTTTTGCCTAGAGTTATTGCTCTTACTTAAAAGGAACGAACTAGTAAAGGCCATTTTTACTAATGTTGGATTAGCATGAAGCATATAGAAGAAAAAACTGTTGTAAGAATAGTTTTACAATATAGGTAGATGCAGTTACACATCAGATTTATTTTTCTATCTACTTCATGTATATAAATATAAACTCTTGCCGAAATACTGTTAAAATATACATCCTTGTAGATACGAGGAAAATACAAAAGACTAAACGATAGTCAAGTCCTTGAAGAGCTATCCGCTATGCAATAGATTGGCAGTCCGACCCCTTTACTTGACTGGGAAAAAGAAAAATTAATAATGATTTTCCATTTGAGAAATGTATAACTACTTTAAAATTGAAACCAATAACTGGGAATATCTCATAAACGACTACTGCACAAAAATATATATGAAACTTATTGGTTATTTTAACGAATTTTATTTTTCTTAGTAAGATTTTCTCTATCTCTTGTTTCCAGTTATGCAAAAGTCATCCAGAATTTAGCGGACTTCAGTAGCTATTCCCTGAAAATTCAATACACAGATTTCATTTAGTTTAATATATCTTAAACATATGATATTTTAATAAAAACGTTAGTCGGTTTTGAGGAAATACATTTTGAAAGATGTTCCATTTAAAGTTTAGTTTCTAATTGGGGGTGGGGGTTTCTTTCAAATGTTATCATAGTCTTGGAAAAGCTGAACTTAAATGTGAGCTATTTTCGTTTTTAGCTATGCTGCTCAAACTCACATGGGTCTTTTTTAAAAAAAAATACAGGAACCTCAAAATATCTATTCCAATTAAAAATTAAAAAAAAAATTGTTGTTGTGGTTCAATACCCTTCCTACTGTGAAGTGGTAGTGAAGGCAAAAATTAAGTTGCCTATACATCACTCGCTGTGTTTAAGGTTTTGAGCTTTAGAAAGGTAATTACTGGAAACTTAAACAAAAGTGACTTAGACTGTTCTTGTGTAAAAGCTTTCACATATGCAGCTTCATTACCGTGCGACCTTCCACACTACACCTCCCTAGGGGTCCTTATGCGTTAACTACACACAGCAGAAAGAGAGGAGCACAATTTTCGTGCCTGTCGCGCAGCTTAGGTTAAAGTGGAAACCATTCTATACTGAAACATGATGAATAGTGAATGAAATACTGAATGTTGTGTCATTTAAACGTCTCTTTTAAAAATCTTTTAATAAGCTATTTGTTTTACTTTCTCTAACCCCGTATGTGCAATGTACACATGGATCGATAAGTATTGTATTTCACCCAAAATTTCGATGTCAAATTTCACGGGAAGTACATGATTTAGGACCCCCTGAATTGAAAAAAAAACACTTTCAGAAACAGGTTCGTGTGTGTCCGTGTGCCTGTGAACACCAAGATTTTCAAGAAAATCCCCCCACCTCTAACTACCCTTTACATGGAAAAATGTTCAAAATTTTGTTTTTCTTAAAAATAGCTTTAACGATTTTGATTAAAATACCACATATTAAAGCCACTTCTATCACAAATAAAATGTATATCTTGAATTTTCTGGGAATAGCTTCTAAAGACCTGTTTATTCTGGATGAATTTTGCTTAATTTTGCATAACTAATAAACCTTAAGAGATAGACAAAAACTTACAATACAATACAAAAAAAAAAATGTAGAACTTGTTAAAATACACAATTTATATCATATTCATTTTTTTCGTGCAGTTTGCCGTTTTCGAGGTATTCCATGTTATTATTTTTTATTGTAAAGTACTTATACTTTTTTTCAGACAGAAATTGTCCGTTCTTCTTTTGTTCTACTCCTGGCCAAGCAGATAAGCGATTTGCAATGACAATCGCATGACAGCTTTTAAAACATTTGACTATCACTTTAGACTACTGTATTCCCTTAGTTCTATTCTACTTATAAGGCACTAAATAATAAAATTCTGCTAATGTTTATCTCGATGGTGTTGAAAGAAGAATTATCTTTTGTGAGAAGTTTGTTTGTAGGGTAGCTAGAGAAAGCCATGTGAGTGTAACACATCAGATTTTATTCGTAGTAATTAAATATGAATTTCAAGAACCTGAATTTGCTACTGTTAATATTATTGTTATTAATAAGCTACCATAAAAGCTTTGAGATCACGAAGTTTTGTCAGCTTGCATTTCCAAAATTTGTCCATAATATAGTTAGGCTTTACTTTAGGCTTTTTCGCAGTCGGCTTGCTATCCCCGTATGTAGGACTGATACTTTAGTTGCCTAGGAGAAGCAAGCGGGTGCCTAGAGGTCAGAATCCTGACAGGGAGCCAACGACCCGAAACCTCATAACGGATAGCTTGGAAGAGTGGTCGTCCCATAGCCAGGCATGAACCTGAGGATGTGGATGATATGAAATGCCAGCGAAATGAATGATAGGAAAGCTGATGAAGATAAATAAATATCCTTATTTAGTTGAAATTAAGTAAGAAGCAAATTAATTGTAATCAGTTTCGACCTGATAGGGCAATTGGTGGAATGAATGGCGGGGGAAGCGGAGCCTCCGGAGCCACCAACGAAACTGGTGCGAGTGATTGGAAGTCACAGTAAATGAAATGTGACTTCTCGTAAACTTTTCAAACGCACTTAACATAAACATTTAAAAATAAAGGTAACTTACGAACGTATATCGATAATGTTCAGCTTGCATTTTTAGATAAAGATCCAGGTGTTTGTGTATGTGTGCGTGCGTGAGTTTGTGCTCAAAAACGAAAAGACCGATAAATACCAAAATTTGTATCTATGTTTATTATCTTCCAAGGATGCGAACGACGATTTTCAAGATGATCTCCCTACCACAGACTTCCCTTTATACGGAAAAAGGTTTGAAAATTTTGATTTTCTCTTTAACGATTTGGATTAAAGTACATATATTAAAGATATTTACATCACAAATAAAATGCATATTTTGTTTTCTGGGAATAGCCGTTGAAGACCTCTTTATTCTGGATGAGTTTTGCACAATTTTACATAGCGAATAAAACTTAAGCGATAGATGAAAGATTTCTACACAAAAAGTGCAGATGTCGTTAAAATACATAATTTGTGTCATACGTTTTTCTTTTAGAATTGACCGTTTTCGAGATGTACCTTATTACTGGTTTCAATGTTAAACTACGTTTCAAACGGAACCATCAAAGCGAACTGATCTTCAATTTTTTCACATAGTGACCAGCTTTTCAAAGATTTGAGTATCGCTTTAACCCTATACTTTCCCTTATTTCCCTTCTACTGCCAAAGAAGCAGATAATAAGAGCAATAAAATAACAATTTCTTCCATTAATACTCTGTATATGGAAAGCTAGAGAAAGTTATGTGAATGAAACACATCAGATTTTTATATTTTCTAATGTACTATGTACATAGTGTATTGAAAAGATATTGTATTCCACCAAAATATTCCATACCGGAATTATACGTTTTAGTGTTTCCTATATATAAAAAAGAAAATTTTAGAAAAAAGGTTGTGTGTGTCCGTATGCCTGTGAATAGGAAAAGTTGGTATCTTCCAGGGATGCGACATGAAGATTTTGCGAAAAATTCCCCCCACCCCAAACTACTTTTTAAATGGAAAAAAAGTGGAAAATTTGATTTTCTCAAATGGGCTTAACGATTTTGATTAAAATGCCGTACATTAAAATAACAAGTATAACTTCAATTTTCTGGGAATAGCATCTAAAGACCTCTTTATTCTTAATGAATTTTGCTGAATTTAGGGTTACTGGTAAACCGTAGGAGATAAACAAAAAGTTACTACACAAAAAATGTGGCCGCGCCGTGGCCGAGAGGTTAGACCACCCGCCTCACATCTAGACGGCCCGGGTTCAATCTCAAGTGACCGCATGTGAGATTTGTGGTGGACAAACCGGCGCTGGGGCGAGTTTTCTCCGGGTTCTCCGGTGCTCCATCTTCATTCATGTATCATCAGTGGCACCGCCTGCGGTGCCATAAGTAGTTAAAGCGGGCGTTAAACACTATCAATAAAAATGTAGATCAAGTTGAAACACACAATTTATATCTTATACTTTTTCCTGGGATTGACCACTTCTGAGATATTCATTGCTATCTATTTCAGATTTAAAATACTTAAACTTTTCTCACACAGAAAGTTGACTATTTACTAAGTCTGGTTTGACTCCTAGGGATGCTTCAAATAAATCATAAGGCAAATAAATGGTGTTGTTATTATTATTATTATTATTATTATTATTATTATTATTATTATTATTACAAATGTACTCCGCGATTTAAAAAAACCGTGGGACGAAGGTTTTATTTAAAATGATAAAAGAAGAGAGCTCTGAGCACCTCGGGGGGGGGGGCGGGAGGCTGTGATGTCATATGTTGTGCCATTTTGAGTTAATTTCGCGTTTTGCTGACATAAGGCCTGAAACCGTCTCTTTGTGGAAGTTATGTTATAAACAACTCCATATGGCAACAAACAAATTAACTGTTTATACAGAATGCGTTTACACATGGCAAGTGCAGTTCGATTTGTATGCCGTGTGTGCGTGATGTACGTACTTGAAAAGCACATGAATCTGTTCACTTTGTACACTGTGGACATAAGCAGACTCGTGCTGCTCTACATTGCCACTAAACCCTGCTTGCTTTCTCATGCTTATTTTAATACGAGAGTTTTGAATCCTCGAACCTGAAGTTGTTAGTCATGGAGAAGGTTTTAGTTATAGATAGGATATTGTGCAATTAGACTTTGCAGAGATGAACAACCTTTAATTTGGATTAATTGTTGTTTTTTTTTCACACAAGCGGTGTGTTGGTCAGGAGTTGGATAGCTAGAGTCAGAGAGATCGGGAGATCCGTGGTTCAAATCCCGGCTATGGCATTGAACTTTTCATCTGACTCCACATATCCAACTCCTGTCCTACACAGGATTGTGTGACAAAACATTTAATCCAATACCAACTGACCATAATAGTTGGCTATACTATGAATCCTGGGACTTAAGTACTTACAACATTGTAGATTGGGGTTGTCATCTCAATATAATTTGAGAACACCTTGTGGTTTACCGGGAAACATGCGAGTCAGTTGAGAAATGCAATGCAATGCCGGCATGTATGTAGTCATGATAGCTCAGTGGCAGAGCGACCGGCTAGAAATCCGGAGATCCGTGGTTCATATCCCAGCTTTGGCATTGAATTTTTCATCTGACTCTACCTATCCAACCTTTAATTTCTTTTAACTAACAAATTATTAATAAACCAAATTAATTAAAATAATCACCCCATAAGGTTTAATAAATTTATCAGTAAAGCGAAGACTATGCAAATGAATAATAATTGTGCAGTAATACCGCAGACGATCCATATGGTGTGCATCCGTCCACGTGTTGAGCATCGAGAGTGGCGCTGTTTGTTTTTCACGTGAACCTTTAGAGCAGTATTTGTCAATACTTTCTTGTAATATATATTGAAATAAGTGGATCTCTTGTTTCTTTGTGATAGATTAATATATATATATATATATATATATATATATATATATATAACCATTTTTGAAAATAAACTTAATATTTGTTTGTTGTTTGTTGAAGGTATCCAGTATGTGTATATATATATATATATATATATATATATATATATATATATACACACACATACATACAAGCATATATAAGACCGTCTCGGTAGTGCGGGGGTAGCGTGTCTGACTCAAGTTCAAGAGGTCGCGAGTTCGAATCACGTTTGGGATGAGTTCCCTACATAAGGTTTACTCTTATCTTGCGAAGACAAATTCGAGTAACTTTGTTCCATACCCTCTGAGTTCGTTTAAGCATCATTTCACCGATTATATTCATCGCCCGAGTTGTACAGCGGTTTCCTTGGCTATTGAATTGTTTACGCCTGCGCATTGTCAGCCCCCCCCCCTTTCGCATGTAATATCTCACTAAATTTGAAAAGTGGGCACTTTAAACGCCAAAAAAGGATTCCTAATACCAAATACTGATTCAAATACCAATTCAAGGAAAACAGCTGCAAACATCAGCCGCTAGTGCATTGTCTGAAATCGTATTCGAAAGTAAAAAGTGTCGTGAAATTAATTTATTTTTGAATAAATATAACTTGTCCATCTATATTCTACATTATTATAAATAAAGACAAATTACTACATGCCTTACTTCTGATGAAATTCAATATTACATCTTCCCTGATCTTTCTATTCCATAGGAGCAGAGAGAAGGAATTCTATGGAGCCCTGAAGTATTTAGAAAGACAGAATAAGATGAGACATTTAATGAAATATTTGGATTTTGAACCACAATCTTCCGTTTTCTGATACTCTCTTGCATGGCATACTCTGCCTCATGGCATGCACGTTAAATTCCCAACTAACTCGTTATTTTCCCGCAAATCACAAGAATATCTCCAATGCATTTTGAGATGACCTGCCCCAATGTTAACTTACAATGTCTTAAGTGCTGGACCTAACAATTTTCATCTACTATTAGACCAACCTATTTAAAGAGTTTCCTTTCGAACAAAGCTTGTGTAGGAAATGGCTGGAAAGACAAAATATGACTGAGAATTTCAATGCAAACTTTATCGCGTACATGGGACATTGAAATATTTAATTTCAAAATAAAAATTAAATAAAATGGAGTTGAAATGCTGTGCATTCCTGAAGGTGCCTCTTTTAGTATAATGTTCGGAATAACTTGTTAAATGTTTCTTTATAGTACTGTAAAATACCTAATTTCGCTATCTCTCGCCTTTTTCATCTAGTAACACATTAACCTTATGGAAACACACACTCATAAAAAACAGGAAATGGAGCAAAGACACTGGGAAAGAGACAACACTAAAATATTATATAGAAACTTCTATTTTCTTTTTCACTTGTTTACTTTTTTACCTGGATTTTATAGCTTAGGTAGTGAAATTTCAGGGTAAACACACTTTCGAGTCCACTGCATGCAAAAAAAAAATCTGAAGTGTTCCATTCACATAACTTTCTCTACCTCTCTGCAACAAATTATTGTTAAAAAGCTTATGCTTCTATTTACTTCATGCTACTCGAGAAACAAATAGCACAAATAGTCTTATTACTTGCTTCCTTGTTAGTAGAAGCGAAATAAGAAAGTACCATAAGTTAAAGTGATAGTAAAAAGTTGCTATGTGAGTGAAGTTCCTTTGTATGGACAGGAGTTGACAAATTCCTATATGAGAAAAGTTTATTTTTCAAAGCTGAAACCAAAAACAAGGAATATCTAAAAACGATCAACTCCAAGAAAAACATTTATATAACATAAATAGTGCGTTTAAACGTGCTCTAAAATGTTTGTGTTTTAAGTTGTCTTGTGTGTCTGTGAACAACAAAAACTAGAAGTATGTTAAATATCAAAATTGATAATTAAAGTTCAGCATCTTCCATGGATGCGGAACAAAGGTTTTCAAGAAAATCCCCTACCCTAATTACCTTTTACAGGGTACATTTCTCTTTCTCCTGGTCAAGCAATAGAACAGAATGCCATTGCCTTACAGACTGACAAGCGTTTGAAAGATTTGACTATCGCTTTAGCCTAGTGTGTCCACTTTTTGCATATCTATAAGGAAGTATGTAGTAAAAGAATATCCCTATGTTTATGTTAATATACGTGAATTAGATAGAAAAAATGTTGTGTGTTCCATTCACATGACTTTCTCTAGCTATCCTGCAACAGATTTTCCCTTTAAAAGCTGATGTTTCTCTCTATTTCGTGCTAATAAAAATAAACAGCAGAAATTGCCTTGTCAACTGCTTCATTGTAAATAGAAGGGAAATAAGAGAATACTCTAAAGTAATGCTCAAATATTTTAAAAGCTATTGCTATGTGATTTTGCTATATTTTTGCATGGTCAGGTGTTGACAAATTCCCTATGTGAAAAAAATGTAGGTATTTTAATCTGAAACCAATAGCAGCGAATATCTTTGAAATAGTCAACTCACGAAAAAATGTATGTGACATATGCTGTGTGTTTTGACGAGATCTGCATTTTATGTGTAGTGAGTTTTTTTCTACCTCTTACGGTCTAGCAGTTAAGCAAAATTCATCCAGAATAAAGTGGTCTTCAGAGGCTATTCCCAGAGAATTGGAGATATGCATTTTATTTCGGATATAAATAGTTTTACTATACGGGATAGTAATCAAAATCGTTACAGCAATTTTTAAGAAAATCGAAATTTTCGAAACTTTTTCCATGTAAAGGGTAGTTCGTGGTGGGGGGGATTTTTTTGAAAATATTTGTGTCGCATCCTTGGAAGATACTAAATCTAAATACCAAGTTTGGTATTTAACGGCCTTTTCGTTTTGGGGCTAAGCTATTCACAGACACACACACGCGAACTTGTTTTTAAAAAAATGCTTTTTTTGGACTCAGGTGACCCCAAAACTTATATTTCCGGTGAAATCTCGACATCGAATTTTTGTGTTCATTACAATACCTTCTCTTTCCCTATGTGCATTGTATATATGGGGCTAGAGAAAGTAAAAACAGCGACCGTCCAAAGAAACAAAGAAAATGTCATGAGTTATAAATAAATGGCTGTGAGATACAACGGAAACACAGTCTGTTACATGCAATATTACCCCGATCTCCCTTTCCAAAGCTGTTGTAAAACACTAGACACAGATCGAACTGATGTATGATGGAATGTGGATCTGTTACATCGCAGCAGTTGACTACATTGACATGAAACATATGCTAGTCGCGTTTAACATCTACTGCGAGGGTTGGGGGAGTGGGTTGCCGAATCTGTCTCGACACATGATACCAAATGTCCATGCTGCATCGTGTGGCTTAACAAACAACAGTGCTGTATCTGATTTTTTTTTCAGTTTTTCCCCCTCTTTGATATTTATGAACTACCGTGGAGCTTTTCAACCTATTCTCTAATTTCAAAACTAGCAAAGGACGATTCTAAACATTTTTTGGTAACCTCACAAAAACTTCTCCAATGGAAGAGCCATAAAATTCTTTATTGAAAACACCTGGTGTGTTCCATTCATATGGCTTTTCAACCCCTCTGCAACAACTATTCCTATAAAACCATGTTCTTCTACCTAATTCATACTAATCGAGATAATGAAGAGCAGAAATTGTCTTATTGTGTAGTTACTTGTAAGTACAAGGGAAATAAATGAACACTAGCTTAAACGACATTCAAATGTTTTAAAAGCTGATCGCTTTATGGTGACTTTGCCGGATATTTATCGTCCCACGTGATGGGAGCATGAAGCGTTTTACTCTCACGTTGACGGGTGTCTCTGGACTCACTCCACTTCCAAGTTTGTAGATCTCTCCACGTACATCATTTGAAGACCCACTACCCACCACCCGGGTGGTGACGACAATGAGGGCAGTTAGGAGTGGTCTTGCTTGATAGTTAACACACTTTCACTTTCATTTATTCTTTTTATTCTTGACTAGAAGTTTGACATATGTAGGCAAGTACTTAGCTTTTTAAGCTAATTGATTGTGATGATTTCTAAGAGCCTTCTTTCTTTAAAGACGTAACTTTACTTCTCTCGCAGAACTGTTTACTTTCTCACTGATTAATTTCACACCGTATAATAACCTGACAACGAGTTTGCGCCTTGAACTTAGCGGTGAGTGCTCTCAACAGTAATTACGCGTACATTATCTCGACCTTCGTAATAACTGACTGCGTGAGTGTGTATGATTTAGTGTCTTAGTGTCCTGACATCCTACAATCTGCTACTTATATAGTAGATTTTGCTGTCATGGCTGCTTCATTCTGATTGGTCAGAAAGACCGCGAACTTGGCGTCTAGGTAGCCCATAATGCGTCTTTCTTTACCCAGAATGCATCATAAACCCCTCTTAACAATCAGCACACAATGAAGAAAAACTCATTTCTCTGCTATTCTGTTGTTTACCAGATTGCGTATTCACTTACTCCTCTATTGCACGCACATGCATAAGAGTACGTGTCTGACAATAGAGTTCCTTTCACCAAGAGCCTTCCCCTCTTCAATAGCCCAGTTTGGTAAATAACTTTGAGCTGTGCTTGCTAGAAGCTAGCTTTACACTTTTAAATACATTAAATGATTGACAATTAACACTTTTAAATACATAAAATAATTTATAATTGACGGAAGTAATAATAATAATAATAATAATAATAATAATAAGTATAATAGGGAGTAGTTTTATACACATAACCTTCCCTACAAATTCTGCAAACATCTTGAGTTTTTATTTACTCCATTCTGCCATCTACGTAAGCAGGAATGGAATTTTACTTATTTCCTTACTGGTACAATAGAAATAAGGCAATACATTAAGCCAGGCTATTCCATTTTGGGTGACGTCAAAAGAACGGTGAGTAGGTAACTCACGACTCACAGGATGTCTAACTAAAGCAAGTAATAAGGCACAGCACTGAGGGCAAACTATCGTCAGGCTGAATCAAGTGTTTGAAATGAAGTGCCTGAACACAAGTATTGTGGTATGATCGTCTAGTGACGCTTCCCCTCCAATCTCTGTTTCGCATTTTGGGGGGGGGGGGGAAGTGCGCGCGTGTACTCTTACTCTCATGACTCTAGTGGGAGTAGCTTGCATTAAGCCAAAGTGATAGTTTAATCTTTTAAAAGCTGGTTGCCAAAATGTTACTAGGCAAAAACTGGCAATCTCGTTAAAACACACAATTTATGTTTAATACACACACACACACACATATATATATATATATATATATATATATATTTGTGTAAATAACCTTTCCGACATATTTCTTGTTTATTGTTTAAATATAGCTTTTTGAAATGAGAAGTCGCATTTGTTTTTTTTTTTTTTTTTGTTTGTTTGTTAGTTTTAATCCTCTCCATAAAAATACAAATAGAGCGGAATATCAATACAATCACAGAGGCACCAACTAAAGATTTAACAGTCGCTTTAGCTTAGTATATCACCCTATTCCTCTTGCACCTACAAGAAAATTTGTATAAAGCCTTTTTTGCTAATTTATTACGAGTGAGCATGAACTAGATAGAAAAATAAGTTTTTTAAGAATAGCTTGCTGCCGAATAGCTAGAGAAAGTCTTGCGAATGTAAGGCATTAGTTTTGTTTCCTCATTTATTGGAGAGAATAGTCCATTTAGAACTTTTAGGTATTTAAACCCTTTTACACGTTAAAGAACTTAAAGCAGTTGCTACTCTACATTACTTGCTTTCCAAATGCTCAGTGAAATAATATTTATACCTGTCAGAAATGACGTTTCAGGACAATTTCAAATGCTGTGCTTTCTCTAGTAAAACACAACCAGAGAAATACATGATCGCCAAACTTAATACATGTCATGCAAGCATTTTTGCCACGGAATAACCTCTGCAAAAGTGCACCACGAGTTAAACCTTAAAAGTGACAGCAATATAATTGCTTTTATTTGAAAGAGGGATATTTTAAAGCTATAAACACTTTTTACAGCGCAACAGTGTGACAAGTGTTTTAGCAAGAATGCCACCGGAAGCACGCTCAGTGTTGTACAGACAGGGAACCGTTGGTAATAGAGCTGTCACGACGCAACCTTCGTGCTATGATTTATTATGACTTCAAAAAGGGTCTAACAGCGGAGCGGTATCGTCAGTCTTTAGTAGCAGATAACATATCCCTATTATTACAATTATTTGCAAAACCATGTCCTGCTACTTAAACCAGTTTACTAAGCCTAATGTACGTAGGTTTGAGACACTATAACTGGCGCAACAATTGTGAAAATGTTAATGAGAACTAGGAAGCGAGTTGTACTTTCACCAGTCGATTCGTGCATGCTGGAAGAGTGCCTGTCACAGGCAATGTCAAATATCTGTCACCTCTTATGCACCTGCACTGATAAACATGTGTTTTCATATCTATATTCATATCTACAAAACATCTATACAAATGGCCTACTATATAAACAATGTCAATCGCCTGCCTCCAATTCTTCCACACCTGACAGTCCATCTTCGCTCACGTAATTGTCATCATCAACGCTATCGCTACTCTCTGCACCATTATCCTGGATTACAATTATTTTTTATTTTCTACAATTCTTCTAATGATTTTCAATGTTCTCAACATGTCGACAAACATTTTCCCATTCTGGCCTGCCAATTTCTGCAATTCGCTGGCGACACAACTGTTCCACATATTTTAATTAAAAGAGTTATATTAAGTTCTTTTTTTCTTTCTTATCTTTGAGAACCCTGTAAACGGAACTTAGTGAATTATCAGTTGCCTTGGCTACTCTTTCATTCACTTTCTGCAGGCTTTTGAAGAACTCGGGGGAACATGCATTTTGTTCCTTCATCTCTTCCTCTTGTTTCACGAAGTCAAGGACATTTTCAATTATTTCTCTGCTCTAAGTAATACCTTACCACTTAGCTTTGAAAACGTAGGAGCCATGGCTAAAAAATGCAGTAAATAAAATTGAACACTATTTACTGCCCACTTTGAATACCAAAATATGCGAAACTCTTTCTATATAGACTGTACAAAGTTTGCTCGCTGTGACTTTAAGTAAGCAAAGTATCATATGACAAACCCCGATAAGTAGGCTCGGTAGCTGGGTTGGTGGTCAGGGTCGCGATTCCAGAAGTTTTGCGCCGGCTATACATCCACATAGCTCCCTGGTTATTGGCGAGTGTTATCCTTTGGTTTGTGCTAACTAATACCTATGTCATCGCAATCTCTGTGTTTTCCCTCCTGTTCTCTTTCGCTTTCTCTCTCTCTCCCTCTCTCTCTCACTCTCTTTTCTTATCCACTTGTCTTTTACCTTTCCCAAATATTGCACTATTTCTTTAATTCTTCTCTTTCCGTTGACATTAAAAAATTACATTACTACCATCTCTCCTTACATACTATGCCATTTAAGTTCCCAAATTTCTTTCTTCCCATTTCTTACTGATTTACATTCTGTTAAACAGTGAACAATGCTGTCATTGCCTCCGCATAAAACACATCGTTCTAGTTCATTGCCCTTCATCCCTTTCAAAGTATTGCTCTCATCTCTGTCCTTTGGGCTAAGATGTAAGTATAGAATCCTTAGTATATATTTTTCGAGAGACAGCATAATTCCGAGCTTACCATTGACATCTTGCTTGGGAAGTTTCAAAAAATAGGAAATCCCTAGAAGATGAGCCTGGCACAGGTCGCCCTGCTTACCCAAACAGTTATGCAGAGTGATATGTGGACAACCATCTGCCATCAGTCATTTAGCATGGAATACAAAGCATCCATAATGAAAGACCGCTTCGCCATAAGCTTTTGCACGCACCAGAACATTCGATTTTCTTGGCTCATCAAAATATCGGAGTCCCTCTTAAACCCCCTTATTCTCCACGTTTGGCTTTGTGACTTTCTCCTAAAACAAAGCAAAAGCTCCATGGTCGCCATTTTTCATCGCATGAAGATCTTCCAAAGGATACAAAACGGATGCCAAAGATTCGTCATAATGGAGAATGCCTTTATTGAAAAATATTTGCGGTTGCTGTTTTAAACTTTCGGAGTAACTCTAGTACTTCATAATGACATAAAAATATATCACCAGATATTATACTGAACGTTAAGTTCTGCTTATCAGGCTGATAGAGAAAAATAAACAACTAATAAAGATGCACAGCTAAAAGGACATTTTAGAATGCCGATTAGCCAATAAAAGGTGCAACAGAATAGTCGGTAGTTCTTCCCTAGGACATGTTTATATTTTTAAAATAAGTCAGTAAGACCTCGTTTACCAAGGAATGGGGAGCCTTTTATATGTCCCAAGAGAGCTATTTTGGTTAGCGGGGAAAGAAATGTTATGACAGAATACGGCAATCTTGACCTGCACTGAAAGAATTTCCTCTACTCCAGAATTTGCACAAATGATTCGGCAGTGGCTGTTTTTATTTCTGCTTTTTTACCCAACATTTTGGATATTTATTGGTATATTAATATCCAGTATGTGGTTTTATAAATTAAATAAGGTGCCAGAGTAATGTAAACAAGTGTTATAGTAATTAAAATCTATTGATAATTAATAAGGATTTCAAAAAACTCTTCCTATTGTCATTATATAAAAAAAACTTATCTGCCTCACATTCAGAAGGCTCCAGTTGGAATCTCGGATGGTGTTACTTGCCATTGCATGAATAATAAATTTTGGAAGATGAAATTATGTTTTTTATTTGGATTGTTTATTTAACAGGAATGAGATGTATTTAATTTCATTTTTAATTGTGGTTTACCTATCAGAAGATGAATGTTTAAGCTCAATGCTTCCTGGATTATTATAGTAGATCCAACACGCCTATGCAAAAATAAGACAGGAAACAAGTACTAATTCTTACAGATGTTGTCAAGAATTCAGGGAAGTATATGCTATTAATAATGACAAGAGTTACTAGAAGAATACATTAAATAACTAATCTCCACAAGGATAATTTTAGAACAGATTAACCTCTTTGCACTACAAAGAAGTGTACAAAGAAAGACTCTCAGAGGATCAATGGTGATTTTCTAACAGGGAACGGAATCCTATAATGAAACATTATTAAAACTGAATAAACTTTTATTGAGAGGGAAATAAGTAAATCAAAAACTCACTGTAATGTTCTAGGAGTGCAGATTCCATTTAGACATTGGACCATAGAACAAAATAATACAGGCATTTACCATGGATAACTTAAATAATACAAATTTCTTCGATCACTTGCAACATTTGATCTTACACTTAACATATTTTGTAACGTAAAAATAAGAATAACTTCCAAGCATTGTAATTTTCACTATTGTAAATTATGTTATTCAGCTAACGACCATAAAAGGAACCAAAGCAGAATTACCCCCTCTGCTGCTTGCGGTGCAGCAGAAGGAAGAGTATTTTGCTGCTCTCGAAAATCCTAGGTCTCGAACCGTCGCCATAGATCTGCTAGATCAACATTTACAGCATACCAGACAAGCTGATAAAGAAAATCGAGAGCTCGCAAACACGCAATACTTTATTCACTTGTACAAATGAAAAATGAAAACACATCAGAACCAAAAATCCTGATGTGTTCTATTCACATGACTATTGTTGCAAAAGATTATTCCTTCATCTCGTACATTGTGGTAATGAAGATAAACATTAGCAATAACTGTTGAATTAGTTTCTTCTAAGTAGATCGTGTAATACACCAGGCAATAGAGAGGTACAAATCTAATAAAAATACGGTCCGAATGTGAAACAATTGAAACTAGGTTCGCTTTGCTCAGCTCGGAATAAAACGAAAGACAGACTATATGATCTCCCGTTTGAGAAAGGTTTAAGTAGCTTACAACTGAAATCAACAACAGTAAATATCTCGGAATCGGTTAACTCTACAAAAAAAAAATTGTATTTGATATAAATGGTGTATTTTAACGAAGACCATATTTTTTTTCTGTAGCAAGTTTTTGTCTATCCCTTACGGTTTACCAATTATAAAAAATGCGTTTAGAATGAAAAGGTCTTCGGAGGTATTCTCAAAAAATACAAGAATTTTATTTTTCTTGTGAACAGCTTTAATTTTCGGTATTTTAATAAAAATTGAGAGCCATTTTTGAGAAAAATAAAATTTTCAAAAAATTGTCCATATAAAGAGTAGTTTCGTGTGGGAGATTTTCTTGAAAAATTGAGTCGCATCATTGGAAAATAAAAAACTTAAATACTAAATGTGGTATTTAAGGGACTTCTTTGAGCTCTGCTGTCCACGAACACATAGACACATTGTCTTTTTTTTTTTTTTTTTTTTTTTCTATTTTTTATTTTTTTGACTCAGGGGATCTTAGAACATATATACTTCTGTTGAAACTGACAGAATTTTTTGGTCTAATGCAATACCTTCGCCAATTACTAAATGCATAGTGTGTGCAGAGAAAGTAAAAACGAACGCCTTATTGTCGTCATATAAAATCAATAGAATGCTGGGTGTTTTTTTAAGGTCAAATATCATATCGGGGACTTTGCATTAGAAACTACTCGTCTGTAGGTTTTTTTTCTTTGGGTTTAAATATTTTATTTTCCATAAACACACACACACACACACACACACACACACACACACACACACACACGCGCATTCTGATATTCTCACTTCTAGACTCTGTGGGGGACAGGGAATAGTTCTGGTTAAAATTTTCCCACACCAGTCGAGAATCGAACCCGGTACCTCCGTGGGAGAAATCAGCTCGCTGACCACTCGACCACGGAGGCAGTCATAGGTTTATTTAGTACAAGTAAAAATATAAAAATTCAAGTTGTACTAATTATAATTGCAAGTAATCTATAAAGTAAATTTATTACATACTAAAGATGATGTTTGTTGATTGATTAAGTAGATACCAGAAAATATTGTTACTAAATACCAAGGAGGGAGCCTGATCCTTTTATACCAAGTTATTAATGTCTGACGTAAAGGAACGGTAGCTTTGGAAAACGAATACCAAATGTGTGGAGTAAAGAAACAATCAAATTTTATATGTGAATGTGTAACGATATATCTGCTTACAGTAGTCGGATTATATGACTTCCTATAATTAAATTCCAATCAATTATTAGTTTTAGAAATCTATACATTTAGTCTCTCTCTTTCTCTCTCTCTCTCTCTCTCTCTCTCTCTCTCTCTCTCCAGGACTTAGCATTGACTTTCAGAATTTACGAAGTAGTATCAACTTGGGAGATACCAGCAGTATAAGCAATAGTATTTTCTCTTGTTGCAATATTTTATCGGTAAATGACAGGCAAAATGTTGTAAATTCCTAATAGGTTTCAGGACTCAAAATTCCTTGAATTAGATAGAAACTCCTTAAGTATTTTATTGAATTGTGTAATAACTAAAATATGTAAACAGAGCAAAATTGTTTTATTTTATGAGTACAAATTGTTTCCACTCCTTAGCAACAAATATGTATCCCGGATTCAAGTCGTATGATTAAGAGGGGAAGCCTCGTTTCGCCCATACCTGATATTTAACTGAAATTTTTGTAAGCGCACTTATTGTGTTCTATTGTTAGTTTAGTTTGTTTTCAAACGATTTTGTGAACATGTAGGACAACCGAAAATCTTAAACTATAATCCTTTCAGGTAAAGATGAAAACAAAACATTCTCTTATTATTTTTATTATTTTTATTATTGTTATTATTATTATTCAGTGAAAAATGAAAATGGAAATGAAATGCAGGCCTTAGAAAATACCTCTTCTCAGGTACATCTATTCTTAATAAGCCCTAAAATGTATATTATTTGTAGAAAACCCTAGGAAAATAGCTTCTTCCCTGTCCTTTAATTATTTGGCTATGGAGTTTATCGATGATTACGTATAATTTGAGGTAAAATTTATTTTATGAAGCAATTTATAAAAAAATTAATTTGTTTATTATATAGAACCTCTATTATATAGCTCCAGAAAAAACGTTATATATTAGACAATTACTTTTAAACGGAAATAATTTGCAAACAAGTGTTACTGTTGTGGTACTGAAAATAAATGTTGTGCGTGGAGTTAAAATGTAGTTACTTTTAAATATATCTTGATCTCTTATATGTGTAAACCGTGTTTGAACTATAAATAAATTTCCTTTGTACTTAAACATTTCGAATACCTTTCGTAAGTTGCTTGAAGTATGAACAGTTTCACTAGTTTATTCTCCCTAGTGTTGAAATGCAATCTGCTTCGAGAGGAAGTAAAAACGTTGCCTATAAATGCTAGAATACTGTGAGTTTAATAGAGAAAGGGTTTAGCAGAATATGTTACTTGTCAATCCTCCGTCAGTCGTCATGGATGAATGAGCGAACGATTTTTGTCTGTGAGATTTCAACAATGCATTTGATTGCTCACAATTTTGCACTAACGATAACGCTCGTGACTGTGTGGATGGGCAGAATGGTACTCTTAAAATCTCCCATTCTTTCGCATCATTTCAATCCACGTCTGTTTAATGGTCTACGACGGAAGCTTACGTCGATATACATGGGCGGACCATAGAAAATGTGCTGTTGAGGCGGAACACATTTGCAAATGAGGGTATTTTATTTCGGCTTATTGCATTGGAATTACAGATTATTAACTAATGATATATGTCTTCAAAAATACACGAGGAATAAAGTTATAGGACATATGAAAACTCCTTATAGAATCAAAGCACTTCTGGAATACTAACCAACCAACAAAGGTGATAAGGACCCTTCCCTCATAGCTACAGGTTGACTTGAGAGGCCTCTTATTGTTATAAATTAATAAACTGACTCTTGCATATTTTTGATGTGCGGGGACGGAAGAGACAACCCTCTGTTGAGGGTACGGTACAGAAATGTTCTATCTTCTTTGGGAAGATAAATGAAATGAATTGTAATTTTATTTATGGACGATCTGTAACTAATGTGCTTCTCAGCATTCTATACTGGGAGTGAAAAACCACATAATTTTGCTCAGGCTTAAGGTTCCTTTATGTGCTGTAAATCTACGACTCGAGACCAAGGGCTTTACTTTACTTCCGAAGGAAGCCATGGTAAGGGTTTTTTTGCCCGAAAAAAGCCATTGTCCTCCGCCAGGTTTGAACCCGCCACCTTGGATATATAAAGTTAGTATGGTAACCAATACACCACGGAGGGCGATTGAGAAGATTAATGAGGCGCCGATGTTACGGGTAACGGTTAAAGAGTAGATTTCATGGTGAATGATGCAACTCGTTTCTTTTGGATTATTGCATAAGAGATTGTAAAGAGTTTGTATTTATACTTAGAAAAGTCCACATTATTTCAAATCTTCAGGTAGAATTGGAAACTCACAACACCCAAAGCTTCGAAGGAATATGTTTGGCTAAAAAAGCAGATGTGTTCCATTCTCATGACTTTCTCTAAATCTCTCCAACAAATTATTGTTAAAAAGTTTATGCTGCTTCTATATACTTCATTCTAATAGAGAACAATTGGCAGAAATAGTCTTATTACTTTCTTCTTTGTAAGTAGAAGCAGAATAAGGGAGTACCATAGGTTAAACTGATAGTCAAAAACTGGTTGCTATGTGACTGAAGTTCCTTTGTTTGTATGGCCAGGAGTTAAATTCCTGCATGATAGCTAAAACAAAAAACAAGGAAATATCTTTAAAACCATCAATTCCACGAACAAAATGTATATAACATAAATTGTGTGTTTTAAAAAGCTATTCATTTTTGGTGTGGTAAGTTTTTGTCCATCTCTTATGGTTTAGCAGTTATACAAAATTCCGTAAAATTCATTCAGAATAAAGTAGTCTTCAGAGGCTATTCCCAGAAAATTCAAAATATACATCTTATTTGTCAGAAAATATCTTTAATATACGAAATTTTAATCAAAATCGTTACAGCCATTTTTGAGAAAATCGAAATGTTCGAAACCTTTTCCATGTAAAGAGTAGTTTGGGGTGGGGGGGATTTTTCTCAAAATCTTCGTGTCGCATCCCTGAAAGATACTGAACTTAAATACCAAGTTTGGTATTTTACCGAATTTTCGTTTTTGAGTTATCGTGTTCACAAACACACGGACACACACATGGACTTTTTCTGAAAATTCCTTTTATGGATACAGGAGACCCTAAAACGTATATTTTCGATGAAATCTCGGTATCGAATTTTTGGGTGGAGTGCAATACCTTCTCTATACACTATGTACATAGTACGTGTAGAGAAAGTAATAAATTGCAAAAATACGTAATTATTAGCAAAGTAGTAAATGAAAATGCTCAAATAATTGAAAATGGTTCGCCTAGAGGAGAAGTGTGAGAGAGAGAGAGAGAGAGAGAGAGAGAGAGAGAGAGAGGGGGGGGAGGGAAAGATATTTACCGTTCTAGATTCAGCGATTGCATTACAAATGTGGTCTTAAGATTTGGGACATGGGTATTCGAAATAGCAGGATTAACGGTTCGGGAGTTTAATTTCATTAGTCACACAATTGGTCAGGAATTATCAGCTGTATAGGGAATCTTACACTTTAACATACCACCAGAGCACTTTTAAGATCTCATTTATTCTCTTATGTGAGGCATGTGGAGGAAACTATCGAGAATATTGAACTTTTATAATAAACGCGAATCTTTCTAAAAGAAAACAGTAATGTTTGTATATAAACAATTTTCTTTAGATAATACGTTAGATATGTTTAAATCCATGTTCTTAATTAGTGAAAACGATGAGCACATAGATCAATAACAAACGTTTTAGTACCATCTCTTTAACTTTTTCAGTTAAAATGATGCAAATACGCTATGTAAGTTGGTTATTTCTCTCACAGCATAGTTTTATGTTTGAGATTTCAAATATACCAGAATTTATGTGCGAATTTCTGAACAGAGAACGATAAGTGTTTTCCCACCAAGCGATATATCTTAAATTTTACATTCTACTTCAAGATTAATCGGCAATAAATTTCCTGCAAGACCTTCTCAGTCACTTCCTCTGCTGGGAGGAGAGATTAATAATTTGCGGAGTAGAGGAAACTCAGTTTGGCTTCCGTTCGTGCCTTCTACGCTGGAAATTAGACTTGTGTCACATCTTTGCGAGTACCTTGCGGTTACTCGTCCTCTATTTACATTTAATTTTCTTTCCCTCGTTTGCTTAGCTCTAGAACCCTTTGTCAAGCGAACCAGGAGCACTGCTGACCAATCGGATTCCGTACACACCACTTAAGTCTTCATTCGCAATCTCAACGAATTTTGCGCTCTATTGCGAACCGTGTCGGAAAATCAAACTCTGCCCTGGAACTATACTGTCTGTGTTGCAGGCCCCTGCGTTCAATTTCCTGACGCATTTACTTCTAATTGTTAAGAAGTCACAAACAATAACATATTGTAAGTACAACCTATATGGGTAAGTAACGTGAAATGGGGAACTGGTGCGAAGTTCTTGACAGAAATTAACAGAACCCGCAGCTCTGCTCGCGTTGTTGGTTAATGCAAAGACTGACAATGTTCTTTAGTGTTACATCTCTCACTCTCTCCCTCTTTTTTCCGCCTTTCTCATCTCTCTCCCGCTATCTTTATTTCTTTCTGTCTACCAAAGTCTCCCTTTACACCACTCTCTCCCTCTCCTCTCTCAATGTCACTTTCTCGCTTGTGTTTACGTCCATTCTGACTTCAATAATACATTATTCTGTTACACCCGCCTCGTCACCTTTTATCTGTCAAATTATCTAACGTTTTGAAAACCATTAGTAAAATTCCTTTTCATGGGTATTAAAAATTAAAACTTGGATAATAGTTGTTTACGCTTATGAATTAATTGGTATATTTTTACGAGTGATAAAATTCCAGTGTAAAGGAATTTCAAGTTTTACAATATAAAACACACTACAAAAATTTACAATAAACTGTTTTGAGAAATTAAAATTTGTTTATGTGAAATTCAAGTTTAGGGCTCATGTTGAGTATATATACATACAATACTTAAAATATTAAATTGAAGAAATTCACACAACTTTCTCTATCTGTTCTGTAAACAAACTATCCTTAGAAAAACACTTGACCTTTTACCTACACCATGCTAATTGAGATTAACATTAGCAGAAATTGTTATTACTTGCTTCTTTGTAAGGAGAAAGGAAACAAGAAACTATACCAGGCTAAAGCAATATTCAAATCTTTTAAAAGCTGTCGCTGTGAGGAGTAACTGGCATTCGCATGGCCAGGAGTAACACAAAAGATATATATATATATATATATATATATATATATATATATATATATGTATGTATGTATGTATGTAGTGGGTTTAAAATTTAAGCCAATACTACATAAAATATTTAGAAAATGATTACTCTTAAAATAGCCTATATTGTGTGTATTAACCAGATCTCTATCTTCTGTGTAGTAAGATTTTATCTATTTCTGACTGTTTACCAGTTATACAAAAGTCATTCAGAATGAAGAGGTCTTCAGAGGTCTTCAGAGGCTATTCTCAGGAATAGGTGCATTTCGTTTATCAGGAAAGCAACTTATACATGATATTTTAATAAAAATCGTTAGAGCCATTATTAAGGAAAATCAAAATTTTCGAAAAATAATCAATGTAAAGTGTACTTCGAGTGGGGAATTTTCCTGAAAATATTAGTCGTGTCCTTGTAAAATACTGAACTTAAATGCCAAGTTTGTAGATATTTAATCGACTTTAGTTTTTGAGTTATGCTGTCCGAACACGCACCCCCACACCCACACACCCACACACCCACACACCCACAAACACGGTCTTTTTTCTAAAATCTGATGTGTTCCATTCACATGTATTTCTCTACATCGCTCTTACAAATTATTATTGAAAATCATTCTATCTACTTTATAAATTCGAGATAAACATTAGCACACATGCTCTTAATTACTCGTTTCCTTGTAAGTAGAAGGAAAATGAGGGGTTGCCATGTGGTTGAAATCTGTTTCTATTTTCTATCTGTTTACACTATTCCGTATGAAAAAAGTTTAAATATTTTCAATCTGAAATAAATAACACGGAATATCTCAGAAATGTTAAATTCCACGAAAATATGACTTAGATTGTGTGTTTTAACGTGCTCTACATTTTTTTTCTATAGTAAGTTTCTGCCCAACTCTTAAGATTTACCAGTAACACAAAATTCAGCAAAATTCTTTCAGAATAAAGAGTTTTTTGAAGCTATTCCCAGAAAATTCAAGATATACATTTTATTTGCCATATAAGTATCCGCAATATGCGGTATTTTAGTCAAATTCGTCAGAGCCATTTTTGAGGAAAAAACTTTCGACATTTTTTCGATGTAAAGGGTAATTTTGGGTGGGGAGATTTTTCTCAAAATCTTTGTGTCACATCCCTGAAAGATACTAAACCTAAATACCAAGTTTGGTATTTTAGCGACTTCTCGGTTTTGAGTTATCGTGTTCAAAGTCACACGGACACACAAACACGGACCTTTTTTGGATAGAAGAGATCCTAATACATGTGTAACCAGTGAAATCTCGGTATCGAATTTTTGGGTGGAAAATAATACTTTCTCTATGCACCATGAATATAGTACGTGTAGAGAAAGTAAAAATGGTCTTCTTTAAATTCAGGAGGCCTCAAAACGTGTATTTATGGTGAAACAAGGATAGTGAACAACCTGGAATGCTGCCGCCCAGCGGACGGGCTTTGACAAACTGTCCTGAGTTAATCCTAGAAATTAGAAAGTGACAATTATAGTGAAGAAAGTGAAGTGGGTATTTTAGTCCTAAGAAGTTTGTGAATATTCCTGGATGCTTGAGGTTATATTTAGTGATGGTTTTGTCAATTTATTGCTTGTAAGATGATGTAGTCTAAACCATCTGCTTTGGCTATTATTAGAGAACTAGGCAAATAATTCGCTCGCTTCTTTGTTTTAAAACATGGCAAAAGTTTCTCGATGGTCAATTTCAAAATGTCGAATATTATTAGGACATAATTCATTCTGAAGAAATATATAGGAATCAATTTTAATGTCGGTCAGTTGTCTGTAAAAATGTGTTTCGTTCCCAAAGCACGTCCACCAATGTCGAGAGCCGCGCTCAAACGCTCAGAACCCGAGTAGTTAAATGTGCATCTGGAGTTGACTGGTACTATTAACGGTGTATTTGCGAGTAGTGGTTAGGGGGCGGAATTGCATATCTGGTTGCAGTGGATGTGGTGACCGTTGTCGGCGCGGATACAACCCTAGTCAGTATAGTGCTATTGTCATCACAGAAGGTAGTAGTGGAATTTATTATTACATGCTGTCTAAAAATGTTAAATTTAAAATATTAGCTACATATCTATTTTATATATCTTTACAACCTTGGAAATGCACACACACAAACAAACACCACACGCACACACACACCCCCACACCCACACGTGCTACAACAATACCATAGAACAATAAAGAGCACTCTGATATCACACACACAGGCGCACGCTCGCGCGCTACAACAGAACCATAGAACAATAAAAGGAAGAGCAGTCTCATATCACACACACACACCACACACACGCTCACACGCTACAACAACAGAACCATAGAACAATACAAGAAAGAGCACACTGATATCACTCACACACACACACACACACGCACGCTCGCTCGCGCGCGCTACAACAGAACCATAGAACGATAAAAGAAAGAGAACTCTGATATCACACACACACACACACACACACACACTCACCCTCACACACGCTCGCGCGCGCTACAACAGAACCATAGAACGATAAAAGAAAGAGCACTCTGATATCACACACACACACACACACACACACACACACTCACCCTCACACAGGCTCGCGCGCGCTACAACAGAACCATAGAACGATAAAAGAAAGAGCACTCTGATATCACACACACACACACACACTCACCCTCACACACGCTCGCGCGCGCTACAACAGAACCATAGAACGATAAAAGAAAGAGCACTCTGATATCACACACACACACACACACACACACACACACACTCACCCTCACACAGGCTCGCGCGCGCTACAACAGAACCATAGAACAATAAAAGAAAGAGCACTCTGATATCACACACACACACACACACACACACACACACACACACACACGCTCACACGCTCGCGCGCTACAACAACAGAACCATAGAACAATAAAAGAAAGAGCACTCTGATATCACACACACACACACACACACGCTCACACGCTCGCGCGCTACAACAGAACCATAGAACAATAAAAGAAAGAGCACTCTGATATCACACACACACACACACACACACACACACGCTCACACGCTACAACAACAGAACCATACAACAATAAAAGAAAGAGCACTCTGATATCACACACATACACACACACGCTCACACGCTCGCGCGCTACAACAACAGAACCATAGAACAATAAAAGAAAGAGCACTCTGATATCACACACACACATACACACACGCTCACATGCTCGCGCGCTACAACAACAGAACCATAGAACAATAAAAGAAAGAGCACTCTGATATCACACACACACACACACACACACACTCTCACACGCTCGCGCGCTACAACAACAGAACCATAGAACAATAAAAGAAAGAGCACTCTGATATCACACACACACACACACACACGCTCACACGCTCGCGCGCTACATCAACAGAACCATAGAACAATAAAAGAAAGAGCACTCTGGTATCACACACACACACACGCTCACAAGCTCGCGCGCTACAACAACAGAACCATAGAACAATAAAAGAAAGAGCACTCTGATATCACATACACACACACACACACACACACACACACGCTCACACGCTCGCACGCTACATCAACAGAACCATAGAACAATAAAAGAAAGAGCACTCTGATATCACACACACACGCTCACACGCTCGCGCGCTACAACAACAGAACCATAGAACAATAAAAGAAAGAGCACTCTGATATCACATACACACACACACACACACACACACACACACACACGCTCACACGCTCGCGCGCTACAACAACAGAACCATAGAACAATAAAAGAAAGAGCACTCTGATATCACACACACACATACACTCACAAGTACTCCCACGTATTCACCTATATAGATTACTCAAACACGAAATAAGTCTATCCAATATTTATACATATATTTTGTCTCTTAGTGCACGTACTTCCATTAAGTGTGTGCTCAGGCTTGGCCACCACACTAACTAGAATAGCGCCAGCGGTGTCAAAGGTTATTCCGGTTACAGATAGCGGTGCCACAGGAATTGGTGGTCCGACAAAACCATATCAGCAAGGAGCGTGGCGTGCCTAGTGATTGGCAGCCTCCAGGTCCTTTCCGCTGGTGAGCTACAGTTGGACGAGGGGTATGGGGGCTGGAGATACTCAAGAATGGCCGGTCTCCAAAGCCGCGCTCACTAAGAGCCTCACTTTGGTGGTTCGTGGCGCAGGGGATCGTAGGTTGCAGTCCCGCCTTGGAAATGGGTGTTTCTGTGTTTCTAAATGTGTATATATGTATGTTTAGAAGCAAAACGATTTGAAAATTGAGTGAAAAAGGGGGAAAAAACAGAAAAGAAATACAGAGAAAAAAAAGTGGAGAAACACATGGCCTTCAGTCTACATTGGTGAAGGCCACTGCTGCTACGCATTTACCTGCACCAGATCCCGGGGATACCACAAACTTTCACGCTAAGACGACAATGGAACTTAATTACGTCAATATGTTTTAATTTTATTTCTTGACAAAAACGTAATTAACGATTTAACGTACGGAAGTCAGTGTTTATGAACAGGTACTGTGAAATGGATTACGAGAACCTGTGAGATATAAAGTAGCGTGGGTGTGATGCCCCATATTATTTTCAAATATATAAATGTTCCTAGACACACATACACGTATCTTTTGCTAAAGATGATGTTATTTGATTGAGGTGTTCTCAAAACATAATCTAGATATCAAATTTTGGGTGGAATACGTAGTAACTCTCTATCTACAATATACATAGTACGTGGTAGAGAAATTAAAAATATGTTTTTGTAAGAAAATCTATGTAAAAGTAAACAATAGTGGGTAGATGAAGCCATGTGAATGGAACACCTATTACTTTATTCTTTTTCACCACTAGTGTAAACATTGCAAAATTTATATGACAGAAATGATACAATCAAGAATGTTATTTCAAAAGAAAGGGCGACTTCAGCATTCACCATTTTTCCTTCATTTTTCTTATCGCACAATGCCCAGGGTCGTTAGGGAAACATTTTGTGAATTTTTCGAAAGAGGTTCAAACTCAATTCAAATGAAATACTCATCGATTGATCGTTCGTAACTCCGCACTGCTAGGAAACAAAACGAACTGGAATATTAAATATTTGCTTCATCGCCGCTGTTTTTGAATGCAGATTTAAAAGAGTTGAATTGCCAGTTATCTGGGCCAAATTGAATATCCAACATTGCAATTACTGTGTATTTTGCAAATTATATTTGAGTTGTTTATATACTCACAGGGGTAAACTTATGGAAGCGAAGGGATGGATGTTTGTTGAATCATTTTAACCTTTCTGTTGCTTCGCCGCAGCAGTGGTAAATTAAATGTTTAAAAGCTGAAACGCAGAAGATAAGCTTGAAGTAATAAAAAAGACACTACTTTTAATTGGTTATATCTGTCTAGAAAATGTTGAGTACCAAACTAGTATTTAAAAGGTAAATTATTATTTCGCATTGTATGTGCGGTAGACAAACTTCAATTGTTATGCCAGAATGACTGTGTGTGCAAATACAACCCATCAAAATATTTTCCTAATACAAAGTTCTGAGTTCGATTCCCTTCTTGTTTATTTCTCAAAGCAATGAAATATCCACAAATGTAAAAGGCAATTAACATCTTGAGTATTACATTTTGAATAATCATGCCAACGTATTTATGCTCAAATATGAACTATCACACAGAACCCGAAAATAATATCTGAAAGAAAAAATAATAACTCTAAATATCGTTTAGTTGCAATTTAATATGCAAAGAGATCCCGTGAGATAATGATACATCCTCATTGATCTTCATTTATTTTGTGGTTCCGAGCAAAATGAATTTAACACCTTTATAACTTTTTGATTAAAAATAACCTTATAGGCATGTAATAGTCGGTCAATATTTACAAATCATTTGAGAAATGCTACCATTTAAATACATTTTAGGATGCATTATTATATTTATTATGTTATCTCTCTTATTCTTAAAAGAAGATACCTTGTGCTTATTTCTCATTTATTTTTGTACACATTATTAGACTGTACACTTTAGTGTAGAACGTTATGCATAGATTATACGGATTAACCTGAATTTCGATCAGATGCTGAAACAGAAAGGCTATAAATCTATAAATGAGCTACACATCAATACGTCACAGATCTCCAACAAATCTTAAATTCAGTGACAAAAGTCTGAAATCAGGAAGAAAAGGATTTTGTTATGGTAAAATGATATCAGCAATAATATCTGTGAAATCTACATTGTGTTGCGTGAGGCTCGTTACGTTGAAAGATAAATGTGCTATAACAGTTTTTATTTTCTTTACATAGTGCATGGTACTTGGGTAGAGAAGGTATTGCAATCCATCCAATCCTGTATCAAAAAAAAATAGAAAACGGTCCGCTTGCGCGGGAATGCGCGCGCGTGTGTGTGTGTGAATGTCTGTGAACACAATAACTGAAAAACCAGAAATCAGTAAAATATCAAACTTGATATTTAAGTTTAGTGTCTTACAAGATTCGGCTCAAGGGTTTTGAGTAAAATCCCCCCACCGCTTTACATGGAATCATTTACGAAAACTTTTGAAAATGGAAATGGCGTGTTATTTATGGATGCCCTTTAACTAATGTAGTTCTCAGCGTCCCATTCTACATTGGGCGTGAAAGACTGCTTAATTTTGCTCAGAGGCCTCTCTATCAGGCTTGAGGTTTTTTTTACGCGCCGTAAATCTACGACATGGGACTAAAGGCTTTACTTCCCTTCCGAAAGAAGCCATGCTAAGGGGTTTTACACCCGAAAAAAATCCATCTCAAAAATCAAAAATGGATATAATTATTTTGATCTAAACAAAGATAAAGATATTTTTATTGCAAATAAAATGCATACATAGGAGATTATATGAATAACCTCTGAGGAGCTCTTTGTTCTGAATGAATTTTGTTGAATTTTGCATAACTCGTGAACCGTAAGAAATAGACAGAAACTTACTATACGAAAAATTTAGATTTTCTTTACAGGTAATTTATGGCATATACATTTTTTATCTTGAAGTTTATATGAATAACCTCTGAAGAGCTCTTTAATCGTGGTAAATTTTGCTGAATTTTGCATAACTGCTAAACCGTAAGAAATAGGCAAAAATTTACTGTACGAAACGTGTAGATTTTCTGTATGGCATACATATTTTTTTCGCGGTGTTGGAAATATTTTAGATATCCATTAGCTTCAGTTTTAAAATGCCTACTTAAACTTTTCTCACACGGAAATTTGTCTACTCCTGACATTGTAAAGCAACGGATTTCAACAACAGGGCAACCAACTTTAAAAAGCTTCGACTATCGTTTTGGGCTGGTGAATTCCCTTATTACCCTTCTACTTGCATGAAAGCAAGTAATAAGACTATTTCTGCTAATGCTTATTTCAATTAGTATGAAGTATATAGAAGAATAAGCGTTTTAACAACAATTTGTTGCAGAGATGTAGAGAGAGTCATGTGAATGGAACACATGATAGTTTTCTATATTCTTATACTAAATTTCACTGCAATGTCTAGTCATTGTAACCATACATTTACAATTTTTATATACTTATGTTTTGCTCTTAATATTTCATGTGACACTTTTTTACGTAGTTAATAAAAATCAGAAATAAACACAATATTACCGGACATAACCTACCTTTTCTGTTTCATTGGGCAAAAAATAAAACCTTCTATGCTAACAAATGGAGGTTTCTCATTATCTTTATGATTGTCTTCATGGAGCCATGTAAAACTCCATTGAATTATTTCCTCTTTTTAATATTTCCTAATACAAAATTAGAAGTGCTTTGGAGCATATTAGTATTACGTTCGAGTCTCATAGTGTCAGCAAGTTGCAATTATGTTCATCCTATGGCACTGTTTGTTCATGTAAAATATATTAAGAGACCAAAGTTGCCTGTTAGCTGTAAGCAGATTTTAATCAGATGTTTGACTTACTATTTCGTTGCGAAAGAGAAAATATGTTTTAAAATAAGAATTTTTAAAATATGTTTTGTTTGCTTCATTGTTATCTCCGGAAAAATAATCAATAACACATCTCAATATTTTTTAAATATAAGCATCATGTTTGTTTCAACTTAAAAAACGTGAGTAATCAGGCTTTAATAGCTGAATATTCTGCTCAAAACTATATTTTTGATCCACGGATTTCGGCAGTAACAAAATAGCTGCTACTTTTGAAAACCTGTGCTGTCATTAATGGATGAATGCATGTGCTTATGGTTTTTAAACCAACATTCACCATTAATACAATTTGAAAATAAAGCTCTAATAAACACTATATTTATCAAAGCAAGGGTTATAGCGTGACTTCAGTTCGTACTAGACGGTGACAGTACAATTCAGTCGTTTATGTCAAATGCGTTCAAAAGCATTGCCAAGTGTGACTGTTAGTTCCATTTACAGTTCATGTGGAGTCTCTGAAAATGTAACTTCCGACATTTTGAAGCTGACATTCTGTTATGTTTGCTTAAAAATGGCACATTCGCTACAGAACTCTCTCTCTATGTAGGTATATATGGCAGAATGTTTGATTCACCTTTTTTTCACCTTGATTGGAGACGCGGGAAACGAGTTCTGACATAGTACCTCGAAAATGTCATCTTTGGACATGCCTTCTGAATAAAATCACACGTTGGTTCTGTACATTTAGGAAACAGGAAAGCTATTTCATCAACAGATTCCTGTCCTAAAATGTGACCTTCCAGTGATATTCGCTTTAACGGACGTAGATATCGTTATCGATCCACTTCAGTTCAAATGCGGTCACCTAAATAGTTCATTCTTTTTCTCTTTTGACGCTGTTTTGTTATTCAGTAATTTCTGTCATCTATACCCAGCGTGTGGTTTATGTGGTGAAAGGCGAAGCGAATAAAAAAAACTGGAATTTGCTCGTAGTTAGAATTTTTTTTCTGCCTATTCTTCGTTTCACTGCTTGATTTGCATTCAGTGCATTTATAGAACTCTGTTTGAAAACACACAGCTTGTTTTGCGTGCCCCAATGCCATACCTGTCATAAGTTAGCGGATACAAAACAACATTTACTTCAATCTGATTTATACCTACGACGTGCAATTCAATTTGTTATGCAGGTAAAGATCCTTTTCGTCTGATAATTTATTAAAACAGGTTAAAATATATACATGCTGGCTTCCTGACCTTCTTTCGAAACGACTTTTATTTAGTAAAGAAAGTACGCGTTTGTAGAGAGCCACTAATCTTTCCCCCTGTTAGCTCTCCAGTAATTGAGGAAAACAAGAAAAGAAACGTGACCGAAGTAGTTTTAAAGTTTCTTCCTCTGGTACGGCTAAACCGAGCTTGCTTTGGAAATGTGGGTAAAAGGGTACAACTTTCAAGAGGCCGAGAAAACGATTTTGCGATTCCAGTTTTAGCACTTCTGCCAACAAATAGATTCCCACGTGCTTTCTTTAGATGTTATGTGAGCTGGATTTCACTTTGCGCTCCGTTTAAGCGATAGATATTTGTATTGTTTGCATAAGTAAATCTGGGATTTCTTTTTCAACTTCCTTTTTAGTATTAGATCTTTTGGTTTGTTATGCTTTTATACTTTCCTATGCCTTCTCTATATTTCTTCAGAATCATATCCAGAATATAAGACTATGCGCTTTTTACTTTCTCTACCACTACTATGTGGTATTTAGTAGATAAAGAAGGTATTGTATTCCACCCAGAAACTCCATATTGATACTTTATGGTGGGTCTGTTGACTTGGTTTAGGCATTTCGTATCTTTTAAGGATGCGACACAAGATTTTCAGAAAAATACACCACACAAACACCCTTTACAAGGAAGATTTTTCGTTATTTCCAATGTTTTAAAATTGACTCTAACGATTTTGATTAACATACCGTACATTTAAGATATTTACGCATGATGTAATGTAGATACATACTGGATTTTTTTGAGAGTATCATCTAAATCTTATTCATTCTGAATGACATTTTTATAACCGATAAAACGTAAGAAATACACAAAAGCGTACTACACAAAAATGTAGATTTCGTTAAGGAAATCTCTGTAAAATTGGTAAAAACCACAGTATGGAAGTTATGTTATTGAAATTCATACCAACTATTATGCACAGTAATACCTAATGATAATTTTGCTATGTATCAATTTTCTATCTTTTATGGTTATTTAAATAATACCTTTTACTTTCTCTACACGCACTATCTACATAGTATATAGAGAAGGTGTTGTATTGCACAAAAATACGATACCGACATTTCACAGGAAATACTAGTATATGTTTTGAAGCCCCTGAATCCACAAAAAAGTATTAACAGAAAAATGTCCGCGTGTGTGTATGTGGTGGGCAGCATAGCTCAAAAACGAAAAGTCTGTTAAATACTAAACTTGGTACGCAAGTTCAAGATCAAACATGTGCAAATAAAAACCGTAATTATCATTTGATTAAACATGGAATCAAATTTTGTCACAATACAGTGGTAAAGATCTGATGTCCAATCACATGACTTTCTCTACCTTCTCTATAAATTTCATTCAGAAGATCATTCTTCTTTCTACTCCATGCTATTCGCGATAAACATTAGCAGAATGGTATTCTTAGTTACCTAAAAGTAGAAGGGAAAATACTACGTCAAAGCGGTAGTAAACATTTTTTTAAAAAAAAAGAAAGATTGAAAATTCAATACTTTTGAGTGCAAATCAAATGTTATGTCTAACTAAAATCCCAAAATTTATTAAGAAGCGCACTGAGAGATTCTTGATTTCATTCATGGTAAAGATCAATTATTAAAATTGTGTTAAAATTATGTTTATTACGCGATTGTCTTTGAAATACGGTTCTTTGCATAGACAGGAGTAAAACAAAAGAAACACGAAAGACTTCCTATTTGAGAAATGTATAAGTATTTTAAAATTGAAACCAGTGAGAAGTGATATCATGGAAACATAACAAAAATGTAAAGAGCATGAATTGTGTGTTTTGACGAGATGTACATTTTTTGTGTAGTTAGTTCTTAGGGTTATACAAATGCCATTCACAATGAAGAGAACTTCAGAAATTCAAGATACACGCTTGTCAGTTGTCATGTAAACATTACAGTATTTTATTTAAAATCGTTTTAGCCATTTTTCAGAAAATCAAAATTTTGTGAAAATTTTGCCGCGTAAAGGATAGTTTGGGTTGGAGAGATATGTTTTTAAATCTTCATGTTACATCCCTGGAAGATGCCAAACTTAAATACCAAGTTTTCTACTTAACGGACTTAGCGTTTTTACTTTCTCTATACTTACTATGTACATTGTGTATAAAAAAGGTATTGCACTCCACCCAAAAAATTGATACCGAGATTTCACCGAAAATAAATGTTTTAGGGTCCCCTGTATCCAAAAAAGACATTTTAAAAAAAAGATCCGTGTGTGTGTTTGTGTGTGTGTTGTGTGTGTCCGTGTGTCCGTGTGTATGTGAACACGATAACTCAAAAACGAAATGTCGGTAAAATACCAAACTTGGTATTTCAGGTTAGTATCTTCCAGGGATTGCTACACAAAAATTTTGAGAAAACTCCCCCTTTACATGAAACTTTTTTTTCGAAAATTTTGATTTTCTTAAAAATGGCTCTAACGATTTTGATTAAAATATAGTATATTAAAGATACTTAATTGACAAATAAAATGTATATCTTCAATTATCTGGGAATAGCCTCGGAAGCTTACTTTATTCTGGATGAAATTTACGGAATTTTGCATAGCTCCTAAAACGTAAGAGAGAGATAAAAACTTACTACACATTTTATTTTATATAAGATTTTTCATGGATTTGATCGTTTTTAGATATTCTTTGTTTTTGGTTTCAGCTTTAAAAAACAAACTTTTTTCATACAAGATTTTGGCAACTCCTGTCCATACAAACAAGTCACATAGCAACCAGCTTTTTATTATCACTTTAACCTATGGTTCTGCCTTATTTCTCTTCTACTTACAATGAAACAAGTAATAAGATTATTTCTGCTAATTTTTTCTCGATTAGCATGAACTAAATAGAGGCATAAGCTTTTTAATATTATTTTCTGCAGAGATGTAGAGAAAGTCATATGAATGGAACACATCAGATTCTTTATTTATGCTGTCCGCAGTGCGCGCGCACACACTAACCTTTTTTAAAAAAATTTTTTTTTCATTCACGGGGTCTCAAAACACTTATTTCCGTTGAAATCTCGGTATCGAATTTTGGGTGGAATACAATACCTTCTTTAGCCACTGTATAGAAAGTAAAGAAGTTTTATCACATTGGTGCTTTTAGTTCGTGTGCATCACGTTAGAAGTTCTACTTTAAGGGTATGCTGTCCAAAAATGTGTTTTAATGGAAATTTGGCCGGATTTCATTTCTTTATGAGGTATTATAACTATTTTGGCGGCGCCGTGGGTGAATGATTAGACCGCTCGCCTCTCATCTAGGCAGCCCGGGTTCGATCCCAAGCGCCCACATTTGGGATTCATGGTGGGCGAAGCGGCGTCTGGGGTTTCTCCCGCCACTCATTCCATCAATTGCTCTATCATCACCTTTCCAATCACCGATTTTGCTTACATTTCATATCATCTACTTCCTCATGTTCATGCCTGACTACGGCCAACCCTTCGTAACAGGTTTTCCACTCTGTGCCGTTGGCTCCCCAATAGGCTTCTGACCCCTGGACATTGCCGTGTAAGTCCTACAAACACGGGGAGGGTACGCCTATTAGGAAACAAAATATCTATTTTAGCCTTCATAAGAATTACATTTATGAGACGCCATAATCGAAGCAAGAAATGTTTTCCTAACGGATAGTTTTCTGCTATCAGAGGGAACGATTTGCAGATGCGGGGATTATTCCGCCCACAAAAATGTTGTGCTCTAACCCCAAGACTGCTTGTGCGTAAGGGTTGCCCACGCAGAGGTCTTAAATCTCGCCGCCACACCGCTGGGGAGGACTTTAGACTGCCCGTATTGTCTGGGACTTGTTCAATCTTGTGTGATAGAGCCATTTTTATCGAAAGCAACGTCGCCTTTGGGAACACCCGTTTGTTACGTGGGTAGACAAAACCGCTGCCAAAGGGCTCCCGAAGCGCGACGACGGTAGATTCGTCCATTTTATGTTCGCGACCTCTTTTTAATAACATCTCTGTGTTGTGCCCACTCGGGCGCAAAAACACATTTATAAATGTGACCTTAGTTTCCAGCAGCAGAATTCTGCTAATGAAAAGCTAGAACCGCCTATAACATAAGATATCTTTTCTATTGTATTAATCGACCTCCGTGTAGTTTATTTACTATTGTAGAAGTATTCAATGTGCTCTGTGATTGGTTGCACGTGTGCGCTTTTGGCTAACCACGTGTTGTGGCGCCACATTGCTTTAAGTTCACAACTAAAGCTTAAGTTTTCTTTAAGTGTAAATTTATCGTCCACGCCTACACGTCATGTGTGTATATATACATACAGGATGTTAATGAGCTATACCGAAATATTTTCACCGAATATGTAGATAACTAAATAAGTAATTTAAGATAGGAGACTTATGGCCTTTTTATTGAAATTTCCAAGTAACTGCTATAAGTTTCTGAAATGCCAGTACGCCACTGGCTAATTTATCAACCATTCGAGAGCATAACACGAAAAACAAAGGAACATATTACAGCGTACCTCTCTAGCGTAGTGGTTATGATACTGGCTTTCAAGTGAAAGATAGTTTCCGAGTTCGGGTCTTGTTCACGTATCGCGGCACTTCGTCTGGAATGAAAAAAATAATAATAAAAACATTTACTCTATGACAAGAATAGAAGTCGTGACCTTTGGGATAGCAGCTTACCGCGTTACGCATTAAGCCACCAGAGCTGTTGAATAAATGTCACCAAAGTAGGCTACATAACTCAAGAACGTAGTTAATGAATGCTCAGTGTCTCACTGTCAAGTGATTAGTTCGAGATTTTACAGATTTTTGCGACATTAAATCTTGAGGACGCTAGTAACGGGCTGCTAAAATCTCATATTTCTATATTCGGGCAGCAGTTAAAGACATTCTGAGCCATTTTTCAACCTTCTTTGCTTTAACACCGACTTATCAGCACCCGATACCCACACGTTTAACGCTATGTAGCTGCGTTATGTTTATCCGGGGACCATACATCGCCGATCTCAAATTACTTATATCAGTCACGCAAATTATTTCGGTGTAATTCATTAACACTCTATATATATATATCAATAATTTAAAGTAATATAACAAACCAAATGATGCACTTTACAATGTATTAGTTGCATTTGTTTTCACAAGTTATTTACCTGTGAGTATTTTCTGGTTTTAAATTAAATCAGCTCTTTAGGCATTGTTGCCTCAACTTTTCCTCAAATCGACTCTTGCACTAACTTTAAGTGCAGGCGCACTCACTAGGCGATCATGGTTGACCTTTTCTTACGTACATTTTACATGCTCTGAATTAACTTATATATTAATTCTGCATATATTTTATCAACATTATTCATATTTAAATAATCATCATTCATGTTTCATAAATATTGTCTCAGTACAAATATTAATAAAAGATTTTGCTAAAGGTACACAGTGTTAAAGATTGTCTATTGGAAAGAAAAAATAATGGCTTTCTCTACATCTTTGTAACAAATTATTGTTAAATAGTATATTCTTCTGATTTATTTTATAATAATTGAGATACCCATTAGCTGAAATTGTATTAATTATTTGCTTCCTTTAGCAGAAATTGTATTAATTATTTGCTTCTTTCTAAGTAGAAGGAAAATAAGGGCTAAAACGATAGTCAAATCTTTTAAAAGCCGGTTGCCATGTGGTTGAAATTCGTTTCTATGCAGGACCAGGAGTTTACAGCTTTCCCTCTGGGAAAAGTTATATTTATTTTAAATCCGAAACAAATAACAAGGAATATCTCGGAAATGATCAATTCCACGAAAAAACTTTTCTGACGTAAATTGCGCGTTTTAACGTGATTTGCATTTTTGTGTTACAAGTTTTTGTCTGTATCTTACGGTTTACCAGTTACGCAAAATTCATTCAGAATAAAGAAGTCTTGAGAAGTCCAGAAAATTCAAGATATAAATTTTAGTTGGCATATAAATATCTTTAATTTATGGTAAATTAATAAAAATAACTTAATTGTTATTTTTGTGAAAATCAAAATGTTCTAAATTTTTCCCATGTAAAGGGTAGTTCGGGGGGAGGTTTCAGGATCTTCATTTCTCATCCCTGGAATCTACTAAACTTAAATATCAAGTTTGGTATTTTACCGACTTTTCGTTTTTGAGTAATCGTGTTCACAGACACACGGGCACACAAACGATTTTTTTTTGATACAGGAAATCCTAAAACGTGTATTTTCGGTGAAATCTTGATATAGAATTGTTGGGTGGAATACAATACCTTCTTTATATACTATGTAGATAGTACGTGTAGAGAAAGTACAAATATGTCGTTAAGTTTCATCACCTTTTCTATCAATAAATCATAAATGTTCAGTTATTCTATTGGTGCAAGTAAACTATACCACTCTTCAGTGCCCGTTTCAGTAAAGACTTGAGTGCCTCGCCTCGGAATTGTGGGGTAGCGTTTCTGCCTAACATTCAAGAGGTCACGAGTTTGGATATAGCTTAGGGTGAGTTACGCAAATAAGGCTTTTTGGGGGGGGGGGTTTCCTTATTCTGAGAATACGGGCTCCAGGGAGCCCCGAGATCATTTGAATATTATTTCACCAATTTCATTCATCGTCCGATATGACCAACCAGGTTAAAGAGTGTTGTTCTAAATATTAAAAAATAAAGAAATAAAAAAGAACACTTCAGCTTGGCTAATAACTTACTGAAAGAAGTAGCCTCCTAGTCATCCAAGGTTCCGTTAAAATCCTATGTTTTTTTTATTGTATATTCTTTATTGACTATTTTATATGCACTTTATCAAATTATAATAGTTGTTATTATTATTAATATTACTATTATTACTACTACTACTACTACTTTACTGAAATTTTATGGTTATTTGTATTGTATATGAATTTTTCGTTGCATGCATAGGAATTTCCTTCTTTGTTGTTTGGCTTGCTTTGCCTCAGGCAGTCTCATAACAGAGGAAGTTTTTCAAATAGATGTCAAAATACTTTTTCTCTTAGTTAATATTTTAATATATGCGGTCATTTTGAGACTATTATCTGTAACTGCACAAATATGAAGTTATTAGGTAATATAATGTATTTTACAAAATTCAATCTTTTCACGATTTAAAACTTTTTTGGAACTGTATCTTATTTAATTTTTTTATATCCTAGCTACCGAATGGTTCGCGTTCGGGAGATCTTGGGCATTTCCTATTGGATAAACCATAGAATTGCCAGAAATTTCCTGGGATGCCGGAAGTATTTTGTAACAGTCCAATAATTGGTACAGCTAGCTAGAGGTTTGATATAGTTTTTGTAAAACCTTGTTAACTTTTGGAAACAAAACCATTCCAACTCAGCTCCCGTTTTGTTTGTCCAATGGCGCTCCTCTTGTAAACAATGGTAGCGTACCTGTTGTGGGAGACTGATGCACCTCTATTCCATATGGTGTTTCAGAGGGCTTGGAGGTGGCTTAAGTGGTCTCCTTTACTGTTGTCCAGTTGCGAGATTCTTGTAACCAATGGCGGCAAACCCACTCTGCAGAGGTTGCGTTTTCAAACTCCAGAATAATAGTAACAGTACCGGGCCAGTGGTCATTGAATTAGCGCTGTCATGTAGCACAAGCAGCCAGGTTCACTGTTCTCTAAGACACGGGCATACAGGTGCGTACACATCAAAACGCCCGGAATACCGCTATCCGCCAACCGGCAAAACATGGAAGCAGATTATTTTAAGGAACACAGGGAGTGAAAAGCTGACTAGAATCGGTGAAAAATGAAAAAAATTGCCTTTTTATAGCAGATTATTGTGGAACCTCTGGGAATCCATTGACTGGGAGACAAAACAAGATCAATCTCGGGCCGTACTGGAGAGAAGTCAACTTTCCCTTGAAAATGCTCAAAGAAGCTACGGGCGAAACATCGGATGAACTTAGGGGGGGGGAAATGTATAGTAAAACCAAAATTGACCAAACCCAACTTGCCCGCATGAAAACCGAAGGCTTTCTTGTGCGCTCTTTACGCTCTTGAAGAGTTTCAGAAGTTCCTGATCTGTGGTTGAGTGGTCAACGAGCTAAATTCTCACCCGGAGGTCCCGGGTTTGATTCCAGACTGGGGTGGGAAATTGTTCTCTAACCAGAATCATTCCCTATCCCGCACAGGGTCTGGAAGTATGTATGTGAGAATGAATAGCACGATTTAAAGCCAATGTAAAGAACCTATAGTCAACGAGTTATTTCCAATGCAAAGCCCCCGATATGACCTTAGATGTTAAAGGGGGCTATATAAATGAAACAAAAGAAGTCCCTGAAGTAGATGCTTACGAGATACAGTAACTTCAGTGTCCGAACTCCCAAAGAAGCTGTATCGTCTGTTTACTAGTGAATCGCAGTTGAAATTAGGTGCAGGGTAATTTCATGTTCCCTGTTGAACAACATGCACCTAGATACTCTCTTTCAATCCCATTGTGTGCAAATGGCCAGTAATATTACAGACAATTAATTTCATCTGCCTCCTGTTTAGCTTCAGGATCGTAATACTTAGATTTAGACATAGTATAGGCAAAATACAATATGTTTAAGTATTTTCGTGACAAATTAAATTTATCTCTTGAATTTTATGGGAATGTCTCTTTATTCTGAATGACAGTATAACTCATAAACTCTTAAGAGATGCCAACATTGTATTACAGAAAAATGTAGATCTTGTTAAAACACACACTATAGCCTTATACATTTCAGAGATGTTCTCTATTATAGATTTTAATTTTAAAATACTTAAACCTGTATTAAACGGGAAGTCATCAATCGTTTCATCTATATACATGTTTAGGCCGGCGTTAATCCAGTAAAATGTGGAGGTTTCCGAGTTTGTAGGCCGTGGGCGATTAGATGAAATGTCATCTGATGCTACGCCTGTGACTCCATCAGGCATTTTCAGAGAATGAATTAAAAGTTCTCCATCCAAAACTAGTACATTTGACATGTTAGCCCATTAGCTACACCTCGTAGCAGAGACAGTTAGATGCCAATATCCAGAGGTTGATCGTCTTGTTTTCAATGTCAAGAAATTTTTCATTAAAGCACCTGCTAGAGTCTCAATTTTCAGGGAATTGGCTCCAAAGTTAGCATTACCTCCTCAGCCTGTTTTAACACGGTGGTTGGAGGCTACATGTTACTAAGCTAAATATTTCAATGATGTGAAAAGAATAGTAGATAGTTTAGATCCGGAAGACGCAGCTTCTATAATGATAGCTCAAGAGTGCTTCAACTCAGTTGATACAGAAAATAAATTAAAGTAGCTGATTTTCAGTGCTACTAGAAATCATAAAGGAACTGTAGGCTAAGAATAATTCATTACAACACTCATTGTCCCTAGTGAATCAGGTATATCAAGCACTTTCCTTCGAAACACACGGAATTATTGCAAAAATTGCTTTTGATAAGTTGAACGCCGTTCTTGGTAAAAATACAGGCTATAAAACAATTTGTGAAATTGCAAAACAGCTGGCCGGGGAAACGTGTGAAGTACAAGAAGAACTCACTAAACAAGACATTTGGAGTTACTCTCATGCACCAGTGATATCTTGTGATGTAGAGAGATCTTTTTTACTCTACAAAACCTTCTTTAGTGACAAACGAAGAAGTTTCACTGCAGAGAACCTCAGGATGACATTTATGTTTATTGCAACAGCAGTATTGGACAATAGAGTGAGTCGCTAATATAACGCATTCTTTCATTCTTTCTTAAAATTGAAACAGCGTAATACAAATAAGTAATAATAATATTAATAAAAATTAAATGTAATAGCTAGCAGTTAATATTAATTAATAGCTTCAAGAATTAATTAACAATAATTAATACTTTGAACTATGATTAAATTTTGAACTTATGAGAATAGTTATCAAGCATATCATTTTTATTTTCCATATCGTTTATGCATATTTTACGAGTTTTTAGTGCATTCGTTTTTGCATACAAATCCGGGCTGTGTTTATGAGAATCGCATAGCGACAAGTTTTAAAAACCTTTACTGTCGCTTTATTTTTATTCTATTTATAAAGCAATAAGTAATAAGACCACTTTTGCTCAAATTTATCTTATTTAGTATGATCTAGATAAGAAGGGATCTTTTATAAGAACAGTTTGTTTGCAGAAGGAATAAATAAAGTCGTGAATGGAGCATATCTGATTTTTGTTACTTGCCTATGAATGTTAATGTATTCCAGGTATTCTTCAGACTTGTCACGTGGTTGCTATGCGACCATTATAATAAAATGAGCCCTTGCTGACACAGAATGGTGTGACACTGAGCACTATTCTCTAGCAAAGGAAACACTCTTTGAAAGGATAGAGAGAGGCTACGTAATTTATTTCCAAAGAATGTTTTATGGGCTGGGAACGGAAAAAAGTATAGAGAAAAAAAAGGTTTGGGGGTGAGAGATAACGAACTCCCTCAGCTGCAATTTAAATGAGAGACTCTAACACTAAGAAATAACCCAAGATATTCGAAACCCTTGGTGTTCCTTTTTTTGCTCTTTCTCAGTTTTTCGTTTCTTCTATCCGGCCAACTACGTATTTTTGTCTATTCTCCACAAACCTTTTCTTTCTTTTCCCTACAAGAGAGGGTGGGAGAAAGGGTTGCAGAAAGAAAGCTGCAAGGAAAGAAAAAGCCTAGAAATTTCGCATACAGTAGTTCTTTATTCTTTTCGTTACTGTATTTCAAAATGTTCTTTATTGTATCTCTGTGCTAGATAAATCAAACATTGGTTATATGAAGCATTGTAATTTCTTTTTCTCCTTTCTTATCTTTAACGTTTATTCGCCTCCTCCATATCGGATGCTCACAAGAGGAATGTTGGCGGTTTTATTGCCTCTGGGAGCCATTCACGGTTTGTTATCATTAAACAGTTTGCACTCTTAACATGTGCTTGTATAGGCCTCTAAGCTAATCCTTTCAATTATTCATGAACACTGCGGAAAGAGCACTGGGCTTTTGCGTCGATCCGAAATATATTCACGTTATACAAGATGTATCTTTCGACAGGCTGGAATAATCTATCATTGAGCATTTGGTCTTTTGGTGAAAAGGGACCTGAGTTCGTAGCACTTCTGATAGAAACAGCTGAATACAATTAAGTAAAGACACATTCACCTAAATATGAGATCAAAAAGGGGAAAAAAGAGACTTAATCATTTTGTAACATTTATTTTCTCTATACACATAAGTACTAGGGGATTGGGACGGTAACGTGGTTACGGGTTCGAACTCCGGATGCGGGTTTTGGGTATTAGGAATGGTACTCAGGATTTTTAAACTCTTTCAGGGTGTGGTACGACACAAGCGCTTAATTCAGTTAGTTCAGTCTTTTTCTGCCGTCGAACACACACGCATTCCTCTTAAATTCCCTATTGTAAAATTATACTTTACCCGACCTCGACTATTACTACTTGTTAATTTTGATACAGTGATCTCGTCCGTGCTCTGGTCTGTATTAAAATTAATTGTTTCCGTCACAACTAAGGGCTACCCCACGCATCCAAATTTCGCATTTTGATTCTGCCGATGTTCTACGCCAAGTGCCGCAAAAAAGTGTCCCCTTGACCAGCGGTAGCATTGTTTTTTTGTTGTTGTTTTTTTTTCTTTCCCATTATGTTCCCTTTGGCAGTGTAACCTCCCCCTTCGGGTCAATGCTCTACCCTAACGGTATACGGTGCTACCAGCTCGTGACAACTCGGCTACTTATACGTGTTTGAAATCGTTCTTCCCTTCCCATTTCAATGTACATTTATTTTTCCCTTCTTGATAACATTTATATTATTAGCTATGATTTGTACCTCCCTTCTAAATAAATCTTTGCCTCGTGACTAGATATGTACAGCCTCAGGATGAAATTGAATTTCGCTCAAAAAATACGAACCGAGATTTCATCGGAAATGCAAGTTTTGAGACTCCCTGAACCCATAAGAAGCATGTTTAGAAACATTTTTGATATGTGTGTTTGTGAACAGCATATTCAAAATCTAATGTGTTCCATTCATACGACTTTGTCTACCTATTCTGCAAACAAACTATTCATGCAAAATATTATTCGTCTATCTGATTCATGATAATCAAGATAAACATTAGCAGAAGTGGTCTTATTACTTAGTTCCTTGTATGTAGAAGGGAATACATTAGCCTAAAGCGAGTCAAATCTTTTGAAAGCAGTCAAAATGTGATTGATTTTGAAATTGCTGCCCTTTGTACAACAAGGAGTAAAACAATTAAAAAGATTTCTTCTACCTGTTTGAGAAAATATAAGTATTTTAAAATTGTAACCAATAATTAGAAATATCCAAGAATTTGTTAAATTTGTACAAAAAGGTATATATGATATAAATTGTGTAATTTTAACGCGATATACTTCTGCCTCTTACAATTTACCAGTTGTGCAAAAATCATCTAGAATGGAGAGGAATTCAGAGGCTATTTCGCGTAAATAACAAAAGTGATTTTATAAAGTATTAAAGCTACAGCTTTAAATTTTTGTGCAGGAATTACTGAAAAAAAAAAAAGGAACCCATATAAAATTTAATTACATTATGCCTTTTTCTGGATATATTAATGCATTTTATTGAATTAGCTAAAATCAAACTACAGATTATCTATGTGTGCAATTTTTTACTTTCTCTATACGCACTATGTACAGAGTGTATAGAGAAGGTACTGCACTCCACCCTAAAATTCGATACCGAGATTTCACCGGAAATATATGTTTTAGGGTCCCATTTATCTAAAAAAAAAAAAGCATTGTGTGTGTCCGAGTGTTCGTGTGCCTATGGACACGATAACTCAAAAATGGAAAGTCGATAAAATACCAAACTTGGTATTTTAGTTTAGTATATTCCAGGGATGCAACACGGATATTTTTAGAAAAATCCCCCCACCCCCAACTAATCTTTACATGGAACTTTTTTCGAAAATTTTGGTTTTCTCAAAAATGGTTCTAACGATTTTGATTAAAATTTCGTATATTTAAGATATTTACCTGACAAATAAAATGTATATCTTGAATTTTCTTGGAATAGCCTCTGAAGAGTACTTTATTATGGATGCATTTTACGGAATTTTGAATTACTGCTAAACCGTAAGAGATGGACAAAAACATTCCTGTTTCTGGTTTCTGCTTTGAAAAACTTCTACTTTTCGCATACAGGAATTTGTCAACTGCTGTCCATACAAAGGAACTTCAGTGACATAGCAACCAGCTTTTGACCTATGGTATTCTCTTATTTCGCTTCTACTTACAAGGAAGCAAGTAATAAGAATATACCTACTAATTTTTCTGTTTAACATGAAGTAAATGGAATATAAAGAATAATTTGTTGCAGAGATGTAGAGAAAGTCATGGGAATGGTACACATCAGCTTTTTTAAATTACATTCCATTAAAAATGTTTAATAAATGGTTAGATTGAAATTTTACTATAGTGGATAATATATTTATATTTTAATTAGTTTGTAGCCAAAACAACGTATGATGATAGTGGTTAATTTTTAAAACTAACTAATTTTTAAATTAATCTATCACAGATATCAAAAATCCAACCAGAAAATGTAGTAAACACATTCAATACTGCTTTGGGAAACATTTTTGGGACCTCTAGCTGTATTTTTGGGAGAGAAAAATTACCTTACATTTGACGACTATTTAACCAGCGCAACACTTTAAAATGACGTCCAAAACATGTGTTACATCCACCGCACGGAAATCAAATATTGCAAAGTTGTGCTTTAGCATATTTGCTGTCCCTTTTTAACGCTTTTCTTGCCAAATGTAAGTACCACTAAATACAGTAAGGGCGAACTTAGTTGCTATAAGATGTGTAATATTAGAACTACATTTAAAAGTAATATGCCAAAAAGTACCATAGAATAGATATGTCTTTCTTCTGTTCGAACTGACTCCTTATTTGTTGAAACTTTTATGCCTGATGAGTAGAAATGTTCAGGTGCGATGCTTTTGGCCCTCAAGCATCTTGCAATTTCTGAAGCCAAAGGAAATGACACTAAGTGTCTCACATAGTACATGAATCCTTAATCAGTAGGTTCTACGGGATTGACATCGTTATAACTCCACTGATTCATGTTTGGAGGCACCTCATTTCTTTGTTTTTAGTGTTTCGGCTTATGCGCTAACATTTATACTATCCATGGGTATCAAAAACACGTAATATCATAATTGTATGTTTTAAGTTTACAGTCCAGCAGATATGCGGGTACGTGAGGACGAAGGAATGAGATGAGGGAGTGTAGAAGGCGTATATGGGGTCCCTAATGCTACCAGATACCATGCCAAAGACAGTTTGGGACAGACATTTATAGTAAATGCTGAACTAGAAGCTCTATAGAGTATTCTTTCTCTATAATCCGCACACTTTCCGAAATATGAAGCAAATATAATGAAAAGGGATGAGGCAGTCAAACTCCGGAGTAAACTGATAATTCATTTTATCATTTCTTTAGCCATCATAGATAGCCAAGATAACATAGTCACACAGCATTTGATCTGTAAACACTACAATTAAGGTATCTGTATAGTAATGGGGGAGGACGAAAAGTGTATATCTGTTTAAGGGATAATGGGAGTGCCATTTTAAATATCTATGTTTATGTATGTATTATTGTATATATACCGAAACTTTTACTGTGATTTCACTTTTGTTATGTTAACATGAATACCAAATTGCATTGAAAATAGAGAAATGCATTGCAAGACATAAATGCTTCCATACTGTTCAATAAGTAAATATATTGCACGATCATTATGTTTCACGTAACTCAAAATTGGAGCTTCAAGTCACACACAGAAACTTACAAAGTGATATTTCAATAACTTTGACTACCAAATTGTTAATATTAATAAAATAAGAACGTTAATCTCTAAAATTAATAATCTTTTCATAAAAATACATTTTTTTGAAAAATAGCTATTGGTGTCAGGATAAGTTTGTTCTTTGTAATATTAAAATAGACACTTCTGCACATTTTGGAAGATTTTAGGTATTTAAACAAAAAATAGGACGATTAGAAATTTTGAAATGTATTTGTGAGAAAAACGCTGTTTTCTGAAATAGCTTGTTAGGAAATAGGTGTATTCTAGGATCTTTAAATGGGTGTAGAGCCCAAAGCAAGAGGACAGTCAATGTAGAATCTCTATGGATGCACAAATTTCCAACAATTTGCTATTAAATAGCAATTTTCTATTTTATGACTGATATTTTATTCCCAGTGTTCTTTAAAACACATTATGCTTGCTTTACCAGTACAGAAAGATATTGTAGTAAAAGCTTTAATATTGGAAGAGAACCACTGATTTTTTTTTTTGCACATAAGTATAAAATACCTAATTGATTATAACTTCAATTAAGATTTTAATACGGCTATCTTTGTTTGAATAAGTATAATAAAGTGGATTTTTAAAAGCTTTAGAACTTTGCATGTGAACAACTTATTGAAAGAATGTATTTTCAATATCTGAATCGAAATGGCTAGAAATTATTGTATGCTTTGATGAACACGTACTAATAAATCTGAAGGTAAACTCTATAGGCAAAGTAAACACCATTGCAGCGAAAAGTTTGTACAGCGAGAACAAATGGTATTCGTTTCAAATAAGGTAAGTTAAACAAACGGAAGTCAATCTTTCTAAATTGAATTGCAATTGAATGGTTGCCGAACATATCTGCGTATTTTACATATTTCCTTTTGAATGTGTTTTTATCTCTTCCTCTACACCCCTCATCCCTTTTAGACACAATTATTATAATGAATCTTACTGTACCCATTTCTAAAAATGATCGTGGATTTTAAAGCACCATATCTCCCGCTCTGTTACTTTGTTTAGTACTTTTCAGCCTTCAAGCTTTACTTCATGTTATCGTAAAGACGAAAAAACTGTATTAATATTGTTTATGATATCTATATTGATTAGCTTCACATGTAAAGCTTTACATTAATTGGATAGTTCGAAGTTCACTATTTCTACCATGTACATAGTGAATAGAGAAGTTATTTGCAATAAACCCAAAAATTCGATACGGTATGTCACCCGAAATGCATACTTAGTGTCTCTGATTAAAACAAAACATTTTTACTTTCTCTAGCTCCGTACAATGTACGTAGGGGATAGAGAAGGTATTATATTCCACTCGAAAATTCGATGGGGTTCTCTGAGACCGAAAAGTGCATTTTTACGTGTGTGAGTGTGTGTGTATGTGTTTGTGGACAGCATAGCTCACAAACCAAAAGACCGTTAAATACCAAACTTGGTATTTAGGTTTAATATCTTTCCAGATATTCAACACGCAGATTTTCAAGAAAGTCCCCCCTCCCCACAAACTATCCTTTACATGAAAGAATTTTCGAAAACTTGGGTTTTCTCAAAATAGCTCTAACGATTTTGGTTAAACCACCGTAAATTAAATATACTTACATCACGAATAAAATGTATATCTTGAAAATTCTTGGAATAGCCTCTGAAGACCTCTTTGTTCTGGGTGAATTTTGCCGAATTATGCTTAACTGCTAAACTGTAAAAGATAGGAAAAAATAAAAAAAAAAGTATGTAGATCTCATCAAAACACACAATTTATGCCCTTTATATTTTTATGGTGTAATTAACCGTTTCCGTAATATTCCTTGTTACTGGTTTCAATTGTAACATACTTATACGTTTCTCAGATAGGAAGTGTCCGTTTTTCTTTTGTTCTGCTCTTGGGCAAGCAAAGGTGGGATTTGCAATGACAATCGACAGCTTTTAATGCTAGTGCATTCCCTTATTGCCCTTCCACTTATAAAAAACTAAGTTATAAGGATTTTATGTAAGTGATTATCTCGAATAGCATGGTGTGGGAAGAACAATAATCTTATATAAGAAAGGCATGTGAATATAACACATCAGATTTTTACTTTCTCCATACGCACTATGGACATAGTGTATAGAGAAAGTATTGCACTCCACCAAAAATTCGATACCGAGATTTCACCGGAAATATATGTTTTAGGGTCCCCAATATCCAAAAAAAAAGCATTTTCACAAAAAGGTCCGTGTGTATGTGTGTGTGTGTGTGTGTGTGTGTGTGTGTGTGTGTGTGTGTGTCCGTCCGTGTGCCTGTGAACACGATAACTCAAAAACGAAAAGTGGGTAAAATACCAAACTTGGTATTTAAGTTTAGTATCTTCCAGGGATGCGACACGAAGATTTTGAGAAAAATCCCCCCAGCCCCAACTACCCTTTACATGGAACTTTTGTCCAAAATTTTGATTTTCTCAAAAATGGCTCTAACGATTTTGATTAAAATTTCGTATATTAAACATATTTACCTGACAAATGAAATGTATATCTTGAATTTTCTGGTAATAGCTTCTGAAGAGTAGTTTATTCTGGATGAATTTTACTAAATTTTGAATGACTGCTAAACCGTAAGAGATGGACACAAACTTACTACACAAAAAATGTAGAGCACATTAAAACACACAATTTATGTTACATACATTTTTTTCGTGGAATTTGTCGTTTTTGTGACATTCCTTATTTTTGGTTTCTGCTATGAAAAGCGTATACTTTTCTCATACAGGAACTTGTCAACTCCTATTCATATAAACAAAGGAACTTCATTGACATAGCAACCAGCTTTTGACTATCACTTTAACCTACGGTTGACCCTTATTTCGCTTCTACTTACAAGGAAGCGAGTAATAAGACTATTTCTGCTAATTTTTTCTGATTAACATAAAGTAAATAGGAGTATAAGCTTTTTAAGAATTATTTGTTGGGGGGGATATGGAGAAAGTCATGTGAATGGTACACATCAGGTTTTTTAATTCAGAATAAAATAAAGGAGTGTGTGTATGTTTTGTGTCTGGAACAACATAACTCAAGAATAAAAGTATAAATACGATATGGTATTTAAGTTTAGTCTGTTCCAAGATGCGGCACAATCATTTTCAAGGAACTCCTCCACTATCCTTTATATGAAACTATTTAAACGTTGATTTCTTCAAAACTAGCTCACAAAAATTAGATCCCTTTAAATCTCAACATTAACTTTTATTCGCATCAGCCAATCCAAGATATCTGCAATCAACTGAAGTCTTTGATATTTTTTCATTCTTTAAATTCGATATTCATTTGTTTTTCGCGATTGAACAGACACAGAATGCAATTTTAAGTCCAATATAAAGAGTTAACTTATTAAACATTTGGCTATTGCTGTTCTCATTTGTACTTTTGTCATTTGTTTTGCGATGCGGGTAATGAAAACTTGGCTGCCCCCTCCCCCTGGGTACTGTGGAATAGCGTTCTACAGGTCGCGAGTTCGAATCTCGCTTAAGGTAAGTTACTGGATAAGGCTTTTTTCGGAGTTGACCCTTATCCTGAGAGGCGAATGTCGAGTTGCTTTAAGCTTCATGGATCCCAAGATCAATTGAGCATCATCTCAATTTCTTTCGTCGTCCGTTATGACCATTCAGGTCAAGGAACATTAACTTTACAATAAAAAAAATTAAAAAAAAAATCTGTTAAACATTATATAGGTATATTCAATAAGTGTGTTTTAAAACCCAACCGTTATATTAACGCAACCCAGGATTTTACCTCAAATTGGCTGAGTCATAGTACTCGTGCGTACCTATTCTACCACAGATCTCTGAGCCTGGGTAGAATGACCAATAAGTCATTGTGCACAATGGTTGCGCTTAATTCCAAAGCGCTATTCTGATGTTACGATAGATTGCCTTCAATGCCAAGGAGTCATATTGCAGTTGAGTCGTGAATAGACTGCTGCTCATCTGGCGCACACGAAAGCTAGAATATCCTGTTACTTCTGGTTTTGAGCTGTACAATTCAGCAATTGTTTCTAATGGTGACACTAGACAAATCAACGAGTATGCATATATTTGCTAACAGCATGGTAATCACTGACAGTGCTACACTATTTGCTGGTTCACTTGCTTGTTATGTCCAAGAGTGCTTGGCATCAGGAGAAGGAAGATATATAATAATCATTAATAAGTTTTCCTCTTTTGTTGCATATTGAATATTCTACGACTTGATCATGTTAATGTGTAAAATAAATAAATATATACGGCATTTTTGTAACAATCACCATCACATATACAGATTTGATCATAAAATACATCTCTAGAGATTTTAAACTTTATTGATTTGACAACCTCAAAAACGTATGGTAAATTAAGCCCTTATAAATAGTTCTATAGTTTATGTGGATAGAAAGATTAATTGCAAATTCTTTTAAATTATTAACAATTTGTTTTATGATAGGATATGTTACGTTTATATGAGTTCTTATATACCTTATTTAGCAAATTATTCTAGTAAAGAACATGTATTCCATATTTTTAGACATTTTTCATTAGATATTTCTTTGTAGTTACGATGCAAGTTGGAGAATAAAATAGGCTTAAACGATAGTTGGATCTTATCAATAATCATGATATCGGATATAACAATAACGTTATAGCTGATGGCTCTGAAATTCTTCCGTTCTATTACTTGAACAAGGAGACTGAGGAAAAAACGAAAAGCGACTTCCGAAACTGAAATCAGTAACTAGGAACACATCAGTAATGGTCAGTTGCACCAGAAACTATAATTGACTTTTAACTTTATGTTAAACAAGATACAGCTTCCCCCTCCGTCTCTCTCCCTCTCTCATGTTTTACCAGTTATGCAAAAGTCATTCTACTGCAGAGGCTCTCCTGAAGTTATTCCCAAAAAGTCAAGATATATATATTTTATTTGTCCTGAAAATGTGTTACTATTTGGTATTCTTTTTTTTTTTTTCTTTTTTTAAGCTTAACATCCTTTATCCTGGTTGCTCATATCGGACGATGAATGAAATTGGTGAAATTATGCTCAAATGATATCGGTGTCCATGGAGCTCGACATTCTTCTTCTCAGGAGAAGGAAAAACCCCGAAAAAAAAAACTTATCCGGGTAACTCAATCTATGCGAGCTTCGAACACACGACCATTTGAATGTGAATACTACCCAGGCGGGTTGTGATATTTTAATCAAAACCATTTGAGCCGTTTTTAAAAAAATCAAAATTTTCTAAATATATACCATGTAAAAGTTTCTTTGGGGTCGAGAATTTTCCAGAGAATCTTCGTGTCGCACCCCTGAGAGATACTGAAATTCAATATTAAGTTTGATGTTTATTGTCCTTTTGTTTTTGAGTTATGCCGTTCAGACACACACACACGCGCGCGCGCACAAACACACACGCCGCACGGACATTTCGGATTCAGAAAACCCCAAACCGAATATTTTTAGTGAAATTGCAGTATCATATTTTTCAATTCCTTCTTTGTCTAGCATGAACGAAGAGAAAGTAAGTGGTAGAGAAAGTTAAAAAGGAATCTTATTCCATCCAAAAATACGATATCAAAGTTTCCGAAATTACAGGTGAGTATAAATGCAAACATGGGGACTACAAAGCCAACATTTAGCTTTTAACGATTTTATTGTCTCTGCAGTGTACTATATCCCTCTTGTAATACAACGAATGGTGCACTGCAACTTTTTTCCTGTCCTTATCTATATTAACATGAATTAGATAGATGTTTGCAGAAGAATAGGTGTGAATCTAATCTTTTTAATTTTTGTAGCACGTATGTATAATATACATAAGATAGAGAAGCTATTATATTCCACCCAAAAATTCGATACCGAGATTTCACTGAAAATTCACTGAATCAAAAAAAAGAAAGAAAAAAAAGTAGAAAAAGGTTAGATGTGCGTGTGAACAGCAACTCAAAAAATCTGATGTGTTCCATTCACATGACTTTCTCTACATATCTGTAACAAATTACCGTCAAAAAGCTTATGCTTCAATTTACTGCATGCTAATCGAGAAAAAAATAGCAGAAATAGTCTTATTACTTGCTTCCTTGTAAGTAGAAGCGAAATAAGGGAGTGACATAGGTTAAAGTGATAGTTAAAAGCTGGTTGCTATGAGACTGAAGTTACTTATTTGTATGGACAGGAATTGACAAATTCGTGTATGAGAAAAGTTAAGTTTTTCGAAGCTGAAACCAAAAAGAAGGAATATCTAAAAAACAATCAACTCCACAAAAAATGTAAACAACATAAATTGTGTGTTTTAATGTGCTATACATTTTTTGTGTTGTAATTTTTTGTCCATTTCTTAAGGTTTAGCAGTTATGCAAAATTCCGTAAAATTCACTCAATAAAGTAGTCTTCAGAGATTATTCCCAGAAAATTCAAAATCAACATTTTATTTGTCAACTAAATTTCTTTAATGTATGATATTTTAATCAAAATCGTTAGAGCCATTTTTTAGAAAATCAAAATTTTCGAAAAAACTTCCATGTAAAGGGTGGTTTGGGGTCGAGGGATTTTTCTCAAAATATTCGTGTCGAATCCATGGAAGATACTGAACTTAAATACCACGTTTGAGTTTTTACCGACTTTTCGTTTTTGAGTTATAGTGTTCACAGACACACGGACCTTTTTCTGAAATACTTTTTACTTTCTCTTGCCCCGTATGTACAATGTACATAGGGATAGAGAAGTATTGCATTCCACCCAAAAAGTTGATTTCGAGATTTCACCGGAAATATATGTTTTAGGACCCCCTGAATCCAAAAAAAGCATTTCCAGAAAAAAGGTCCGTGTGTGTGTGTGTGTGTGTGTGTGTGTGTGTGTGTGTGTCCGTGTGTCCGTGTGTCCGTGTGTCTGTGAATACGATAACTCAAAAACGAAAAGTAGCTAAAATACCAAACTTGGTACTTAAGTTCAGTATATTCCAGGGATGCGACAGAAAGATTTTGAGAAAAATCCCCTCATCCCAAACTACCCTTTACATGGAACTTTTTTTGAAAATTTTGATTTTCTTAAAAATGGCTCTTAACGATTTTCATTAAAATGTTGTATGTTAAAAATATTTAACTTACAAATAAAATGCATATCTTGAATTTTCTGGGAATAGCTTCTAAAGACCTGTTTATTCTGGATGAATTTGGCTTAATTTGGCATAACTAATAAACCGTAAGAGATAGACAAAAACTTACGATATAAAAAATGTAGGCCTTCTTAAAATACACAATTTACGTCATATACATTTTTTTCGTGGAGCTTACAGTTTTGGAGGTATTCATTGTTATTAGCTTCAGTTGTGAAGTACTTATGCTTTTCTGAAACGGGAGTGTCCGTTTTTCTTTTGTTCTTCTCCTGGGCAAGAAAAGCAGCCATTTGTAATGACAATCGCATAAGGACAGCTTTTAAAACATTTGTCTATCTCTATCGATTTAGCCTAGAGTATTCCCTTATTTTCTTCCTACTTATAAGGAACTAAGTAATAAGAACATTCTGCTGAATACGTCGATTAACAAGGTGCAGAAAGAAGAATAATCTTAAGTAAGAAGTTTGTAGAACGGCTAGAGAAAGTCATGTGAGTCAGATTTTTTTTGGATACAGGGGACCCTAAAACATATATTTCCGGTGTAATTTGGGTACCGAAGTTTTTGGTGGAGTGAAATACTTTCTCTATACATTGTGTACATAGTACGTGTAGAGAAAGTAAAAACGAAAAGTCAGCTAATCACCAAACTTGGCATTTAATTTAATATCCCCCAAGAATGCGACAAGATTATTTTCAAGCCAATCCTCCCACCCTACCACCCTTTAAATGGAACATTTTTCGAAAATTTTGATTTTACCAAAAATGTTTGTAACACTTTTGATTAACATAACATTTGTTTAAGATGTTTTCATGACCAACGAAATGAATATCTTGAATTTCCTGGGAGTAGGTTCTGAAGATGTCTTCATTCAGGATGAATTTTGCATAACTCTTAAACGTAAGCTTACCACAAAAGTTATAGATCTCATTAAATTACGCAAAATACTCTCTTATAGAGTTAACAGTTCATCATTGGTTTCAGTTTTAAACTACTTAGGCCTTTCTCGAGCGGAAAGTGAATTTTCGTTTTCTCTCTTTTATTTTACCCCCAGGAATGCAAAGAAAAACAGAATTTCAGTTGCTTGACTAAGTGATAGCTTTAAAAGTATTTGACTGTCGTTTAGTTCTAGTGTATTCCCTTTTACATGTTTATCTCAATTAGTATTACGTAGATAAAGGGATAATATTTTGTAAGCAAAATTTGTTTGTGGATATACCAGAGAAACCCGTGTGAATGGAACACATTAGATTTTTATAAAGTAAAGTCCTTGAAACTAAACATTTAAGTGATGGTTTCTAATAAATACCAAATGACTCTATTGTAGTGTTTAATTTTGACACAAATATGAACGTTTCAACCGATTTATATTCTCCTGAAAACGAATTTTAAAACACATGTATAAGTATAAGTACAATGTATATAATTCTGCCCTTAGAAATTTGCTTTACCTAATTTCGAATGCATGGCTTCTTTGCTTAAACACTGGAGAAGACTAGTTAAGATTTCAATGCCGGATGCTTTGGTGCTACCAAGTCTGAAATAAAGCACAGAATGGGCTCACGTAAACTCAATGGTGATTGGCATTCGTGGATGTTGAAAGAACTTCGATAGAACTGTAGCAGAACACATGTTTTGCATTTTTATTTGAAGAAAGTAACTGAGGTAGAATTTAGTTTAAATCTTCACTTATTTTAAGATCTACGACAAATTTAAGGAAAATCCTTACGTAACAATAAGAACAGAATTATCAAATGTTAACCTTTCAAAATCCAGCCACCTCCAACAACAAATGCAGCTAATGATGTCTACGGAGAGTTTTGGGTTACATATTTTATAGCGACTGGAATATCTTAAATATGTAAACATATACTTTTGGCAAGATGACCACGAAATAAATAGTGCTCGCAAAGAACTATTTTAAAATTACATGTGAAATAAGAAAAACTAGCACAATTATGTAGCTTCCAAAACTCAAAAACATTTGAATGTTATTCAGCTAAGTTCAAAAGCATGTTCTTAAAATGAAAGGTCTCTATTTCCAAGGTGTAGAGTATTAAGAAATATTCGAAAAGAGTGCTTTACATCGGTAGGAAAACTTTTAACCCGCCACAGACGTCAGCTTGGTAACAAGACCTTTCTTTTGACAGAAAAGCTTCGATCCAAGGGAGCTTGAAAAAGAAAACACTGTCAGCTTAAGCTGTCAATAACAGAAACAGTTCCTGATAAAGTTTTCTTGTACTTTTACTTGCAACGCCTTCCAGTGAAAGGCATATTGCTATAGAGAAGTTCTTTTGATCCCAATGAATATATCAAGTATAGAATTCTTTAGGAGTTTACGTATAGCGTTTCTAGGATTACAATATCCGCTAACATTGTTATTAATCATGTTATAGACATCAAACAGCTACTTTGGATAGATGTATATGTAAATTGTGGTTCACCCGACTACTTCAGGACAATAATGACAAGGAAGCCAGAAGCTCTCGCAGGTTTCTCGGATCTGGTAGAAGATAAACACAATAACGACTGTGCAAGAAGGGGATATTAGGTTACACATGTTGCACCCTATTCAAATGAAAAAAATCTGATGTGTACCATCAGATGTTTGTTCTTCCATTACACGGTTTGGGCCACGACCTGCTCCGAGAGTTAATTATTAAATTCGTGTTGGTCATTCCATCTTCTCCGAGGTCTTACTAGACCTCTCGTTTCGTCCGGTCTATATAATGAAGGTTGCTTAGAGAATCTATAAGGTGTCAATTTTACTTGCTGTACACGTACTACTCGTATGTGCATAGTGTATAGAGAAGGTATTGCATTCCACCCAAAAATTCGATACCGAGATTTTTTAAGGTCCCCTTTATCCAAAAAAAGCATTTTCACAAAACAGTCCGTGTGTCTGTGAACACGATAACTCAAAAACGAAAAGTCGATAAAATACCAAACTTGGTATTTAAGTTTAATATCTTCCAGGGATGCGACACGAAGATTTTGAGAAAAATCCCCCTACCCCAAACTACTGTTTACATGGAACTTTTTTCTAAAATTTTGATTTTCTCAAAAATGGCTTGAACAATTTTGATTAAAGTATCATATATTAAAGATATTTACCTGAGAAATAAAATGCATATCTTGAATTTTCTGGGAATAGCCTCAGAAGACTACTTTATTCTGGGCGAATTTTACGGAATTTTGCATAATTGCTAGATGGTAAGAGATGGAAAAAAACTTACCAAACAAAAAATGTAGAGCACTTTAAAACACGCAATTTAGATTATATCCTTTTTCCATGGTGTTGATTGTTTTTGAGATATTCCTTATTTTTGGTTTCAGCTTTAAAAAATTATGCTTCTCTCACACAGGACTTTGTCATCTCCTGTCCATACATACAAACAAACGAACTTCAGTCACATAGCAACCAGCTTTTGTCTATCAGTTTAACCTAAGGTACCCATTATTTCGCTTATACTTACAAGGAAGCAAGTAGTAAGACTATTTCTGCTAATTTTTTTCGATTAGCCTTAAGTAAATAGAACAATAAACTTTTTAACAATAATTTCAATCGCTAGATGTAGAGAAAGTCATGTGAATGGAACACATCAGAATTTTATAACATACATTTACAATTTTTTGATAATTATGTACTTTGTCCACTATACTCATTTCCCTTAATTATTCTCGAAAAACTTATTTTCGATTTCATCCCGTCTTGTTTTTCCAAACAACGTTCTCATAAAGTGCATTTGATTGCCTCTAAAGTCACCGATCTGAACCCATAAAATCTATGTTTTGCAACCATATTTCAAGGTTGGTTTGGAGACTATATTATACATGACGTCGTTATTGGACCAGCGAACTCCTTGTCTCAAAGGGAAGGTGCGGTATTGAACCTTGGACTGCATGTATACCTTGATATACTGGGCAATGCACAACTGTTTTTCACCACATTTGTGCATTCTTTGAAGAAGGAAGTGACCATGGAATTTGTATTTTCTTAATTTATTCTGTTTAGGTCCGTTTTCAATTACTGATAAAGAGTGTGAACAAGCGTTCCTTTTAATGGGGAAATTGTGCCATTAAAACCCTCTATATTACCATAACCGTTAAATTATTAGATTTATCAATCAACATAAATACTGCAGTTGCCAGTTTACGAGAGTCGGTTCAAATGTAAATATTGCAAGTCCTGAAGTCATGAAGGTGATCTCAAAACTGTTGACATCCATCACTTCTACTCATTTATCGCTAGTCCTCTGCAAGAGGCAATGTTTATAAAACTCTTACTTACTCCATGGCACGACAGCTCACGGGGAACCTTGGCCTACCGCCCGGCCGCTGCGTCCCCCATCTCGGTCCACTACAGACGTCATGGATGGGGTGCAGTATTGGAGGGTGAGAGAGGGTGAGACGTGGTCAGCGCCTCGAATCCCCCCGGCCGGTTAATGCGGTCCTCATGACCTGGAGCCGCTACTTCTCCATCAAGTAGCTCCTCAATTGGCCCCCCTGGGACCTTACGAGGCTGAGTGCACCCCGGGCCGGGTCTCCCAGCGGGGGAAAAATCTCCACGCCGGTATTGGGGATCGAACCCAGGTCTCCCGCTTGGTAAGTAGCAACGCTACCACCGCGCTAAGAAGACAACCTTTATAAAACTCGCTCTCTAATATTTACGTCATGGACGGATGAACGACTGGTGGCAAAGGCCGAATAAATCTGAGGACAACGTATAAGTTTTGTTATTTACCCTCTAATGTTTTTACCAATATGCTTTATATATATATATATATATATTTAATTTAATTGATCATATATACTTCAAGGTCAGTGTTCAGGTGTTTTATAGTTATTTAGCATCCTAAATACACAAATACCTGTCCTGTATATTAATTTTCTATTGCTAGTTTTATGATTCTATAATTTCGTCCTCACATTACCATTGACTGTTTTTCCAGGCGATGCTTTCCTATCTTTTTTTTTTTTTTTTTTTGACACAGAACTTAACATAATCACAAACATTTATGGTTTATCTTCTGATTCTGCAATAATACTAGGTCATCAGCGAACAGAATTGTTTTGATACAATGTCGTGCAATTAAAGTGATGCTAAAGTGATGCCATTAAGATTTAATAATGTCTACTTCAATGATATGTTTTTAGTTTTTCATCAATGTTACTTAGTGGAAGCACTCACGCAAAGTCAGTAAGGCGTAACGGAAAAAAATCCAAATTTAATGTTTCCGTTTGTGTTTTTTATCCACGCATTGCCAGCTTCTGGAAAAGTGATTCAAATTTTACGCCCTCTTCTGTACAATAACAGTAACCCTTCATTTGGACTGATTTATCATTTTAAATGCTGATACAAGAACTGGTGTTTTCTTGATACAACTTTTTAATATCCTATTTATATATAAAGCTGGTGTGAATTTTCGTTTTGAATATTATTGTCCTGTTATTTAGTTTGAAACATGTAGTGTGCAGTACACTTGAAAGATTTTCAATCTAATAAAGCGATCTAAAATATTGTGCAAACTTTTTGCGTTACGTCAACTGTTCATTGTGAACCGTCTTCTCTCATGACTGTGTTTTGTTACCCTTACGTCCTCATTTGTGAATGCGATCTTATATGTGATGATTGGGGTTGGTGATTTTTAGTAACTTACCATTTTGATTTATACATTTAGTTTTCTATTGCGCTTATAAATTTGAATTTAGTTTTATAACGTTTTGCTATAAAAATTATTATAACTATTAAAGATATGATTTATGTAGAGTTAAAATTACGTTTATAAAGAATTAGTAATGGAATAAACATACATAAAGTAAAATACACATTTTAACCTTAATCTACGCTAAAAAAATCATAGAAAAAATGAAAAGTCTAAATTGCTTTAACCCACATTAACGTTATTATTCAAATTGCAAATAATTGAGAATGAAATAATATAACACGCCTCAACATATGGTTTCGTTATTTCTATTCCCCTCGCATTGCAATTCATTACAATTATTACTGAAATATTTGTAGTATCTACGCCATAAGTAGAATCCCAAATACGTTGCAAAACCGCTTAAGCTAATTCTGAGTGTTTGTGCTCAACAACCAACACTATTTGGAGTCAGTATGCATGTTTATTTTCCCTGCAGAGCTGGTACTTTCAGTTGGAAATGAATTCATATATCTAAAAAAATATGTCCATATTAAAAATTCGAAGAACTTAGGATATTTATTTTAGTTATACTTAAATGTTTAAATATTTTTATTATAAAAGAGTGTGTCTATTGTGAGATATAATTACGACTCATTACTTGATATTTGAAAAGTGTTTTTTTTTCAAATATAGAAAGGGGATTCTATTTATTTAATTTACTTTCACTATATTATTTATGGAATAATTTAGGCTTTTTAATATTTAGTCTTTCATAGCACCATGTTGTTCGTATTAGCTGTTAGTCACAGTAACCTGTATGACATATCACTCAATTGTGTATTTCTGAACTCCTTGACTCACTGCCCCCTTTCCAATAATTTTCGAAAGTCTGGAAATCGCATATTATATAATGTTTTACTGAAGATGTTTGTTACATTAAAAAGTGTATTCTGGAAAAAAATTGTAACCTAGACATTCTTCCATTTTGATTTAATTAATGGTGTGAAACTCAAACATCCATTAAATTTTCATTCTGACGTAGCATATGGCATGATATATTTTGGAAACTTTTAAATGGCGAGAACATTAGGAAAGAAACATTTTTAAATAATTTTCCTCAATCTTGCAACATTTAATCTTTACACTTTAACAAATGTTGTTCATGGTTTCTACGCAATTGTAGACTTAACAACAGCATTACATTTTTTCGATATCTTTAGATGCTTTAAGTTAGCATACATTTTTCGATATTTTATGTTCAATTCTTCTGCGTTTTGGAATCATTTTAAATTTTTGTTCGGGTGACGCATATCAAAAAGTAGATAATATTTATGTGAGTGCTCATTATGAAATCGGCAACTTCAAGACCACAATTAGAAGCGAATAAAATTTCATAAATAATTATTAAGTTACAAAGAAACGCTGAAGTCTTTTTGCGGTTTGTTAAAAGCGGATGTTAGGGTAATGAAATAATATCGTTATATAATAATATAGTAATGATGATGATGATGATAATAATAATAATATTCTGTGTTGGTGGTAGGTAAGTGGATAAGGTAAAAACTATATAATTTGTTTACATTAACTGAAATGTCATGAAAATCTCGAGATAATGAAGTTAAGAATAAAATTGGGCGTACAAAAATATTCAAGTTGCCGAATTTAGCATTTATTTTTACTTTTATAGTTGTAATTATTTATTCTTATATTCAACAAGAGCAAAATCTACAATTGAAGTTCTTTCGATTTTCAAATTTCAGTTTGGAATGTTTTTCCCAGGGGAGTTGCTGAGTAGCATGCTCCATGCACTGTAGTATTAATTCAATATTTCTTAAATTAAAACTGTCACATATATTTTTCATATTTTTAACATTATTTAGGCTTTTTGAGTAACTGACTTTAAAAACAAAAAGAAAATTAAAAATAAATGTTCAATTATTTCGTTTTGGTTTAAAACTACACATAGAAAATCATACGACAATTTTGTGTGCTATGAAAAAATAGAGAGCAGGTTATTTAAAATGATTTTATGTTCAAAATATCATGGGAACATTTGGCATAGACAAAAAAAGTTTGTTGTTAAACCTAACAGCTTGAAAACTGAAACTTGAACTTATAGCCATTAGTGTTGCATAAAGCAAGTTTCACACTAAATTTTCAAAGAAATTACAGGAAAACTTGAGAAAATAAACTTTTTATAATTGCATCTCTGATACAATGGAAGTTCATGTTTAAGTGTTGCTTAGCCAAAGAGTGTTTACATTGAAAGCCACGTATTATTTATTGTTGCTGCAATCTCTCTTCAATTTTGTCCGGGTGAATGGAAACACTATAGTTTAATCTATGAACTATTGCACTGAATGGATATTTTTGTGATAGCTGTCGTTGGTGAGCAGAACATATGAAACGTTGCGGATGATTTTTGAAATAATGTGGATATAATACGCTTGGTACCCCTAACGAATGAGGAAAAACGCACCAGTTTATTATGCTTGGACTGCAAAATATAGCTACAAATGCAAACATTTTTAGTAGGCAATAATTTAAAATTAACAGCATGTTTTAAGTTCAAGCGGATAAAAATGCCCGCGTTCGTTCACTGTTTTATTTTCTAGAAACCGGAACAATGCTTTAACTTCCGGTTTCCTCACGTTTTGCACGTTAAACCATCCGTGTTAAATGAATTAATGAAAATCCGGTGCTAACTGAGGGCAGCTTTTGAAGTTTTAGGTTTGTTTTTGTGTGAGGCGAGAGAGGAGGTTTTCAAAACGTCCTTTGTTTAATGCTGTTAACATGTGGAGAGTCAAAGGTCCAACATTTGGCGGTGAATTTTCTCGTGTGATGTTCTATTGTCTCTTTGGATTGGATACAAAAGAGTATTTGTGTCCAAAATAACAAGCAATAATACAGCTTATATATTAACATATTCTTGGCTTAAATACGTTATAAGCTTAAGCTAAGAAATGATAGATAAAATGTTACGTTTCAAAGGCATTGTATCCCTCTCAAAGATTGCTTTTTATAAAAATTTAAGACGTGACTTAAACCAAAAGAAATCTTAATAATAAACAACAGTAGTGACAAAAGTTTCTGCTATAAAATACGGTTAATTTAGTTTCGTAATTTTGTGATAATTACCCAATATTTTAAACCTATGTGCGATATTCAAAAATTAAAATAGTGCTTTTAGTTGAATAAAATGTGTTTGAGTAATAGTGATACCTTCTTTTCTTATTTATATCCATTCTCGACAAATCAATTAATATTCTTCCAATTCAGTTAATTATGCTTTCATTTGCTAATTTCAGTTAGATAAAGGCGAATAACAAATGAAATATTAGTCATGTAGTAGTGGGAAACCTATGTATGAAAAACTTGTAAGTATTTGAGTTTTCTCCATTTAAAGAAATTGTTATTTATTGTAATATATTTTTATTTTATATTATTTTATTTTAAACTGGTCTAATAAATCGACTTTTGGCAATATTTGATTATTTTGGGGGATCAGCCGCTTTTTCCTCAATTGACTGCCACCGAGGTTGAGTGGTCAGCGAGCTGAGTTCTCACCAGGCGGTTCCGGGTTCGATTCCCGGCTGGGGCAGGGAATTTGTCTTTAACCAGAACTATTCCCTACACCCCACAGTCTGAAAGTGTGTATGTGAATGTGTGGTGTTTGAGGAAAAATAAAACTCGGCTATATATATATATATATATATACACACACACACATATGAAACAATAAAATAAATCTGATGTGTTTCATTCACATGACTTTCTCTACATATCTAAAAAAATTATCGTTAAAAATCTTATGTTTCTATTTACTTCATGATAATCGAGAAAAAATTGGCAGAAATAGCCTCATTATGAGAAAACTACGTTTTTTTATAGCTGAAACCTAAAACAAGGAATATCTCAAAAACCATCAACTCCACGAGAAAAAAATGTATATAACATAAATTTTGTGTTTTAAAAAGCTCTGCGTTTTTTGTGTGGTAAGCTTTTGTCCATCTTTTACCGTTTAGCCGTTATGCAAAATTCCGTTAAATTCATCTAGAATAAAGTAATCTTTAGGGGCTTTTCCCAGAAAAGTCAAGATATACATGTTATTTGTCAGCTAAATGTATTTAATATATGAAATTTTAGTCAAAGTCGTTACAGCCGTTTTTGAGAAAATTGAAATTTTCGAAAAAAACTTCCATGTAAAGTGTAGTTTGGGGTGTGGGAATTTTTCTCAAAATCTTCGCAAACCTGGAACATACTAAACTTAATTACCAAGTTTGGTATTTTACCGGTGTTTAGTTTTTAATTTATGGTGTTCATAGACTCACACACACACACACACAGACACACTGAACCTTTTCTGGAAATGCTTTTTACTTTCTCTATACGTACTGTCTACACAGTGTATACATAAGGTATTGTACTGCACCCAAAAATTTAATACGAATATTTCACCGAAAATATACCTTTTGAGACCCCCTGATACCAAAAAAAATTAGAAAAGTGTTCGAGTGTGCGACTGTGTGTGTGTCTGTGTGTGTGGGTGTGTCTGTGGGCAGCATAGCTCAAAAATTAAAAGACCGTTAGAAAGTAAAGTTGGTATTTAAGTTTGATATCTTCCAAGGATGCGATGCGACACAAACATTTTCAGGAAAATTTCCCCACCCCAAACAACCCTTTACATGGAAAAAAAATTCGAATATTTTGATTTTCTTAAAAATGGCTCTAACGATTTTGATTAAAATCTTGTATTTACAAGATATTTACCTGACAAATAAAATGTATATCTTGAATTTTCTGGGTATAGCCTCTGAAGATGACTTTATTCTGAATGAATTTTACGGAGTTATGCATAACGGCTAAACAATAAGAGATAAACAAAAACTTACCACACTGAAAATGTGGAGCACATTGAAACACACAATTTATATTATATACATTTTTTTCTTAGAGTTAATCGTTTTTAAGATATTCCTTGTTTGAAGTTTCTACTTTGAAAAACATACAGGGGTTTGTCAACTACTGTCCATACAAACAAAGGAACTTCAGTCACAGAGCAACAGCTTTTGACTATCACTTTATCGTATGGTACTCCCTGATTTCGCTTCTACTTACTATTTCTGCTAAAGTTTTCTCAATTACCATGAAGTAAATAGAAGCTTAAACTTTTTAACAATAATTTGTTGCTGAGATGTAGAGAAAGTTATGTGAATGGAACACATAAGATTTTTTTGGACGTAGGCGGCCAAAAAACCTACATTTCTGGTGAAATCTCGGTATCGAATTTTTGGGTGGAGTACAATAACTTCTCTATACACCATGTACCTATTACGGGTAGAGAAAGTAAAAATACGTTCTGGAACTTTTTATTTGAAGCCGAATATTTTATTTCACATTAATTAACGTTGTAGCTGGTTGAAGGTGATAGATGTAACGGGCACATGACCCTTTCTGCCGCTGTTTTAGGTTCCAAATAACAGAATCAGTTTATGTGTCGTAGTTGGATTGTGAAGCGTGTCGAGAGGATAAATGGCCAACCACTAGTGCGGAAAGAGCTGACGGTGTCGCTATGGTCTGCACGGTGGTATGGTATGCCAAAGATCCGTGGTTCAAATTCCGGTTGTGGCTTGGGTTTGGTACTGTTATTCCATGCTGCAACATTAGCACGCATACGGCAAAGTGTGGGTAAACCACGTAGCAAAATGCTCGTTTATGACACGAAGCTATGACATCTATCACCAGAGTAGAGGAATTAAAAAATATCTGATTTCTTCCATTCACCTGACTTTCTGAATCCGTTCTGCAATCATACTATTCTTCTTACAAGAGATTCGTTTATCGCCATCATACTAATCGAGATAAGTTTTAGCAGAAATGGTCTTGATTCCTGGTAAGCAGTGCTCAAAATGGAAAATATACAGGTGTTTCAAAACGACAGCTAGCGAAGATGTGAACCTTATTAGTCATACCATACGTGATACGTGAATATAATTTTCACCTCTAAATTTGACATTTATGGCATTTTAATGAGTTGAAGTGAATCAAGTGAATCAAAAATACCAAAGTTGTTATATAAAATGCAGTTATATATATATATATATATATATATATATATATATATATTTCCAGTGAAATGTTAGTATCAAACTTTTGAGTGTAATTCACTACTCCGCCATACCTGCTATAGCGTGATAGGTGCTAATGCCGAGCCGGTATTGTGACCCCATTAGAGGCGTCGTGCGTTTGATTCCCGTTGCCAGCCTTCCTGATCCATAGTATTTTATTGGGTTTAATCGGGTCACAGTTCCTTTCACCCGAATTTTCCATCGCCCCATGTCGTTTACAATAATGACCTGCTGGTTTCTTACTGGGTTGGAAGTGTCGGCGATGGTGCTTGGTGCAGCGCAGCTCGGAAAAGGATGTTCAAAGCGACCGACTTCGGCTGTGAGAGGCGGGTTCCCATTCTGACTCTGTGGCTTTCGGGTGCTTTTATCTGGAAACTATAGGGACTCTATCATTGCTGTGTGTCGCTCCTGCTTCCGGCTGCCCGGTGTATCCTCGCACTTCACCCCTCCCGTACGTGAGGAGAGTTCGGTAACGAAATTCCTCCATCTACATCTATTCTTATTCCTAGTTACAAATACTTGAAATAGCAATGAGCAAATTTTTCAGACCAACGCCACATTAGACTTTTTTTTGTTTCATTTATATAGCCCCCTTTAACATCTAAGGTCATATCGGGGGATTTTCACTTGAAACAACTCGTCTCTAGGTACTTTTTTTTTACGTTGGTTTAAACCATTTTGTTTTACTCAAACACGCACACATTCACACTCACATACAAACTCCCAGACTCTGTGGGGAATATGGAATAATTCTGGCTAGAGAAAAATTCTCCGGCCCTGCCGGGGAATCAAACCCGGGACCCCCGGATGACCCACGGAGGCAGTCACATTAGACATTTGTTTCGTATAATAATTCTCAATTTGCTCTTTGTGTAATCTATTATTTCGGTATACTATGAAGGAATGTTTTGGCCATTACCTCCACGTATTTTTCTTCAGTAGTATTAGCACCATTTATGTACGCTGAAAAAAAAAAAAAAAAAAAAAGTCTGGTGTTGTTATTTTACTGGAAAAGTGAACTTTTGACGGAGACTCGGGTCTTAAAGACAATTTTCATTCGTGCCATTCTGCCACAGCGTACCACATCAGTGAGAAAGGACAAACTCGACTGGGCAATCTATTCCTTTATGCCTTATCCCGCTCGACGCTCCTTCGGAGCAGTATACGCGGTGTGTTAATTTTGTCAACCATGTGCGCAAATTACCTTAGCACTAAAACTTCATAAAAGAATAACCTAATTTTGATCGCCCGATGAGATTATCGTCCAACCAGAAAGTTTAGGGTTCACCAATTCGTAACTCAGAACTTCATTTGTCACAACTTACATTTTGTGTCCATCTCCTTCCCTTCAGTAATGTGGTCTGTCCAATGTGCTTATAAGAGCATAACAGACAGGTGAAATAACATTGGCGGGATCAGCAGAAAGACCACGTCATAAGATAGTACTTCCAGACGTGTTTTTAATGTCTTTGAGTGTACCATAGTGAAGTCTTATAACTCCGTTACGGTCTTCACTCTTCACAGTGCAAATGAAATAAAAGAGAGAGCACTTCTAGTTCACTACATTAAGAGAAAGTTATTTAAAAACTTTAATACTGAAACAGAGTGTTCTCAGCTGACGAATGTACCATTACATCTCGTCTGAAGTACGAAGCATCGTATCGAGAAGAGGAGATCGATGCAGAATCGCCTCACGAGTCTCTTCTATGATCGTTCCATGAAAAGTGTTTTTGTTGCTAACGCAGAAGTTTGAAAGGAACTGCACTTCTCTTGAGAATGCAAGAAAGCCCATCTCCTTTTCCCCAGCGAAACTTTTACGTAATTTTTCTTCGCTGTCAACAGGCGAAATTCTGTAACGTCGTTAAAAACAAGTTTCATGACTCTCCTTAGGGATTTAAACTCCAGTATCAATATAAATCAAGATGTAGTATTTTTATTACAGTTTCTGATGTCTTGCGAATGAATTTATGAGAATATTATTGTAGTTTTCTACGTTTAATATCTTCAGGGAACAATCTAACCCTTTATTTTCTATTTTTAATTTGCAAGCTCAGCAGTAGATTGGTAGACCCATGATTAATATATTACATTAAAACAAAGCCGAATAAATATAATAAAAATCTGTAATTTTACATTCACATGACTTTCTTTACATCTGTTTATCAAGTTATGTTTAAAAAGCTTCTTTTTCCAAATCTTTCATGTTAGTCGAAATAAATAGTAGCAGAAATAATCTTATTGCCTGTTTCCTTGTAAGCCCTAGAAGGGAAAACACTAGGCCAAAGCGATAGTCAAATCTTTTAAAAACTGGTTGCTATATGATTGAAATTCGTTTCTTTGTATAGCCAGGAGTTTACAAATTCCCGTATGAGCCTGATTTTAAGTAGGTATCTTAAAAATAAAATCAATATCAACGAATACCTCGGAAGTGATCATCTTCAGGAAAAGAGTGTATATGACATAAATGATGTGTTTAAACTAGATCTACATTTTGTCTATCTCTTACGGTTTACCGGTTGTGCAAAATTCAGAAACATCCATCGGAGGCTATTCCCAGAAAATTCAAGATATACGTTTTATCTGCCATGTCAATATCTTTCATCTATAGTATTTTAATCAAAAAGCAAGTTTTGAGAAACTCAGAATTTTCAAATGTTTCCGTGTAAAGGATAGTTTGGGATGGAGGGATTTGCCCCAAAATCTTTGTGTCGCATACTGTACTTATTCACAAATGGAAAGTCACCATCGTTTTCTTTCTCATTTCTTGTCTTTTTTCATTCAAATCATGCAAAGGGCTCTATTTAATTCCATAGCGTGCAGTATTAAAATAATTTTACTAATACTTTAGCTTAGTGTATTCTTTTATTCCCCTTGTACCTTCAAAGAAAAAGGTGTGAGACCATTTCTGCTAATGTGTATATCAATTGGCATAAATATATAGAGGAGTAAAACTACCCATGGCACAGCTCAGTAAGAGCCTTGGTCTACCGCCCGGCCGCTGCGCCCCCATCTCAGTCCATTATAGACGTCATGGATGGGGTGAGGTATTGGGGGGGGATGAGAGTGATCAGGCCAGATAATGCGGTCCTCACGACCTGGTTAGAGGAGTAAGCTTTTGTAATAATGGTATATTACAGAGTAGGTGGAGAAAGTCATGTTAGATAGATAAATAGGTAGATAAGATGAAATGGAATGGGATGGGATTTAGATAGATTGGATTGGGTTTAATTGGATTGGATTTAGATGGATTGTATTGGATTTAGATAGATTGGATTGGATTTAGATGGATTGGATTGGATTTAGATGGATTGGGTTGGATTTAGATGGATTGGATTGGCTTTAGATAGATTGGATTGGATTTAAATAGATTGGATTGGATTTAGATGGATTGGATTGGCTTTAGATAGATTGGATTGGATTTAGATAGATTGGATTGGATTTAGATAGATTGGATTGGATTTAGATGGATTGGATTGGCTTTAGATAGATTAGCTAGATTAGATCTATTGTCTGTTGCCATACACTGTACAGATAGACTCGTTATAAATGTGCATCAATTAAACAATTCAAATAAACTATAAAAGTTTTGTCATGTAATAGAGAACGTAGTGATCTTTTAAATTTACACACATCATCTATTTTAATAATGTCATATGGGATAACATTGACAATGTTGCTTGTGAGACACTTTGGTGATTTTGAGTATTTAGTTGCTTTATATTTACCTATATGGATATCATTCATACTTCTAGCAAAATGATTATGAACTTCATAGTTTAGAGTGAATAAATATGAGTTGTTTTTATAAAATAGTGCAGCATTATATATTAATAAATCAGTCAAAGTAAAAATATAAAAATGTTTAAAAACATCTCTTAATGAGTCTCTTGGCTTCATATTAAAAATCACTCTTAGCACTGTCTTCTGAATTAAAAAGACTGTATTTACTTCAGTTGCAGATCCCCATATTGAATTTTGTATGATACTGTACAGTGGCATAATATACAGTAAGCAAGCAGTTGATATCCATACACATTTTCAGGCATCTAATAGCAGCGCATGCTTTATTTAATTTGGAACACATCAGATTTTTGTCAGGCTTGACTCTCATATTTCACCAAGTTGAGATTTTGTACAATATGTATACATGCTATTTTAACATCATATAACAGGAATGGAATTTCACTGAGACTGCTAGCGCTTTTAAACGCATTTTAATATTCGAAAGCCGCAGAGTTACTATAAGATTACCTCCCCATTGAATTACAGTGCGTACCCAAAGTTTGGGAAGAGATTATACCCTAGAAACGTTATTATCTTATGTACCGCTCTGTAATACGAGCTTACTCTGAATATTGTAGCCGACTTGTTTTGTTCTCCTGAGCCGTTTCGGAATATAATCCGGAATCACCAGAATATTTTCCTCTTTCCCCCTTTCTCTTTTTTTAAATATATAATGAAGCTGTATACGCAGAGCAGGTTACTGCCAAGTCGATATTTGTTGGAATGGTTTCTTCTTTTTTTCCCCCTCTCTTGCAGTAGTTCCATGGTGTTATGCATTAACCTGGATGATACTTTTTATGTCTGTAAAACAGTGCAGTAGTTCACATTGAAAATGTTTCTATTATTCAAGAACGATTTGGATTACATGGTTTACAAGCAATTTAATTGGAATGCTAATGTAATATGTATTTGTGTTTGAAAGCTGCATGGCATTAAGGCATTACACTTTAGCACAATAACGTAACAGCTGCATATCATTTTGAACGCGATTAACCAAGTCCCAATAGCAGGGAATGAACAGAGAAGTACGAGGGCCGTTTTGGTTTTCAACCTCCGATAGGCTATACATACAAGACAAGTTCATTGAAAAGGATTATTTTATTACTAAAAGTTTTGTACATTTATGACTACTTTTCAACATAATCACCGAAAACATTGAGACATTTATTGAACCTGTGCACAAGCTTTGCAATACCCGTTTCAAAAAATATTGCCGCCTATGATTTCAAATGAGCATTGACGTTGTTTTGAAGATCTTCGTTGGTTTGAAAGTTCTGCCCTCCTAACCAAGTCTTCAGTTCAGGGAAAAGGTGAAAGTCGCTGGGTGCCAGGTCAGGACTGTACGTGTGGACGAGCGTTGTCGTGGATTAACTCAATTCCTGAAGTCAGCATTCCTCTTCGTTTGTTTTGGATGGCTCTCCGCAAACGTCGTCAAGTACGAAGATCTTCAAAACAACGTCGTATTTGGCGGCAACACTTTTTGAAGCAAGTATTGCAAAGCTTGTGTACAGGCATTTTTATAAACATGTCCTTGTATGTTTGTGGGAAATATCAAACTTTGTATTTAAGTTGCGACACAAATATTTTTAAGACAATTCCCCCATCCCGGACTATCCTTTACATAGAAGATTTTTAAAAAAATTGTATTTTCTCACAAATGGCTTTAACGATTTTTTTTTTATTAAAATATCATATGTTTAAGATATTTTGATGACAAACGAAATGTTTATCTTGAGTATTCTGGGAATAGCCTCTGAAGACCTTTTCATTCTGGATAACTTTTGCATAACTGGCGAACCGTAAGATTTACACAAAAACTTACTACACATAACATGTAGATATCATTAAAACACACAATTTATGCCATACACATTTTTTGTACCTTTAACTGTTTTCATGATTTTTCCGAGCTATTCCTTTTGAAGTGCTTAAACTTTCTTAAATGTGAGACATATTTCTTTTCGTCTCTCTTTATTTCTATCAAGCAAAGAGAACCGAATTTCAACTGTTTCTCTTAGTGACCGACTTTTAAAAGAATGCACTATCAATTACACCCAGTGTATTTCCTTATTTCTCTTCTACTTACAAAAACAAGTAAGTACTAAAACCAATTCTGGCAATGTTTATCTTGATTTGCATGACGTATATAAAAATAATCGTTTATAAGCAAAGTATTTATGAAACAGCTAGAGAAAGTCAAGTGAGTGGAACATATTACATTTTTTGTTGATATAATATTTTCTCCTTTCTGGTATATTCTCTGACCCATTCTTACTAGTATTAGTTTCTCTACACTTACTGTGCGCGAAGTAGGTAGACAAGGTATTTTAATGCACGCAAAAATATATGTTCACCGGAAATATATGTTTTAGGTCCTCTGAATAAAAAAAAGACAAAACACATTCTTATAAAAACGTAGCCTAAAAGTTAAATTAAAATACTGCATTTAAGTTAAGCATCTTCCAAGGCGCATACAAACCTTTTGATGAAGATCCTCCACCCCAAACTACCCCTTACGTGTAAATATTTTGAAATATGTTGTTTTATTAAAATGTTATCTAACGATTTTGATTAAAATATAAAGATATCATTAAAATATTAAAGAATTACAAATAAAATGCATATCTTGAATTTTCTGGGAACAGCCTCAGATATTCTTCTAATTCTGGATGAATTTTGTGTAACTGGTACTGAGAGATGGAATAAAACTTACTACACAAAAATGTAGATTTAATTAAATGTCATAAACATTCTTTGTGCAGATAATCATTTGCAAAATGTTACTTGTTATTGGTTTCATTTTAAACTACTAAAAGACTTCTCAAACGGGAGCGTAAAACTATTTCAGAGACTTATTGTAAGAGTTTCCAAGAGCAGAAAAGTAGGATTTAGTTTGGAAGCGCATATAAAAACTGTGCTATATGCCAGGGATTCCAAATCCTTCTGAGATGAAGGTTTTTGTGAGATATGTGCATGCATAAAATTGGAAAGTGGCTCTTCGCACATCACACAAAGGATTCGAGTCCAGCTGAGGTGGGTCTCATCCTAAAGGAATACAAAAGATATGTGCACAAACTGCGAGGAAAATGAATAGCCGCATGCGAATAGAAAGCACCCAGGCTGTGGGAAGAAATAGAAACAGCCGAATAAAGAGTGAGGAATGGAGGAGATTGTGAGAAGGCCACAACAAAAGGTGGCAGCACTGTCTAACCTCCGTCACGTACATCACCTTAACCAAGACTCCCACTGCGCGCACGCTGGAGGTAGTTTTTGAATCAGATCCGCCCTCTTTCACAGGGTACAAATAGTTTGATTTTCCTGCAGGGCAAAGTGTAGAGGTCCAGCCATACATTAAACATCGCGCAGTGCAAAGAAGAAAAAAATAAATCCAAGATTCCGCAGGAAAGAGAGGTTGATCAGATTCTTTGTGATTTTGAATGCCTACCACTCAGGAGGACCTAGGTTTCTCCCCCGACAGGCTGCAGAGAGGTCAGTACTCCTTGTAGATCAGGCACGTTCAAGTTGAAGAAATAGAGTATCTCAATTCCACTCCATGTAAAGCATTGGCGCGTTCCGCTATACGACGTAATGGGATGTTGTAAACATAGGCTTTTCTAGTTGAGAACAGTATAGGTATTAGAACATGTAAACCAATAACAAAAAATTCTCAAAAATGGTTAATTTCACACAAAAAATATTGGAAATGAACTGTGTGTTTTATGAGTCTAGTTTTTGTGTAGTAAAATTGTCTATCTTTTACGGTTTACCAGTTATGCAAAAGTCATCCAGAATGGAGACGTCTTCATAGGCTATTCTCAGAAAATTTCAGCTGTAAATTTGAGATGAAATTATGTTAAAAATGTAGAGTTTTAATCAAAATGGCTATAGACATTTTTGGGAAAATAAATAAATCTTAAAAACCTTCCATGTAGACGGTAACATTAAATGTGATAGCTTTCTTGATTATCTTTAGGTCGCATCCTCAGAAAATATGGAAATTGAATACCAATTTTGGTATTTAACGCAATTTTCGTTTTTTAATTAAGCTGTGCATAGGAACAAATATACACCCACTTTATTTTTTTTTAAAAAAGAAGAAAGGCTTCCTTGGATTCAGGAGCTCTAAAAGCATGTACTTTGGATGAGAAAGCTGAATTTTTGTTTGAACCCATTATTTTCTCTATCTGCTATGTGTGCAAATACGATTTGGCAGAGAAAGGGAAAAGCGTATTCTTTTTACTGCTTCAAGTTAATCAGTATAATTTCAAAAAGTCCCTAAAAAACTATAAAAAGTACGTTACAGTGAAGGTGGTCCTGTAATAACAGAAACACACATAGCTTTTTATAGGCTTCTTTGGATTCAGGTCCTCTCAAAAGATGTATTTCCGATGTAAATCTGAATTTTTATTGCAATACAATACATTCTCTACCGGCTATACATAGAACTCGTTAGAGAAAGTGAAAAGCGTATTCTTTTTCAGCTTCAAGTTAATTAATAAATTACACCGTCCCCGAAAAACGATAAGAAATTAGATGCAGTCAGGTGGTTATGAAGATTTTAAAATTTGAATTTGAAGAAACTATTTAATAAATGTTAATGTTTATCTCGATTGTTATTAAGAGATAGAAGAATATTAAGCTTTTATATGAATAGTTTGTCACAAAATGGGTAGAGAAAGTAATGTGAATATAATACTATTAGATTTTATATAGATAGTATACACTTGACAGCAAATATGAAAAAGATTACTGTGTATAGTTCAGCAGCACCCATACTATACGCAGACAATATTGTAGCAGTTCAAAAGACAAAAGAAGAGCACCTAATGAATTTTGGGAAGTTACCTACAAATAAATTATAGCAAAACTAAACAAATGATTTTCAAAAGAGATGGTAATAAATTCGCACCAAAAGTCACAATAATTCTTCAATATATGTGCCTAGAAGTATTACCAAAATTCAAATATCTCTGAGTTATTCCCTATACAAAACTGAGATGCTTCAACACTTTCATAAAAGAAAAAACAACAGCAGCAATAAAAGGCATTTACAACATCCCACTGTCCCAAAAAACTTCAATAAAATTCATATTCTTCTATCTACTTTATGATAATCGAGATCAACATTAGCAGAAATTGTCTTAATTAATTGCTTCCTTGTAAGTAGAAGGGAAATAAGGGAATACACTAGGCTAAAGTGATAGTCAAATCTTTTAAAAGCGGTTGCCATGTGTTTGAAATCCGTTTCTATACAGGGCCAGGAGTTCAGAACTTGCGTGTAAGAAAGGTTTAAGTATTTTAAATCAAAACAAATAACGAGGAATATCTCATTAATGGTTAGTTCCACACAAAAAATTGGTCTACATTTTTTGTATAGTAAGTTTTTTTTCTATCACTTGTGGTTTACCATTTACGCAAAATTCAGCAAAATTCTTCAGTATAAGAAGGTCTTTAGAAGCTATTCCCAGAACATTTGAGATATACATTTTATTTGCCATATAAATATCCTTAATATACGGTATTTTAATCAAAATTGCAACAGCCATTTTTGAGAAAATAAAAAATTTCGAAAATTTTTCCATGTAAGGCGTAGTTTGCTGTGGGGGAATTTATCTCAAAAGCTTCTTGTTGCGTCCCAGGAAGATACTAAACTTAAATACAAAGTTTGGAATTTTACCGACTTTTAATTTTTGAGTTATCGTGATCACACACGCACGCACACACACGCGCGCGCGGACCTTTTTCTAAAAATGTCTTTTTTAGATACAGAGGACTTATAACGTACATTTTCGATGAAATCTCGGCATCAAATTTGTTGTTAGAATGCAATACTTTCGCTATACTCTATGCACATATTACGTGTAGATAAAGTAGTAAATGATCTAATAAAGCTAAAGAAAGTCAAAGTTGACTGGGTTTTGAAGACAGTGTCATCATGAATTTATATCAAACAATTTATATCTCGTTTTCAGTGCAAGCTATACAAGTAATTTTTAAAAATGATCACTGAGTATTTAATTGTTGATCAAACAGTTTATCTTGTACATCCTTTGTTATTTTATATTTACTCCTCGACAAAAAATGCTTAAAAATGGCTCATGTATATGTACTGAAATTGTATTACTGGCGTACAAAATTGAAAATAATTTAACTCAGTAACTGAATTAAAATAATTGGTTTTCAATATGTATGTTTATAATTTAGGTGTATTGGACCTTAAAATTTTACACGATCTGAGTTTACAACCGGCGTAAGTTTCTATCGTTAATTTTATCAAATATCTTAGTATGAGGCGATTTTTCCCTATTTTATTTTGTTTATCTACTTCTTAAAATTGACCAATGCTTTCTCAAATAGATTGTAGTGCAACCTGCACAAGTTTACCTTGAGTTAAACATTATGTAAGATATCACGATAAAACTGCAGAGAAAGACAGCATCATTAACAAAGAATGAAATCCAGTTTTGTATTTGTACATTGTGCATATTTACAAGATTATTAATAATGATGATGAAGAAGAAGATTGTGTCATTGGTAGAGAAGTGAATACAATATAAGCTATTTTTGCTTTCTCTACACGTGCTATGTACATAGTGTATAGAGGAAGTATTGTATTTCACCCAAAAATCCGATACCTAGATTTCACCTGAAATACATGTTTTAGGCCCCCCTGAGTCCAAAACAAAGCATTTTCAGAAACAGGTCCGTGTGTGTGTATGTACAGCATAGCTCAAAAACGAAAAGACTATGTGTGTGTTTGTGCGTGTGTGCGTGCGTGTGTGTGTACAGCATAGCTCAAAAACGAAAAGACCGTTAAATACCAAACTTGGTATTTAAGTTTGGTATTTTGCAAGGATGCGACACAAAGATTTTAAAGAAAACCCCCCTTCCACAAGCTACCTTTTACATTCAAAAATTTACGTAAACTTTTTCTCAAAAATGGCTGTAACGATTTTAATTAAAATACCAAATATTAAAGTCATTTACATCACAAATTAAATGTATATGTTGAATTTTCTGGGAATAGCTTCTAAAGATCTGCTTATTCTGAATGAATTTTTCTAAATTTTGCATTACAAGTAAACCGTAAGACATAGGCAAAAAAAAATTAGATTTCGTTAAAATGCACAATTTATGTCATATACGTTGTTTTTTTCGTTAATTTGGCCATTTCTCAGATATTCCTGGTTATTTATTTCAATTTTAAAATACTTAAACTTTTTTCACACTGAAAGTTGTAAACTCCTGGACCTCTATAGGAACGGATCTCATCCACATGGCAACCAGTTTTTAAAAGGCATGACAATCGTTTTAGCCTTGTGTATTCCCTTATTTTCCTTCTACTTACAAGGAAGCAAGTAATTAAGACAATTTCTGGTAATGCTTATCTCGATTATCATAAAGTAGATAGAGGGATATGATTTTTAACAATAATTTGTGCTAGCGATGTTCAGTAAGATCAGACTTTTCATACGCAGCATGCACTAGTTATGTGGTACGTGGGTTTTCTCGAATGGCCGAATTCAGTTGTATAAGGCAGTTAATTTTGACTTGCACGCCTTACAGTTGGAGGTAATGGAAGGGAAAGACGCGTACGTTTCACTGGAGTCAAACTCGTCCAAGCGGAAAGAAACGTCTGTTGTGAAACACGTACGTATCCATTTGCAGGATGATAATGAGCTAACATGGGTGTAAATTACTGGCATCGTTAGCAACCGTCAATCAACTTAGATTCTCCTCACAAAAGCCCATATTCATTTGTCAGGAATGAGTGCTTATTGCTGGTATAATCGCTATATGAGTGCTGTGTCAGTGTCAGCTATGTTGGGATGAGATTTGGTATGTTCCAGTAAGCAGAGATGCGGGAAGCTTTCCGTCTTAAGACCTAGGATTAGTCAATAAAAATCTGTAGTCTTGTATTTGCATGTCTTTTCTACCCGTATCAAAAACGCTTTACATAGATTCTACAACATATTATTAGTAAGAAATGCTATTCTACTACCTGAATTAAAATGTAAACTATGAGATGGCCAAAAAGTCATAATAAATGTTTGTAAAGAATTGCATCACATTATTGGATGTTAGCCGAGATAAATCCTTGCAAAATAGTTCCCCACACATCATAGTTAGTAAAAGGGACAGTGTTTCCCTAACATCTACAGAAACAACCGAATAATAAACAAGATTTTTAAAAAATCTGGTGTCTTCCATTCACATCCATATCTCTGCATAAAGAATCCTTATCAACATTTATTCTAAAGATTAATCTGCTATCTACATCATGCTAATCAAGATAAACATAAGCAGAATCAGTATTATTACTAGCTTGCTTGTAAGTGGAAGGGAAATAAGAAAATGCACAGGCTAAAGTGATAGGCTCGTCCTTATCACATATATTCTTCTACTTACTTCATGCTAATTAAGATAAACGTTAAGAAAATATCTTATTATTTATTTCCTTGTAAGTACAGGGAAATATTTAGGTTTTATATTCATGAAATTATATTAGAATGCAATTCTAATGGTGTATTAATTGTACTAAGACCTAAAGATGAATATTCTTTATTTGTAACTTTGAAGGATATTAGTTTTTTAACTTAAAGTTTTTATAAGGAAATAAAGAGCTGAAGGAAAAGCGAATGACGACTTCCCATTGGTGAAAGGTACCTGTATTAGAAAATTTAAGCCAATATGAAGGAATTTTTCGGATATGGTTCACAGCACCATTTCCACAAAATAAAGCATTTGACATAAAATGCGTTTTTTTAACGAGATCTACACTTCTTGTGTAGTAAGATTTTGTCTACCACTCACGGCTTACCAGTTACGCAAAACTTATTCAGAATGTGAATACCTTGTGTCTATTCCCTATTTCCTTATAATTCAAGATGTACAGCATATTTTAAATATAGCTATTTTAACCAAAATGTGGGATTTTCTGTGAAAATCAAAATTTTCGAAAAATGTGCATGTATAGGATTTTCTTAAGAATCTTAGCGCCATATCCTTGGAAGATGTTCAACTTAAATATCAAGTTTCACATTTAATATCAACACTTACGGACATTTTCCTAAAATGCTGCTTTTTATTCAGGGAACTCGAAATTTTTGGGTAGAATACAATACTTTCCCTACTTATCATACGTAATGAGAAAGTGCTCAGGCATTGAAAGCAATATTAATGACATCCGGAAATGGCTGATGGCACAGAAACGTTGTTTGGAAGGAATTTTGTATATTAAACAGACTTAAATTTCTGAGTTGTTCTTTTTGTCTCCCTCTAAAAGAACAGTATATTATGTAACGAGAGAAAACTGGCAGCAATTAAGAAGGAGTTTCATTATTTTCACGCGAAAATCTTAATTGCCATTATATTTATGTTTCATAAAACGATTTATGCTTGATAATATGTCTAAGTTTAAAATATTAGTCATTATGTTCATGATCTTACCTTAAGCGTTGAAATAGTTGGTGCGCGCGTATACACACACATACACATATATGAATATTTTTCTATCATTTTCTATTCAGGGGGTCCTGAAATTAAGTATATATAAACTAAAAATGAATTTAACTCGGAACCAAAAAATAGGAGTTAGAAAAAGATTTTAGTATTTTTTAAATTAAATTAAGCATATTGCTCGAGGATAAAAACCTATGAACGCGGGTTTTGATTCTACTAGATCTATTTCGGTTGAAATCTCGGTATCGAATATTTGGGTGGAGTGCAATGCATTCAATACGCACTATGTACGCAGTCGAGAAAACAAACATCCTCATGGTGCCGATATTGATGACAATATTTCTAAAAATCTAATGTGTCCCATTCACATGACTGTCTTTACATCTCTGTAACAAATTGTTAGAAAGCTTATTTTTCCATCTATAGCATGCTAATCGAGATAAACATTAGCAGAAATTGTCCTTATTGCTTGGTACCTTTTAAGTAGAAGGGAAAAAATGTAATATGTTCAATTCACATGATGCCCTCTAGCTGTGTGGCAAATAAACCTTTTATTCAAAATATTAATTTGTTATATACATCATGCTAATCAAGATAAACATAAGCAGAATTAGTCTTATTACTAGATTCCTTGTAATTAGAAGGGAAATAAGAAAATACTGAGACTGAAGCTATAATCTCGTCCTTTAAAGACCGGTGCTATGTGAAAGCATTGAACTTCCAGTCTCTTTGCTTGTCAGGAGTAAACAAACGAGAAACTATGATGTCTTCCCGTTGGAGAAAGGTTTAGGTGGCTTTATTGAAAGCAATAGTCTGGAATATCTTGAAAACGGTTAACTTTACCACAAAAAAGTATATGGCTTGAATTGTGTGTTTTAATGATATCAAAATGTTTTGCGAAGTAAGTTTTTGTATATCTCTTACAGTTTGCCAGTCATATAAAAGTCATAGAGAATAAAGAAGTATTCAGAGGCTATTCCCAGAAAATTCAAGATATACATCTCTGTTTGTCGTAAAAATATCTTAAACATAGGTATTTTAATCAAAATCGTTAGAGCCATTTTTGAGTAAATAGAATTTTTCGAAAAAAGTTCCATACATGAGCTTATTTTACAGGAGCTACAATAATTATTGCTGTACCAACTGGTTGACTCGCAACAATATATGGATCTTCAGCCCTGCATCAATATGAGCCTTAGGTTTTATTTTCCTATTCCATGTAAGGGGTACCTTGGGGTGGGAGAAACCTTGAAAATCTCCGTGTTGCATCCTTGGAAGATGCCGAACTTAAAATGAAGTTTGGTTTTTAATGGGCTTTTCGTTTTTGAGCTATGCTGTCCACACACACCCACTCAAAATGCTTTTTGGATTCTCCAACCACTATGTACATAACACGTGTACAGAAACTAAAAATGCCTCAAAACATTGAGTCTTGTGTTTTAAAGGTGATTATTAATGGCGGCAATATATATACACCAAGAAAATGAATAATAAATACGAGTGAAGTTATTCGATCTCTTCAGCTTCGTTTGTCGCACTAAACGACGGTTTGGCTTGCATATTGCGTGCTTTATTGAAGCCCACTACTTATCTATATGTAGTTAGAAGTAAAGTATGTAGCCGAAAGAAAACATTAAACCAATTTTGCCATTGAGACAGGTGGTTTATTCAGACCAGGTAGTTTGGAGAATAACTGTTCGAAACTCGGAACTTTATTTGTCTTAAGTTACTCCATTATCTCTCCAATAGCGTGACTGTCCAGTGGGACTTAAGATCGTCTCCTTAGCGCTGTGGTAGCGCAGTTGCTTACCAAGCGGGAGACCTGGTAGTTTGGAGAATAACTGTTCGAAACTCGGAACTTTATTTGTCTTAAGTTACTCCATTATCTCTCCAATAGCGTGACTGTCCAGTGGGACTTAAGATCGCAGCTGCTTACCAAGCGGGAGACCTGGGTTCGATCCCCAGTACCGGTGTGGGGATTTTTCTCCCGCTGGGAGACCTGGCCCGGGGTGCACTCAGCCTCTTAAGGTCCCTGGGAGGAGCATGAGATGGGAGACGCAGCGGCCGGGCGGTAGGCCAAGGTTCCCCGTGAGCTGTCGTGCCATGGAGTTACGTTATCAGTGTTGAAGAAGAACTTTACTTGAATGAACTGTAGTGTGAAAATCAAAGAAGTTGACATAAAATGAGTAGTGGCAATATCCGGTATGGCAGCTGCCAACAGGAGCGGGTCAACAAATCAATCAAATTAGCATGCACACCAAGTTTATGTTTGCTTGAGAGCTATAGTAATGCCCTAAACATTTACTTTCTCTACACGTACGATGTACATAGTATATAGAGAAGGTACCCAAAAATTCGATACTGAGAATTCACCGGAATGTATGTTTTGAGACTCCCTGAATAAAAAAAGGACATTTTTAGCAACATTTTCGTGTAGGTGTGTTGTGTGTGTGTGTGTGTGTGTGTGTGTCTGTGTGTCTGGTGTGTGAATAGTCCTTTCAAAACCAAACTTGGTACTTAGTTCAGTATCTTCCAAGGATGCGACACTAGGGTTTTCATATATTAAAGATATTTATATTACAAATAAAAGGTATATCTTGAATTTTCTAGGAATAGCTTCTGAAGACCTGTTCATTTTGGATGAATTTTGCTGAAATTTGTATAACGGGTAATAAAAACTTACTACCTTAAAATGTAGACCTCGTTAAAATATATAATCTATGTAAGACTTGAAGCTTTCACGGCGAGTGTTATTCATTATGGCTTCACGGGTGATCAGCCGTGTCAGGTATATGAAATCCAAGCTTTCGACCATTGCACACTCCATGGTGTCCCTGATGCAGTCCCTGATGAAGACCATCGAGTGTGCAATGGTCGAAAGCTTGGATTTTATGTACCTGACACGGCTGATCACTCGTGAAGCCATAATGAATATATAATCTATGTTATATACCATTTTTATTCGTGGAGTTGACCGTTTTCGAGATGTTCCTTGCTATTAGTTTGTTTTAAAATACTTTTCTCATTCGGAACTTCTTAACTCCTGGCCACGCAAAGAATCGGATTTCAACCCCATAGCAACGTTTAACTGTCGGTTTAGCCTAGTGTATTCCCTATTTCCTTTCTACTTTTAAGGAAGCAAGTAATTGACCGTTTCTGCTGTTTATCACGATTAGGATGAAGTAGATGGAAGAATAAACTTAATAATAATTTGTTATTGAGATTGTGAGAAATTTTGTGTCATAATATAACAACTTCATCCCGCCTTTTAACGTATGGCAACCTCGTGCCTCTTTAGTAGTGGTCAGCAATTTTCTGCCATTATACTTAGTGCTTGGCATAGTAATGATGTAAACACTATAAACTATAGAACCTCATTTTTACTAGTTGCATTCTACCTGCTGACTGATCTTTCCATTTTAATGTTTCTCCTTCTTTTTCTTATTTTTTTCCTCTGCTTTGGGAGACATTGGTGAAGTTTAATTTCAAAAAATCTGTATAATTAACACTTTCTCTACATATTGCTCAACAAACTATATTTATTAAAGCTTATTCATTTATTTACTGAACGTTAAACGAGATTAAACATTTGTGGAAATGGGTTTATTATACCTTTCTTTGTAGACAAAGTTAAAATAGTAGAGTACAAATAACTTGACCGATAGTCAAATCTTTTTGAGACCATGTCACTTATGTGATGCTTTTAATATTCAGTACATTTTGCTTTGCAATACTATAACGAATAAATATAGAGAGTAAAGTATGTCAAGTGAATGTAACACATCAATTTTTCTGTTTATTTGCCCATATATTTATGAAAAAAATGCTATAAATAACAAAACAAGTTATGTTTAATTAGCACAGTGTACTCCTCAGTCTATCATTTAACTGAATACCATAACAGAGAATACATAATGCTAAAAATAAGTTATTGGTACAATACAACTATAATTAATTGTACATAAAATTGCGTTTATGATCTAGAATTGTGCTCCAGGAAAATGAGCTGCAATTGTAAGGTTCAACTGTAGATTTTCAAGCTGATATTATAGTTTTATTTACCTTATTATACATTATAACCTGAGAATTGTTGTGGCAAGTAGTAGCATAAATGCAGTCTCCTGATTGCCTCTGCCTTTGAAACCTGAAGGTGTTTAACTGAATACAAGTTCCCAATTATGCAAATAAAATAGTAAAAACATCAATAAAGTGAATGTAGCAATCAAGCTTTTAAAATTTGCACTTTACAACTGAGCTTTTAGTAAGCTGTTATGCTTTAGGAGCGCATACTTTATCGTACGTGTGTGTGTTTTTACATAGGTAGTAACAATATAACGTTTCACCAAAAAATTAAATATTATTGTTAGATAATACACAACTTAGATTCCCTTTTTAGAACCATGTGTGTATATGTGTGTGTTCTAGTCGGTTAAATAAAAATATTAATAATTAAGTTCAGCATATATCTAGGTCACGATACGAATATTTTCAAGAAAATACCCCTACCCCAAGCTATATGTAACATTTTTGAAAACTCTGATTTATTCAAAATTCCTCAAACAATTATGATCAAAATACTAAAAGATATTTACATGACCAATAAAATGCATATCTAGAACTTTCTGGGAATAGCCTCTAAAGACCTCTTTTGCTTAACTGGGAAACCGTAAGAAATAAGCAAAAACTTAACACATAAAAATGTTGATCTCATTAAAACGCACAATTATATATATATATATATATATATATATATATATATATATATAATATATGTGTGTTTTTGTTTTATTGTTTTTTGTGGAGATACCGTTACCGAAATTTTTCTTGTCATTGATTTTAATTTTAAAATTCTTAAACTTTTTCTCTAACGGGCATTTATTATTCCTGTTTTTTTTATTTTACTCCTGGCGATGCAAAGAGAACCGAATTTTAATCACAATGCAAACAGCTTTAAAGGATTTAAAATTGTTTTACCTTGTGCGTACTCTTATTTACTTTCTTCTTATAGGAAACTAAACAATAAAATAATTTCTGCTAATGTTTATCTTGATTAGCTTGAAGTAGATAGAAAATAGTTAGCAAAATATGAATTGTAAGAGTAGATGGTAACAGGTAGAGAAAGTCATGTGAATGAGCACACGATTTTTACTTTCTGCCCTTGATGCCATATTCTTATTAAAATGCTTTGCGAACTGTAGAACACGAGATAGAACACGTATTTATCTAGAAACACTAGGATATCAAGTTATACAAACCAAGTACATTGTAATACTTGTAGAACATATACAAAGCATTCGGGACAAAATCAAAGCAGAATGAGAGGTGTTCCCATTAGAAAGAGACGTTAAACAGGGTGACCCACTGTAACTGAAACTTTTCACATGTCTGCTGAAAAATCAACTAAGTAACCTAGATTAATAATAAAAATGCAGAATAATAATTATTGAAAGCCTTTTAACTCAAATGGTCAGATGACATCATTGTGGACCAATCAGAGAAGGGATTGAAACTCATGCTAAACGATCAAGATAGAATAAGCACAAAATCAAGACTTAAAATGAACCTCAGGAAGTCAAAGTTAATGACAAGCATGGCGCAGTACATGTCTTGTCACGGGGCAAAGAGTTATTCAGAAGGGAAAGATAAAGCATAGCTAATAATATAAATTATAATAAGAAGGGAAATATAAATGTACATTGAAAATGGGAAGGGAAGAAAGATTTCAAACACGTAGAAGTATCCGAGTTGTCACGAGCTGGTAGTACCGTATACTGTTAGGGGTAGTGCATTGACCCGAAGAGGTTAGGTTAAACTGCCCGAGGGTGAACAAAACAGGAAAACAGAAAACAATTCTCTTCGCTTGGCGTAGAGCATCGGCAGAACTAAGATGTGATATTTAGGGTCCGTGGTAGAGCCGACCAGGCTACCTTTAGTAGTGAGGGAAATAGTTATTGTAATACAGACCAGAGTACGGACGATATCACTGCGTCAAAATTAATAAGTAATAATAGTCGCGGTAGGGTGAAGTGTAGTTTCACAGTAGGAAATTTAAGAGGAATGCGTGGGTGTTCGACGGAGGAAAAAGGCCGAACTAATTGAATAAAGCACTTGTGTCGTACCACACCGTGAAAGAGTTTCCATGCTAGTAAAAATCCTGAGCTTGGGCACCCACAAATCCACACCATTCTGAATACCCAAAACCCGGGACACGAACCCGTAACCTGTTATCGCCCCAAGTATCACACAGGAACCAGTTTATATAAACGGTGAACCATTTGAATATGTACAGGGATATATTATCTACCTAGACCAAACTTTATCCTGAATACTAAATGAAATTAAGAAAGCAATTGGAATGGATTTTGAAGCATGAAATATATCCTAACTGATGGCATGAAGGTGAGTCTAAGGACTGTTGCACTATAGATATGTAATACCAGTTCTACTATCGTAGTCAAATAGGGTCACTAAAAGAAAAAAAAAAATATGAGAATGATCCAGATATATCAACGAAAAATAAAGGCAAACTACTACAGGGGCAGAATACGCAACTGGGAGATGAGGAGAAGAACGGTCATGGGAAATGCAATTATCAGGATAGAGCGTCTCAAATGGAAATGGGGAGGCCACGCTGTAATGGTGTATAACACTAGATGGAACAGAAATAAAATGAATGGGCAAGCAGAGGACCGATGGTGGGGACTTCGGTAAGCAGAAAGTGAAATATCTGTGACCGAGGTGTGCAAAAGGCATGGAACCTTGGAAAGAACCCTTAAAATGTTAATGTAAAATATGGGTGATGCATAAGGAGCAGAGCAACTCCGAATAAATTTCGAAAGTTTAATGTATAAATAGTGTTAAAATACTCTGTAGGGCAATAGTTAAGTGTACACCTTAGGATTAGCTCCCCTAATGAGTCCTTTTGAGCTACTCTGCCAACAGGCAGGTGGCCTTATCCCTTTAAAGAATAAATATATTAACAAATAAATGAAATTATTTGCAAGTATATAATACCTTAATTGAATAAATTTACATATTGTATATGAAAAGAAATCAACATTGCAATCAATGGTTTTCGGTGCGTTATATGATTTACTGAAATTGATTCACACAGAAATATTTAGTTTTAAAGCAGAAGGAAAAAGAGCGCTTTACTTCCTCTGTACACGTGCAGAGAGATCACACGAGTAATATTTCTTTTGATGTATGTCGTAAAAACCCAAAGGGAAAAACATGTATCGACCGTGTTTCGTTGCCCTTAGCTGTAATAAATTTTATCGGTCCTTTCACTCTAAGCAGATTCAGGAAACGAAAGATTAAAAAGAAGGGGATAATACCCAAAAGCAGAGTATCGCCTCTGATCGGGTAATTTCCGCTTCTATGCAAAGAAAATGGGCACTATCAATCAGAAGACTTAGTTTCCCATCAGAACAAACATAAAATGGGGAGCAATGAATAGCTTGTTTTCCTAGAGGCTATAAACAATTCTTTTTTGTATATGTTTCTTGTTCTTCCCTGCTTCACCCCTTTTATTGCAACTAACACCACGCAACGGCCGCCTTATGACGCTGTATATCATGTGCTGTGATGTAATGGATTGGGTAATCAATGTTTTTAGGGCCCCAGAAGGGGCATAAAGAGGCTTTATTTTGGGTGAGGGTGTGATGAGGAAGCTCTTACCTCATGTATAAATAAAGATTTCTTTGAAAGGACCCAAGCTTCTTATGTTACTTTTATGGCACAAGTCTAGAGATATCGGTAGACACGTGGCCATTTTCGTCCCTGTTCAACTTTTCTCATTAATTTTCGAGGTATCTCAAGCCTGCGGTGGAGTATATGGGTTCTTAGAGCGCCAAAATATAAGGTTAACCAAAAGTTAGGTGGGGTTTGATAAGATGAAAATTGTATGCATTGTATACATACCTTCTGTGTACACACCCCGATGCTTCCTATTCTGAATGAATTTGATGTTTAGTTTCAGGCGTCGCCACTGGCTTCATTTTGTGCGAAGCAAACAGACTTGCTCGTGCATGCAGTGGGTAAACACATGACACTCAGATAATTCAATTTACAGTGTCACTTCGCAACCCACACAAATGAGTACATCATTTACCAAGGAGAAGACGCTTCTTTTAAATTGTTCTCCATTCCAATTTGTTGCCAAGAGGCTATTTATATGTACTTCTGTGAGTTTTGAAAGTTTTTTGACAAAATGTAAGCCTCATACTGTTTGTGTGGTAAGATGATTACAATGGTGTTAACCAAGTTTGTTTTATTATGTTAATGCTATAATAATTGTCTTTTTTGCAATTATTTATGTGGCGAGTACCAATTTACCACTGTAACTATGAAACTATGTGTATATATTATTAATATGAGATACACAATGGAACAATAATTATTGTACTACAATAACTGCATTAAACTATGAAATGTGGATCACGTATTTCAAATACAAAAGTTGCATACTGTCAAGATATTGAAGGAATATCCTGTTTTTGATTTGCAAAGTTGGTCAGGCATAACCCAGATTCGTAGGTGTATCTAGCAAATTTGCTTCTGCTGCTTTACTCAAAGGGAAACTGCTGGTGACGGCTGTTTTGTCTAAAAAATTATATACATATGGACAATAAAGGAATTATGTAAAACACCGAAGTGGTTTTGTTATTTGCTTACGACAGAAAATTTACGTTTAAAATATAATGTAACCGAGCGCAATTGCTCAGAGAGTCATGTTTGGGGCTCGCATTCGGAAGGTCTAGTGACCCGAGTCATCTGTCTGAGGTTTTTTTGTGACTTCCTTCAGGTATCAGAGTAGGGACATGTTAGATATTTAATAACTCAACCCTAAGTTCCAACTTCAGTCTAAAACAATAATGTAACTGAAAAAAAATCTGATTGTGTTCCATTCACATGAGTTTCTCTGCATATCTGTAACAAATTATTGTTAAAAATCCTATGCTTCTATTTACTTCGTGCTAATTGAGAAAAATTAGCAGAAATAGTCTTATTACTTGCTTCCTTGTGAGTAGATTCAAAATAAGGGAGTACCATAGATTAAAGTGATATTCAAAAGCTGGTTGCTATGTAACTGAAGTTCCTTTGTTTGTAGGAACAGGAGTTGACAAGTTTCTGTATGACAATAGTATGCTTTTTAAAGTTGAAACCAGAAACAAAGAATATCTCAAAAAACGATCAACTTCACGAAAAAAAAATGTATACATGATAAATTTTGTGGTTTAATATGCTCTACATTTTGCGTGAGGCAGGTTTTTGTCCATTTCTTACGGTTTACCATTTATGCAAAATTCAATAAAAACCTTCCATAATAAACATATCTACAGAGAGTATTCTCAGAAAATTTAAGATATATATTTTATTTGTCACATAAATATATTAAATAGAAGAGATTTTAATCAAAATATTTAGAGCAATTTTTAGAAAATCAAAATTTTGGAAAAATGTTCCAAGTAAAGAGTAGTTGGGCTTCGAGGGATTTTCTTGAAAATCTTTGTGTCGCGTGCTTGGAAGTTACCAAAATTAAATACCAAGTTTGGTGTTTAACGGACTTTTCGTTTTTGAGCTATGCTGCCCACAGTCTCACACACAGGGGCATTTTTCTAAAAATGCTTTTTTTTATTCAGTGGGTCTCAAAACATATATTTCTGTTGAAATCTCGGTATCGAATTTTTGGAAGCAATTCAATGCCTTCTCTGTGCACTATGTACATAGTGTAGAGAAAGTAATAAATTGGTAATTGGGATTGCGCCATCTGTCTATAGATAGTTAAATCAGCTAGATCGGATGGCACCTCAGCACCATTTGCTTGTTCTGGAGAAAGTAGAATGGAGTATAGGTGTATATATCCCTTGAAGGTCTGCTGTAACTGTCGGATGGCTCCATCTGAGCACAATAATGGAGAAGCAGTCACATTGTATGACACCCTTGTACCATCTGCCTGGCATGAAGCAAAAGTGGTTGCTGTCCACCACATACAGATCAACGAGTATCATTAATAGAGCTGTTATAATATGATTAAATAGTTAAAGCGTCAATAAATAAAGAGAATAATAAAATATACACTGCATCCCGCATATTAAACAGAAGATCCAACACTTTGCTGCCAAAACGAGCAAAGGTGTGACAGAACTATCTGGGCAAATAGCGAGTAGTAAAGAGGGGAGCCTACGTGCCAATGCGTCTCCACCAGTCTTCTTCTTCTTTTTCCTTTCAAGGTGTAATCCGATGACCTGTTTTGAAGCTAATTAAATTTCGATCACATGTGTTGATAACTCCATCGTCTTCTTGGTCTTCCCAAGTTTCTTGTTCCTTTAGGTTTATAAAACATTAATAGCTTAGGTAATCTTCAATGGGGCATTCTCATAACATGCTCTGTCCATTGCTTCCACTAGTATCGTGTAATATTCGCATCTGAGACGGGAAACCAGACAAGGCAACGTGCGCCTTAAACCCTATGCAAACATCAAAACGTATGAGTGGAGTGGGTAATCTAAAATTCCCGAGCGCGGTCAAACTCTTTTTAAGCAATATGTTCAAAGTGATATCCGCTGACTGGAATGGATAACCTTCTGTGATTTATTGACCTTCCAAGCCATGCAGTTCATTACGAGTAGCTTAGTAGACCCTTGTTGACAAAATAAAGCAAAGGTTGGGATTATTTAATATATAAGGAAGAAGGATTAGTTAACACATTAATGCATTATGTTAATCAGTAATTAGTATGTAATTCGCTCCCATTCAGAGGTAGCGTCTCTAGTCTAGTTATTTCCCTTTGGATATGATACGGAGCCAGGAGAATTGTTTTTGTCAATGTTGAGGTGTTTATTTGTGATTGTATAACGATTTGACAATTTGTAGCATCATTATTTCATGATTTATAACTAGCAGTTATTTTACTTTAAACGGAGTGTCATTAGTCGACGCGTGTGCTTATATAAAATATATATTTGATAAAGGTTGTAGAGAAAAGTATAGTTTATATATATTTGACCACAACCTAATAATTTTTATTTGTTTTTCGTACATAGGAACAGTAAATTGCTTTCAACGCCAAAGCCGTGCAGAACTTCTACCTGTGACTGGGCTATCATGCAAATTAGAGAGTCCATACAGGAAAACAGGACAAAGTCGAACACTTCTCTTTAAGAAGTAAACAACGGTGGTGGTGCTGCTCGACAAACATTAACCGAACGCAGAACACCTTTTGCACGGCACAGGTTAACTGGTAAAAAATAAAGAATGAAGAAAATAATGAAGAAACTGGATACTTTCTAACCTATTAGGGTAAATGGATAATGGTTATCCACTGAGTCATATATATACTGAAGTGCGAATGTTCATTAAAACCAGAAAAAGCAATAAACAGAAAAATTAATTTGAAAGTACTCGGAAGGATTACATTTTTAAATGGACGAGTTAGATAAATGGGACATCACCAATGTCTCAAAACACCGTTTTCTGTTCGCATTCAGATGATCAAATCCAATATATCATGTATTCAGACTGAGATTATTCGACCAAGATTCAAAATCCCGCCTAGATTATAAAATAAGTAAAAAAATAAAAAGAAATACATGAAACAAGAAGAAAACATATCAACTATGGCTATACATGAAAAGTTACTCTAATGGAAAGGCGACTAAAATTAAAAAATCCTGCTAAGTAAACTCTAGAAAACCAATTCCGGATGCCGAAATTCAGAATTCAATCACTTGCATTTAACACGCATGGTTTGCAATTAAGCAGCAAAAATGATTAATCTAAGGTTTTAATATTTTAATGGACTTTTACACTAATCTTCAACAATATAATTAGGCTAGTTATGGCTGTTTTATGTTGAAAGAATATTAATATTATTGCATTACAATTTTTAGTGTTTTTGTAATAAAGAAAACAAAAATCTATGCAACTGCAGTAAAATGTGTCACCACACTGGTTATTTTACTTGGACCCTTCCCTTCCTTTACCTTAGGCACATTTGATTGCCAGTCCACTTTGTATCGCACTAACTATCACAGCTATTCAAGTCGCTTCAGTTGTGATACCGGTGAAAGGGATATAAATACTTGTTTGCAAATTACAGGAAGAACGGCATATGTAGCAAAATAATAAATGCATAAAGGGTAGACAAGGAGGTTATGCAATAAGAACATCTGTCCGGTACGCACTAACCTGCATCAGCCTATTCAAAGTATCCTCAAGGTATCATCTTGCAGTTACGTCAGACGAAATAAAAAGGTATTGGCTCACGCCGGTTTAAACTCAGATCATGTAAGATTTTAAAGGTCTAACAGACCTAGTTCATGAACATCTACACCCATAACTAATCTTAATCCAATGACTTAAAAGGTATGACTTTTTTTCTTTGCTTCACATAACCAAAGAATCTAACTGCAGTTTTATTATATCACAGAGGTGACCAAATTTAGCAGTTTTGTCTCGCATGTCAGTCAATCTGATTCCAAATTTAAACGGAATTGACCTACGATAACAATGGATACGAAAAGCCCACGCTCAGCAAACAGCTCAAACTGCTGCATGCCATATTACTTTCTCTGCAACCTATTTAACATATTTAATATTCCTATGTATGAGTGTGTTTTCATGCTACCTAAATCCTAAAAAGCATTACGGAAAAAATCTGATGTGTACCATTCACATGACTTTCTCCATATCCCTGCAACAGATTATTCTTAAAAGGCTTATACTTTTATTTACTTTATGCTAATCAGAAAAAAATAGAAGAAATAATCTAATTACTCGCTTCCTTGTAATTAGAAGCGAAATAAGGGACAACTGTAGGTTAAAGTGATAGTCAAAAGCTGGTTGCTATGTCAATGAAGTTCCTTTGTCTATATGGATAGGAGTTGACAAGTTCTTGTATGAGAAAAGTATACGTTTTTCATAGCAGAAACAAAAATAAGGAATGTCACAGAAACGACGAACTCCACGAAAAAAATGTATATAACATAAATGGTGTGTTTTTATGTGCTCTACATTTTTTGTGTCATAAGGTTTTGTCCATCTCTTACGGTTTAGCAGTTATTCAAAATTTAGTAAAATTCATTCAGAATAAACCACTCTTCAGAGGCTATTCCCAGAAAATTCAAGATATACATTTTATTTGTCAGGTAAATATGTTAAATATCCGAATTTGTAATCAAAATCGTTAGAGCCATTTTTGAGAAAATCAAAACTTTCGAAAAAAGTTCCATGTAAAGGGTAGTTGGGGGGTGGGGGGATTTTTTTTGAAAATCTTTGTGTTGCATCCTTGGAAGATAGCAAACCTAAATACCAAGTTTGGATTGTAACGGACTTTTTGTTTTTGAGCTATGCTGACCACAGACACACACGGACATAAAATGCTTTTTTTTTGGTTCAGGGGGTCCCAAAACATGTATTTCCGGTGAAAACTCGATATCGAATTTTTGGGTACATTACAATATCTTCTCTATACACTCTGTAGCAAAAATATCGAAAAATAATCCATGTAAACGGTAGTTTGGAGTTGTGCAATTTCTTTTTTTTAAATTTCGTGTCGCATTCCTAAAGATTAAGACCGATTTAAATAAACACATTTTTTCGTTTTTGAGTTATGCTGTTAACCCACACCTATACCCATATATACGCACATGCGCACGCACATACGGATTTTTCTCTAATTTTTTTTTTTTTTTAACTCAAGAGTCCTCGAGATATATATTTCTATTAAAATCTTCACATCAGATATTTGAGCCGAGTACACGTCCCCTACTTACTTGCTAGCAGAAAAAGTAAAAAGGCCTATGTGTGTCCTACTGCGAACAACTCAAAAACCAAAGCTAAAGTATAGAATTGCTTTTTCAAGTTGTGTTTCAACGATGTGACACAAAGCCTTTCAAGAAAATTAACTTACCCCATTCTGTGCTTTATATGGAAGTAGCTTCATTATTTTTCATTCTGAATTGCTTTTGAATAATTCATAAAATCTAAGAGATAACCAGAATTCTACTATAAAAATATAGATGTCGTTAAAGCAGAAAATTTGTATCGCATAGTGTTTTATTTTGATGCTATTTTGGAGGTTATTTGTTATTATTATTTGTCATTGATTTGAATTGCCCTACTTTTTTCAAGTATTAGCCTGCTACTCGTTTTTTCTCGCGACAGAAACATATAATTTCTTACCCACCACATAGCGATTACTTTTTAAAAATCTGACTATCGCTTTAGCCAGTTGCATTCTACTTACACTACAAAACATGTCTAAGGAAAGTTTATCTCTATTACAATAAGTAAATAGTTGGCTTTCATAAGGATAGCTTGTGGAAGAGCGACTATAGAAAAGCATGTTAATGCAAAACATAGAATTTGTATTAAACGCTGGTAAAAATAATAAGTAATAGCCACTCGATTTAATTTCATCGCATTGTTCTTTATTTTATAGCTACTTAATTGTTATATTTTATACGTATATTTACTTTATATGTATACATTATCATTCATGCAAACGCAGATTCATAAATGCTTACACTGCTACTGCGTATCTATTAGAGTCTATTTGGTTATCTCTCTGCAAGTATTAAGCAACGAACCACTCGATGTATGTGAGTAGTGTTCATATTGATACATAAGTGTTAAAATAACATGCTAGACACATTTTCAGTTAGTTGAAATTAGCTCATTATTAAAGTGAATTTATTTGGAAAACTTGTTGAACATTCAGAATGTTTAAGATAACTTAAAATATGATACACAAATTTGAGAGTATAAATTCTGCATTTACTAAATATCTCTGAAAATTCGACATTAGGGTTGTGAATAAAAATATAATAAATAAAAATCTATAATTTCATAATTAATTTTAACGGTTAATATTCTGAATTTACACTTTAATACCTGAAACTGATACAAAACTGATATGAAAATATCCTAAAATGATACTTATTAAGAAAACGTTTCTTTCAGCACATGTTTTAGTGGAAATGTTCCACGCAATCAAATTATTTAATTTCTTCTTAAATCCATAATATCAAAACATTTTGAAATTTAAAATATGAATTTGCATAATTAAAATATAGACATTTGGAATTGTAAGTTTATAATTATTTGTTTAGCATAACTAGCACAGAAATATATATTACTTTTAAGTGCCATGATCAGAATTTTATGGTTATTTAAAAAAAAATACTTATTTAAACTTAGTTGAAACATTTTATATCCTGAAAGTTTTGGCTTACAACACTAAAATTATGTTTTGAAACACAAAACTAAATCTCAAATCTAAAAAAACAAGTTAAAACTGGTGGATAATATGAAGTAAGGTATAATTTTCAGCAACTTGACTGCAAACTTCGAAAAGTATATCTTATTGGCGATATTATTTAAAAATATTTAATGAACTATAAAAATCCTGAGTATATTATAACCATTTTTAATATTTGAAGAGGTTCCCTAACAGTTAGTTTTAGACGGTATATTTTTGATTATGAGTTTATGTTTCTAATCTGTAAGTTTAAAGAAAACATATTTTTAATTTATTTGAAGAAGCTTTAGATTATAGGTGTATAAGCATTGTAAATATTAGCCAACTGAAATATATCCCAAAATATACTCATAATCATAACCGACGATATTACATTATTGCAGACACAAAAGGAGTATGCCTAAAATTGAACGATATCCTTATATTTATCGTTATCTATCTACTCATCTTAATCTGCATAAAAATGGAAGTAGAAACTCTTTGTATAAGAGAACCCGTGGTTTATCGTAGGATTTAATTATCAAAAGTAAGATATTTTTTTTTTTTTATAATACCAAATTGTTACATTTCATTAGCATTGTTGTAACCTGCAGCCTACCTCATCATACTTCAAAATTAATCATAAATGACCCTTCTTGTACAATGAGTGAGTAGAAAAGTTAACTTTTGTGTCTTTTCTTCTTGACATAAGTAATTACGTAATAAACAAATTAGTTGTATCTTCAGCTAATGAGGCACTTATAACAAAAGTTCATTCAGTGCTATCTCTCTGTTAAATGCAGAACCTTCAATATGAAGAAATTCATTCTCGACCAACATGGAGAAAGCAGTTCCACATTTGGTTAATTGTTTGACGAGATGCAGAACGGCTTTCTCTAACAGAAAGGCTGAAAGCACTTGAATCAGCATCCTGCAAGCCCACTTTACCCATTCATATGCGTTATGTGAATAGAACGTTGTCTAAAATACAGCCAAGATGCAAGGAAAAAAGAGGAAGCTATTTCTTCACCATGTGTTGTGTGGGCACTGCCCTTTGGATGCATGTTCGTTCAACTGAATATTAAAACAGGCAGTTAACTTGAACACAAAAGGAAAGCACTGCCTTATTTTTTCTATACCTTCCCAAGCGTTTCTCTTCATCCCTCTGGGCCTTCGTTCAGAACGTTTTCATTTCTTCAATCATCTCTTGCCTTCCTTCTAATCCGTTTCTCGCTTCGCTTGCCTGAAAGGTTTCTTTCTTTCTTTTTAACACGGCATTCAGAGGCGGTTTCTGCTAAGGAGCAATGGAACAGTGAGGATTTTAACAAGATATGTACATTTAAGCTTAATGTCTGCATATCCGTTCATTAGAATAATTTTAAAACAGCCTAGTTTTGGGTGATTCTAGCACTAAACTTGCAAATATGCTCTAACCTTTTTTGTACCTTAAAAAGCACTGATTTTGCAGCCGGTTTACATGGAATCTACGCTCTAGCAGGTAAAAGATAATGAATAGACATGTAAATACTGTTACCTGCTGTAAAGAATATGATCACCAGAGCAAGGGAAGAGTTGCCTTTAACGTTTAAACTGATTGGTCATATCGGACGATGAATGAAATCAATGATATGATGCTCAAATTTTCTTGGGGTCCATGAAGCTCTCAGAATTACCTTATCCAGGTAATTCATTCTAACCGAAATTTCCCGCATTACACAGGCGGCGGTAATATTCCCTTTTATTTTGGATATAATAATGAAAAGAAACTCCTTAAAATTAAATAAACTTGGAGGTTTTTTGAAATGTTGACTGCTTAGATGTCTCTTTTAGATCCCGTTTAAACTGGAGACATATTTTGAACGAATATATATATATATATATAAATATATATATATATTTACTTTCTCTATACGTACTATATACATAGTGCATAGAGAAGGTATTCTAATGCACCCAAAAATCCGATACGGAGATTTCACCGGAAATAAATGTTTTAGGATCCCCTGAATACAAAAAAGCATTTTTAGAAAAATGTTTGCGTGTATGTATATATGTGTGTGTCTGTGGTCAGCATAGCTGAAAATCGAAAAGTCCGTTAAATACCAAATTTGGTATTTAAGTTTGGTATCTTTCAAGGATGCGGCATGAAGATTTTTCAAAAAAAATAAATAAAAAAACCACCCCAACTATCCTTTACATGGAACCTTTTTCGAAAATTTTAATTTTCTCAAAAAAGGCTAATGATTTTGAATAAAATCTTTTATATTTAAGATATTTACATGGAAAACAAAATGAATATCTTGAATTTTCTGGGAATAGCCTATAAACACCTCCTTATTTTGTATGATTTTATTGAATTTTGTATAATTGGTAAACTCTAGGAGATAGACAAAAAATGTAAATCACTTATGTCATATACATTTTGTTCGTGGAGTTGATTGTTTTTGAAATATTCCTTGCTGTTGGTTTCAGCTTTACGTTTCTCATATAGGAATTTGTCAACTCCTGTCCACACAAACAAAGGAACTTCAGTCACATAGCAATCAGCTTTTGACTTTAACAATAATTTGTTGTAGAGGTGTAGAGAATGTCATGTGAATGGAACACATCAGATTTTTTCTTAATATATATATTATTATATACAGAGAAAGAGAGTGGGAGAGAGAGAGAAAGAGACTAATGCGCACTAAAAAATTAAAAGTTATGAAGTAGAACAAGTGAAACGAAAATAGCATTAACATGCACAGATAAAAGGTCCCCTATAAATGTTAAAATACCAACGAAAGGGAAGAAATGATACTGGGCGGAATGTGGGGGAGATGATAAAATGACCAAAACGCTGAGAAATTTTGTTGATTTCTCAATTTCTTAAACTAGAATAACCAGAACTGAAGTGATGAAGTCCTATAAACTGAATTTCAAAAACAAGTTGGGCATACTTTTAATACCATGTAGCCGTTTTTCATTTAGTATTTTCAGAATTAGCATTTCAGCGGAATTAGAACGTGTTTTGCCGAAAGAAAGATTTCCCTATGGAACGATTTAAAAAAAGTAATGAAACTGTTGTATAGTATATTGCGTAGTTGGTGGTTGCGTGTGTTGAAAACTTATAAAGCATATTAACAAGTACCACGTTACTGATTAAATCTTTTTTATTAAAACTTAGAAATGTACTATTAATTATGTAAATCCACAATTTTCACAATTATAAGTGATTTCAGTTTCTGTTATTTAATCAGCTTCTAGCACTGCTTTATGCTATTCATTTGTATCCACAATGTTCAATGATTGAACGCCCCCCTAAAAAAAAAATCTGATGTGTTCCATTCACATGCATTTTTCTACTTCTGTGTAAAAAATTATTGTTAATAAGCTTGTTCTTTTATTTACTTCATGCTAATCGAGAAAAAATTAGCAGAAATAGTCTTATTACTTGCTTCCTTGTAAGTAGAAGCGATATATGGGAGTATCATAGATTAAAGTCAAAAGCTGGTTAATAGGTGACTGAATTTCCTTTGTTTGTATAGGCACGAGTTGACAAATTCTTGTATGAGTTTTTTATACCTGAAACCAAAAACAAGGAATATCTCAAAAACGATCAACTCCTCGAAAAAATCATATAACATAAATTGTGTGTTTTAATGTGGTCTACATCTTTTGTGTGGTAAGTTTTAGTCTATTTCTTACTATTTAGCAGTTATGCAAAATTTTGTAAAATTCATCCAGAATAAAGTATCTTCAGAGGTTATTCCCAGAAAATTCAAATATACATATAATTTGTCAGGTAAATATCTTTAATACACAATACTTTAATCAAAATCGTTAGAGCCATTTTTGAGAAAATCAAAATTTTCGAGAAAAGTTCCATGTAAAGGGTAGTTGGGGGTGGGGGGATTTTCTTGAAAATCTTCGTATCGCATCCTTAGAAGATATCAAACTTAAATACTAAGTTTGGTATTTAACGGTCTTTTGTTTTTTGAGCTATGCTGTCCACAGACACACAGACACATACACACGGACTTTTTCCAAAAATGGTTTTTTTTTTAATCAGGGGGACCCAACACATGTATTTCCGGTGAAATATCGGTATCGAATTTTTGGGTGCATTACAATACCTTCTCTATACACTACGTATATGGTATGTGTTGATAAAGTAAAAAGAAACAGATGTAATTATTCTTTCCCACTCGGCCGTGTGTAAGACAAGAATTGAAATCACGCTGATACAGGTTTGAAAAAGGGGCGTGGTACAGTTGCACTGCTGAGATTCAATGAATTTAGATGTAGAATACAAATAAAATACCCGAGAACACGCTCTACATTGTATAATTAATGAAATAAAATTGTTAGAAAAAATTCAGATTTTTGCACAAATTTTCCTAAATAGCGCTATAAACATTTGTGTTACGATATCGTTCGTATATTGTCATTGATATTACCTTTTTTTGGTATTGAAATGAACGGATACATTGTGCACACTACTATAAAAAGTAAATATTCTCTGTTGTAGAATTGTAAATACAAACTGCAAATAAACCAGTGTAGAATTGGTATCAAATAAATACAGAAAACTAGTACACAAGCATCGCAAAGAGTTCTAAAGCGGATGTATAGTTAAGTGCATAAAACTTCACTCATATACCACTGCTACAATTTAGATGACGTTGAAACACACCGCTTTCAAGAGCAACTTTGAAATCCAGATTCTCGGACTTGAATGCGATCCCAGCATATTTGTTACGCTTCGTTTTAATCCTCTGATATCCGTTCATTCTTGAAGTTCAGTCCTTCAAAATTTATCTAGTTCACCAAAGTAATTAAGCATGAAGGATGAAACTACTCTTACATAAAGCAGAAATCAGGTAATTCATCGATGTTGTTTATACTCCGTATATGTATTAAAAGTATTAAACTTTAATCTCCATGGTAGCTCCAACACTTTCTCTTTTAATATTTAATACCTTTTGTGGATCATTTATACAGGTATAATGATAATGTATTGTAATTAAGTATTTAAACTTCTTGCAAATAAAAGAAAGTGCCAGTAGCTAATGGCTGAAATGGGTTTGTTTAAAAACAACACAAGTAAACAGTTTTGATTAAAATAAAAGAATAATTCATACATGTTCTATAGTCTCTATGTAATGCCATGTTAATCTCAGATGTCGGTAAAATCTTAAAATCCGGTGTGTTCCATTCATATGATTTTCTCTACATCTCTGTAACATATTATTGTTAGTTTTCTATCTACTTCATGTTAATCGACGTAAACAGCAGAAGTGGGCTATTACTTGCTTCTTTCTAAGTAGAAGACAAATAAGGAAAACTGGTTGCTATGTGATTGATATTCATTGCAAAGCATAGCTAGGAGTTGACATCTTCCCTAATGAGAAAAATTCAAGTATTTTAAAACTGAAACCAATAACAAGGAATGTCTGGAAACGATCACTTCCGCGAAAAAATATATTTGACATAAATGTGTGTTTTAACAAGATCTACATTTTTACTGTAGTAAGTTTTTAACGGTTTACTGTTATGCGAAAGTTTTCAAGAATGAAGACGTTTTTAGACTATTTATATAAAATACAAGATAAACTTTTATTTCTTATGTGGTAAATATTCTTAATCCGGTATTTTAATCAAAATCATTTGAACTATTTATGAGAAAATATTTTTTTTTAATTTTTTTCCAAGTAAGGGGTAATCTGATGAGGGGGATTTTATCCAAAATCTGGGTGTCTCATTCTCGAAATATACCAAATTTAAATACCAAGTTTTGTATTTTACAGAATTTTTGTTTTTGAGTTTTCGTGGTCACAGATACATGGACATATATATGTCCATGTATTTGTGAACATTATATATTATTTCTGTGTGTGTGTGTGTGTGTGTGTGTGTGTGCGAGACCCTAAAACGTTTATTTCCAGTGAAATTTTGGTTTTGAATTTTTTATTGGAATGCAGCACCTTATATACGTACAACGTACATTGAACTTGCATGCTATAGAAGGTAAAACATGTCTTAGTAATATCTTAAAGAGCTGTATATTATAATGAAGAGTTTTCTTATCTCTCCTGAAAACTTGAAGTTGTTTAACTTATGTTTCTGCTATAAGCAATTCAGTTCATATCTGCCATAAGTAAGTCATTAACATCACCTAATGTAGATTACTCGTATGTGTTAGAAACGCAGGAGGTTTTGAGCACTGCGGCTAAGAATAGGCATATTGCACGCTCTTAACCTCCTGGAGGAAGAAATAAGGGGAGAGAGTACGAAGAAGGAGCTAGATCAGATGGCAGTAGACGCAGCGCAGCGGGGTTCCTAAATTTTCCAGATGGAGAATGGGATAGTTCCATGCTAAGGCTCACCCGTTCTCGTCTCACCCTTCGCACACTATCCACCGCACCTAACCTTGCTACTCTACATGATGAAAATAAGTGAGATGATAAGAAATAAGGAACAGGCAAATACGTAATATATAACCCACTCCACCATTTACTTACCAATCTATTAAGCACTATTACTCAGAAATAAAATATAATTGCATTTAATGTTTCATTTATATAACTATTTATAATTACTAAGGTCACATTAGTGGTTTTGATTAAATGTTAACTACCTAGTTTGGTTGCAATCTGCTTTAGTTTCCAAACACGCTCCATTCCCTCTTACAGAATCTGCAGGAGGTTACTGAAAGCAAAAGAAAAACTCCCCAACCCTTTTGGGATGAAGAGCCAAAGGGCTGACCACTCGACCGCAGAGCTAGTTCAGGAAATTATTGATTATGATCCTGAAGTTCAAAGGAATGAAAACAAATTTTGTGTATCAGCACTCTCGCTGTATCAAACCAGTATCACAGAAAGAGCTTGATATAAATTCAAAGGTTAAAACAGATTGTTATGAACTCCCAAATGCCACATAAATTATTTCAACTGATTAATCCCTTTTAAAATCCTTAACCCTATTTTTACTTTGTCATTTACCTATCTTAGGTAGAGAAACTACTGGTTTTTACAGAAAATATTCTAAACCAAGATTTCAGTAAAAAAAAAATTAATTTGAAAATGCTCAAACAAAAAAATAAGAATTTTTATACAAAAAAAAAAAAAAAGATCCCAAGTTTGTGTCTGTGTGAGGGCTTAATTAAAAAAAGCAAAATCACAAATGCCGTGTTCGTTTTCCAGTAATACAATGCAATACGATTTTCAAAAGCATTCCCACGCCTCAATTATCTTTATAATTAAATCCCCAAAAAATCTACTGTGGCATTCTTAAGATTTCTTTGCCTAACATAAACAGTTATTCTTCTTATTGTCCCACCCAATTCTTGTTAATGAAGATAAACATTTACACCAATTATTGCGTATTTTCAAGGAATAGAGTAAACTATTTAAGAGCGGGTCGCTATATGATGCCTAGCTTTCGTTTTCATTGCATGGCTAAGTGAATAAAACGAATAGCTGTTGCTTTCTTAAGAAAAGTAAACGCATTGAAAAATTCAAAAAAAATTTGGTGATGAAAGTTTTGAGATGTTAACATCACAAAAAAGATTATTTAGCATGAAGTGTATGCTTTAAGAAGATACACAGTTCTATATATCTAGTAATATTTTTCCATCACTTACCAATTGTGCAAATATAATTAGAATTAAGGACTTCAGGCGTATTTACAGAAAATTCAACATACAGATTTCATTTCCATTGGAATAAAACGAAACATAGTCGAATTGAAATCGTTAGAGCCAACTTTTAGAAATACAAATTTTCAAGTAAAGGGTAGTTTACAGTGTAGCAATTTTCTTGGAATGTTTCTCTTGGCTACGCAATGATAAGGGGAATAACCTTAAATACTAAGGTTTGTATTTCATAAAATTTTCTTTTTTGAGTCAAACATCTTATAACAACAAATACACACACACGCTCGCCAGCGCAGAACATTTTCTTAAAATACTCCTCTGGATTCAGGAATCTCGAAACATATATTTCCGGTAAAACTCAATATAGAATTTTTGGGTAGAGCATTTCCCTTACTTAACTATGGGTAGAAGAGAAAACAAACATTGCTGTATTCATTTCCTCAAAAATAACATGTGTTTTATATATTTCAGATAATATAATTTCAATATAATTACAACTCAGATCCTTTTATAATTAATAAAATGCATTTTTTTTTAATTTTTCTAAGAATAGCCTGTTAATTGAAGGAATTCTGTTTGCTTTTACATCCTAAAATATGAAATTCTAAATAAATCCTTAGATACAGACAAGGCCTTCTGCATAACATAACAGGACTTCGTTAAATTGCTTAGCAAAACATCTTCATCACAGCATTAACTTCTCATTACCTTAGATAGATTTGAAGTGATAAGTCAACATTTTGATTCTCTCGTGATATTCTGGAAAGATCAGAATTTTAACTACCTGAATTTAACTAAACTTAAATACCTTGTCATCCCTCTGATATTTACAACGAAATGACTAACGAAGGCATTTATATAACCATTTATTTCGATTACAAGGAAAAATAATTTTTCTCAAGACAGTTAGTAGAAGAGAGGAAGTTAAACAGAGAAAAATCTATGTGAATGTACAATATACGTATAAGTCTAGGAATACCAACTTTTAGTAAAGCAATTACAGCAAAATTGCTGAATGCTCAAGCCTGCGCACTGCATAGAAGGCAAGGACAAATAATTCCTTCGGTGAAGTAGCAGTATACAATATTTTGCGTTTGAAATACGTGATCAACATTTCATAGTTAATGTAGATTGGTAGAACATTCCTCTATTATGTCTGACATCAGTTCTCATACGTACCTACATGAATATATTTTCATAAGTTTGGTAATAACGCATTTTAGACTATTGTTTATAAGCACTATTACTCAAAACCGAAAACCCATTGAACACCAAACTAATTAGGTACTGCACCTTCTAAATGTGTGAAACCCCAACTCCCATTAAATGGTAATAACTGATAGTCATAACATAAATAATTGCAACAATGACAAGTATTATAGTATTAAAATAAAAAACGGTCTGCTTAACGTGATTAATACTGTTGTAATCACATTGTAACGCCAACAGTATGAGAATTAATTTGTAACGAAAAATTTATCATTTATACTAGTGAATATGAAAATACTACCTGGCAATTAATTGGTATCAAACACAATTTGTAAAAAACGTTAATCTCCTTAGTAAATGTCGTACTCACTTGAAGGAGCTGCAAAAAGACATTGTAAATTTAATTTTCTGAATGTAGAACTTTGCCGTAAATTAAACACTTATTCCGCCATTTCCTATAAATAAGAAATATTTCTTCTAGGTAGGCATAAACGCAGGACAAACGATGCACTGTACAAGTAGAGTGATAATTCCTGCTTGTTCGGTACAAAATAAAGTGAGTCGGTGAGGTATAAATTAATCATCAAAATTGAACATTTAGCACGCACGCGAAATGTTAAGCATAAGGTTCGGTTTAACATTAACGTATAAATATGAGAAGCATATTTACAAGTACTAAGTTTCAGCTATCAGGGTTTCATTTTTTCGTTACACCTGGTTGAACAAGTAGAGAAGCTTTAGAAAACATCTGATGCGCAGGATACTCTACCCTCTACAGCCTCTACCTTTCATCGGTGCCCATAAAAGTATTATATCTACTCCACTTTAATCGAGATAAATTTATGTAAAAGCAGCTATGGTACAGATTTCTTATAAATGCATAGGAAATAGTGACAGAACTTTTAGCATTGGAAGCTCTATCTGGCTTTAACATTCCATGCGTTTTGCATTTGCGAGAAACAACTGAAAATCAACAGGATTTCAAAAGAATACAAAGTATTAAACAACTGCAACAAAATACAAGGGATATTTGGCTTAGACCGACGAAAAGGTTATTGGAATACATTGTATACTTTAACGAAATCATATTTCATGTATTGCAATTTCGTCTATCGGTTGACGTATAAATATATATATATATATATATAATTTATACAAAATGACTGCCCAATGAAGTGTTTTACACTGACTATTCCCATATAATTAAAGATAATACTTTAGTTTCATCTTAATAGCTTTAATTTATTGTATTTTATTCAAAATTAAAATCATTAGTGCCACATTTGCCAATATAAAATTTTTCGAAAAATATTCCCTAAAACGTAGCTGAGGTGTGAGGTTATTTTAGTAAATCGTCGTGTAGCATATTTGAAAGATACTAAACATATATAACAAGGTTTTGTATTTTTCGACGTTCGTTTTTGAGTTATGCTCTTCACAGACAGTCGCAAGCGCGCGCGCACACAACCTAGGTCCGACCACATAGTAGTTATAGCGGAGGTTAAACACTATCAAAAATAATCAGACTGGCTCCGTGGCCAAGTGATCAGCGAGGTGGCTTCACACCCGGAGGTCCCGGATTCTATTCGCGGCTGGGGCGGGTAGTTTTTATTTAACCAGAATCATTCGCTATCCCCCAAAGAATCTGTAAGTATGTATGTGAGAATGAAGCTGTGCATGTTTGAGGGAAATGAAATGATTATACCCAACGTAAAAACCTACAGACAACGAGTTGTTTCTAATGCAAAGCCTTAGATGTTAAATGAAACAATAATAATGATAATCACATACACACGTGCCATTTGCTAAATAAAATGATTTTCATTTATTCGTATATTTAAATAAAATGTATTTACAGTGAGTCTCGGTATTGAATTTTTGACTGGAATACAATACCTTCTGCTCCTTCTATCTACGGAGGAGAATAAATAAATCACCATTTGATGTTACGAACATAACATATTTTGTAATTTAACTCTCTTCTGCATGAATTATTTTGCTACATATCTCACTCTTCTTTTAGTGCTTGAACTGATTTCTATATCCTGATGGCATGTGCCTTAATGTACGCGGTATAAATAATCATGGTTGATAAGCGATACTTAATTACTGGCCATCCATTCAAACTCGAACCTCGTAAGGAATGCAAGTCCCAGCGATTGCAGTTAAATCTGCCTGTGGTTAAGAATGGGGTCGGCCCACGTAACATAGCCGGTGTGTAGGCACGCGTGGATAATGACGAGGATACAATTGACTGCAGCTGCATGAATTTTGCTTTTAGTTTTTAAAACTACTACATTAGTATTGAACTAAATTAGTTTAATTATTAACTAAACAGTTCAAATACGGGTGTATTGTTAAATGTCAGTAAGATATGGAAATAACCAGCACAACGATTTGAATAATATTTTTGTTTCCAAAATGACAGAGAGTTAACTTATGTACAGGCTCTGAACACTAGTTCTTGAAAACCGCCACTGGCAGGATGTAAGGGTCCCGGTGTTTCCGTTCTCATTTTTCGTCATTTATTTTCCTTAATCCCGTCTTCCTCCTCCCTTGTAGGTGATAGAGGAGGGATTTAAGACGAAGAATGTCTATAGGAATACAAGAGCCACTGGCAATGCTACTAATGATTTCTCAAATACAAGTATTTCCCTCTGCTGTCGTTCCCTAAAGTTTGGGGAACACAGGGCTCGTTACACCCCCCTATTCCTCCACTTCTCATTTGTTTTGCACTGCCAACTTTATGACGATCGTTATAGTCACCAACATGGCTTGGCTGAACACTGGTGTTCCTCTTCTATTCCTCTTTTATTTCTTATTTCTTCCCTTCTCTCCATTTCTCTTCTGTAGTTTCACTTTCCCATTTTCCTTCCTCTCCATTACTTTAAGCTTGATTTTTTGTGCAATCTCTATAGCCGCCTTTAATATATACCTACATTCTTTCACCTAGATAGACAACTGATGATATATGGAAATCAGAGAGCAAAAACTTTTGTTGCTGATATGTTTACTTTCTGTACATAGTACAGAGGTACAGAAGATACTGCACTTCATTCAAAAGTTCAATATCAAGATTTCATCAAAAATGCATGCTTTAGGTACCCTGTATCCAAAAAAGAAAGCATTTTTAGAAAAAAGAAAAATGAGACGTCGGTAAAATATCAAACTGGGTATGTGAGTTTAATGTATTCCATATATTATATTATATTTGAAAAAAAGACTCTGCCCTCCCGCAACTTAACATGGGAAACATTCCGAAACTTATTATTTTCTCAAAAACGGCTCTAACGATTTGGGGTAAAATATCTTATATGAGCGATATTTACGTCCCAAAAATGTACATCTTGAATTATTTTGGGAATAGTCTCTGAAGATTTCTTTATTCTGGATAATTTTGCTGAATTGTGCATAAATGGCAAACCTTAGGATACAGAAAAAAATCTGTAAAGAAAACTGTAGACCGCATTAAACCCACAATTTATTTTTTTTTCGTGGAATTAATCATTACTGAGATCCCTTATTATTGGTTTCAGATATAAAATACTTAACATTTTTTCTCATAAGGGAATTTGTCAACTCCTGGCCATGCACAGGAACGGTTTGCAAATACATATATATATATATATATAGAAGAATAAGCTTTTAAACAATTTTTATAGAGCTGCAGAGAAAATCATGTGAATGGAACCATAGATACTTATAATTTGGGTAAATGAATATTTCCTTCCGATTTTCTTGCAAATGGGTCACGTTAACTATTATTTTAAAAACACTACAACATGCTTCAGCCTTTTGGAAAAAAATCTGAAATAAGGTCTACTTTTCAGAATATTTAGCTGGTTAATTTGCCAATACGGTAAGTAACAAGTATAATATAACTTAATATAATCATTTTAATATTTAAAAAAGTTCAGAAGATAAACTAATGTACATTTAAACCTTCGTATAAAAGATGACATTTTGGGAAAAATTCGCTTTAACAAGCTATCTTCCAAAATTTGCTCTACAGTAAGTTTCGTGCAGTTATATTGGAGTAAAATGTAACCTTATAAAAATCTGATGTATGCCATTCACATGACTTTCAGTACATTTGTAACAAATTATTGTTAAAGCGCTTATTCTTCTATTTAATTCATGCTAATCGAGATAAACTTTAGCATAAACGATAGTATTACTTTATTGTAAGTAGAACGGAAATTATCGATTAAATATTTTAGTAAAATATTTTAAAAGCTGGTTGGTATGTGATTAAAAAATGTGTTTCTGTGAATGGCTAGGAGTTAAAAAATTCCCGAATTGGAAAAGTTTTAGTTTAACATTTAACTGAAACAATAACAAGGAATATCTCTCAAATTTATTACACATATGCCAAATCAGTAGAGAAACTTAATCATCTTGGTGATCTGAAAGTCAATCATGAAGCTTTTCTAGATGAATATATGAACCAGAATGGGAAAATACTGAAAAAACTAATAAAGGGTGTCGCTAAGAATAGCATACATCCCATTCAGGCAGGACGACGGTCAACCTTCTCCAGATAAAATCTGTGCCACTCCAGTAGCTCACAGTAAAAATTAGAGTTTGGTATTTTACGGTCTTTCATTTATGAGCTATACTCCGCTCAGACACACACATACACACACTCGGATCTTTTTTATTTTTTTATTTTTTGTTTTGGGATTCAGGGGGTCTAAAATGTGTTTCCGGTCAAATTTCGGTATAACATTTTTGGGCACAACACAATACCTTCGCTATGTATATGGTACGTGTATAACTGATTACAATTTCGAAGAGTGGAAGAAAGCACAGTTAATACTTTTAGAAAAGCCTAGAAAACCGAATACGAAATATAAAAATTATAGTCCCACCTCGCTCTCTGCCACATTGTCAAAAATCTTCGAGAAAATCATAATGACAGAAGATAATTAGATACTACCAGACACACAAGCCGGATTTCGAATAGCCATAGCAATACAAGACCAAATAAGACTGAAATAGATGATAAAACAAATAGAGGCTTCACCACCTTCCTTGATATATAGGGCGATTTTGATTCATGTTGGACAGAGCACCTGTTATATAGAATGTTAAAAAATGTAAATACCGGAAAGAATAACACGAAGTTTCCTCTCAAACCGGACAGCACATCAGGATTAACAGCAAATTATCTATACACAAAATTAGAAGCAGGAACTCCTCAAGACTGTGCCAAATCAGGACTGCTATCCAAAATTTTCAGTTCTAACATATCTCAGTCAATCCACGCCAATGTCCAACTAGCATAATACGCTGACGACACCGTTTATTGGAGCTTCAATGGAAACTAAAGGAAGTAAAAACAAATTAGAGAAACAACGCCAACTCTTTAGAAATTAGGCAGACAAATAGAGAATTACAATTAATGAAGAAAAGTCCCAAGCCAAAATATACAGTAAACAGCACAAAGATCAAAATAGGAATACGACAAACAATCTATATCAGTGCAGTCGAATATAAAGTACATCGAAATCACTCTGGCAGACAAAATATCAACCACAAACACTTCCAATAAAAAATTAAAGAAGCCAAAATTTTCACATTCTGCCGCAGATTACTCTCTAGAAGGACTACAGTCCAAAGTATTAACTCAGCTATACAAGATAATAATAAGGCCCATCTTAATGTACGCAACAATAGCTCTATTTCCAATAACACCAAAATCCACAACAGAAAGAATAACAGTATGAAAGATAGTGCATGCGAACTCCAATGAAATTATCACCCTGGTCTTCTGAAATATACAGGATGGCAAAACCCAAACCAAACCAATAGAAGAAACCATTAAAACGATGACCACTAAATACCTGGAGACTGCAATTGACTGCCATACAGAAACCAACTAATAGAAAAAACAAGGAACAGCAGCCACAAAATAAAAAAAAGTTTAGTGACCCCCCCCCATTAAGACTATACTCAAGACATATGGAAAAGATAAGGAAAAAGTGAGACATGAAATTCGTGATCACTTTCAACTAAATTAAGGATGATAAAGTAATGTGTACTATATTTATACAAAATACAATAGTATCTATTTTAATGTGGAAGACAATTAGGTTATGCTATGTTTATGTAAAAGACAAATAACTACGTTATGCTATGTTTAAATGTAAAAAATCTTATGTGCTCCATTCACATGACTTTCTCTACATCTCAATAACAAATGATTGTTACAAAGCTTATGCTTCTATTTGCTTCATGCTAATCGAATGAAGATTAGCAGAAATAGTCTTATTACTTGCTTTCTTGAAAGTAGAAACGAAATAAGGGAGTGCCTTAGTCTAAAGTGATATTCAAAAGCTGGTTGATGTCACTGAAGTTCCTTTGTTTGTATGGACAGGAGTTTGACAAATTCCTGTATGAGAAAAGTAAGTTTTTGATGGCTGAAATGAATATCAAGGAATATCTCAAAAACGATCAACATCACGAAAAAATGTATAGTACATAAATTGTGTGTTTTAACGTGTTCTACATTTTTGGTGTGGTAAGTTTTTGTCTATTTTTTACGATTTAGCAACTATGCAACATTCCATAAAATGTATCCAGAATAAAGTAGTCTTCAGAGGCTATTCCGAGAAAATTCAACATATACATTTTATTTGGCATATAAATATCTTAAATATAAGAGATTTTAATGAAAATTGTTAGAGCCATTTTTAAGAAAATCAAAATTTTCTAAAAATTTTCCAAATAAAGGGTAGTTTGGAGTGGGAGGAGCTTTCTCAAAATCTACGTATCGCATTTCTGTAAGATACTAAACTTAAATACCAAGTTTGGTATTTTACCGACTTTTCGTTTTTGAGTTATTGTGTTCATAGACACACGGACACGCCCACGGACCTTTTTCTGAAAATGCTTATTTTGTATATAGGGGACCCTAAGACATATTTCCGGTGAAATCTCGGTATCGAATTTTTGGGTGGAATTTCAATAATTTCTCTTCACACTATGTACCTAGTTTGTATAGAGAAAGTAAAAGGATGATACCCCGTTACCCTTTCCATAAATAAGAATAAAATATAAGGTTGAAGAGGGAAAAATAAGTCCTGTAACAGCCATGGGAGTGAGATAAACGCACAGAATCCCCATAGTTTAAGAGCACCTCAGACGCCCGCAGATGTGCTAGGTGATGACAAGAAACGCGTTTAGGCGAAGATTTTATACATAATGGACATACAAAAAGTGAAATATGCACCTTCGCTTTTAACAGTACTTATTTTAATATTCACTAAACTGTTATATCCAAATGGTCTCATTTTGAAACAGCCCGTAAATATGTGTCATAGTTATATTAAAGACAACTAATTAGCATATGCAGTAAATTTTCAAAACAAAGAATTTCGGCTTCTCACGTATGTGAGCAAGAGTGAGAAGTGGATAAAAAGAATATATTACTCGCAAGGAAACGCAGCACTTTCTTTAGCAGTTGCATAAATGTGTACCTTTTTACATTTCCCAGCATGTATTATGTTGGTTGTACAGGGAAACCGCATTTGAAGGAGACGAAGATGGAGAACCGAGTTTCACCGAGACCCAAAGGCATGCTGCTGCAGGCCGCACTGTGAACAATAATCGAGTTTCATGCTGGAGCTGGTACCTGGGGTCAGTTAGTGGGAAGCGAGGCAAAGACGAGCTAAAGGGATTTTCCTCATTTAGAATGCACATAGGGAAAAGCCTCATAGACAGAATTTTATGTTTAGTTCTTCATTTCTGTCGTCATCAACAGTGCGCTCAATAAAACAGCAGCGCTTGTGATCAAACGCGTTTACAACTGCGCTTTTGCTAGGTGATGGCATCTCCAATTCTATTTGCCCAGCACACAGCATTTATTGTTTTGATTTCACTCCATCTCTTCTATAGAGGTGATGTTTGAAGTACGGGTTTAATACTCTTGTACTTGATTAATATTTAAGCACCCAAGGAAAAATAGCATCACATACTGGTATACATGAACTTTTGATGTTTGAAAATCCATAAATATAATATTGGCTATCATTTAATCGATACCTTTTCCCCGAACAGAGGGGTACATACTGTGGGCAACTATACCATTGTACTTGCACATTTGGATAAAAAGATCTGATGTGTTCCATTTACAAAGTAATCTTCTGTAACAAAATAATCTTACAAAAGCCTATTGTTCTATCTACTTCATGTATATCAATTAACAGAAAAAGGAATGACAAATTCCCATTTGATAACAGTTTAAGTCTTTTAAAATTGAAACCAACAACCAGGGATATCTCTGAAATGGTTAATTTGCAAAAAAAGTATTTTGTGTTTTAAGAGATCTAAAATTTTGGGTAGTAAGTTTTAGTCCAACTTTTACGGTTTACCAGTCATCTGGAATGAAAACATCTTAAGAGTCTATTCCCAGAAATTTCAAGACAGATATTTTATTTGATATGTAAATATCTTTAATATACGGTAATTGTTTGAACTATTGTTGAGAAAAAAGATGCTTTCAAAAATGGAAAATATAAATAGCAGGCGGTTTTTGAGCGATGCTGTTCACGCGCACACACACGGATTTTTTTAAACTGTATTTGGACTCGGGAGATATCAAAAAATGTACTTCCATAGAAATCTCGGGAATGTTTAAATGCAATATAATATCTTCTCTACCATTTATGCAAGTACATAGCACCCAGCAGAAAAAGTAAAAATACGGCGTATTCCCTTTTATCGTGTTTAATTTTCTTCCGCATTTATTATATAATACTCGGCTATATTTTGTCTTTATCGCCCCTGTAGTATAAACAAAAATATTAAAGACAAAAAATAATAAGTTCTGAATTATTTATCAACCTCTATTTATAAAACATAAAGGTGTTGTAAAAATTATATACAATACACATGTTAGCATTATTTGTGGACGTTTTTCTTGTTCTTCAACTACGGTTTCTTCTGTTTGTCCAGTGTTACTCATGGATGTGGTAAAACAGCTGCTGACCTATCTTCTGGTTGGTCGCTCGGGAGATCCCTCACATCCAAGTCTCTGAGAGTAGATAGCGGGTATTGGTCCAGAACACCCTTAGAGGCGGACGAGTCATGAAGTGGCCAAAGTCAACAAGTTTACTATATACGAATAATATATACAACATTAATAATTAAAAATTCAGAAATTATTTGAGTCATTCTAATCCAACTAAAAATGTTTTATCCAAAAAGGTTATTCACAGCGCACGCGCATGTACGTGAACTTCAAGAACTACAGACAGAATGAAACATTAGTATTGAAGCCACTAAATATCAGACTGTATAGCGTACTTCAGGTCTAAATGGTGTCACATTGCTCTTCTTCAGCATTGCACGAAACATAACGAATGAAATCTAGGGAGCCGAGCGTCCAAGAAAACGTGCGCGCTCAGTATTGGTGATTCGAAGTAGCAAGTCTTTTTCCCAATCTATGTAGAAAAATCTGATGTGTTCCATTCATATGACTTTATCTACATCTATGAAATTAATTATTTTTAAAAAGCTAATGTTTCTATTTACTTTACGTTAATCAAGAAAAAAATTAGTATAGTCTTATTACTTGCTTCCTTGTAAGTAGAAGCGAAATAAGGGAGTACTATAGGTTAAAGTGATAGTCCAAAGCTAGCTGCTATGTGACTGAATTTCCTTTGTTTGCATGGAAAGAAGTTGACAAATTCCTGTATTAGAAAAGTATACGTTTTTTAAAGGGAAATAAAAAACGATGAACTCTGCGAGAAAAATGTCTATAGCATATACTGTGTGTTTTAACGTGCTCTACATGTTTTGTATGGTAAGTTTTGGTCCATGTCTTACGGTTTAGCAGTTATGCAAAATTCCATAAAATTCATCCTGAATAAAGTAGTCTTCAGAGGCTATTTCCAGAAAATTCAAGATATACTTTTTATTTTTCAGCTAAATATCTCTATTATACGGTATTTTAATCAAAATCGTTGCAGCCATTTTTGAGAAAATCAAAATTTTTAAAAAAATCTTCCATGTAAAGAGTAGTTTGTGGTGGGGGGATTTTTCTCAAAAATTTTGTGTAGCATTCCTGGAAGGTACTAAACTTAAATACCAAGTTTGGTATTTTACCGACCTTTCGTTTTTGAGTTGTCGTGTTCACAGACAATGGACACACACCACGGACATTTTTCAGAATTTTTTTTTTTTTTTTGGATACAGGGACTATAAAACATATATTCTCGGTATCGAATTTTTGGGTGGAGTGCAATACCTTCCTTATACACTATGTACATATTACGTATAGAGAAGTTAAAAAGGGATGGGTGCGAAATGAGTTGCCAGTAGATCATAAAGATCACTAGTCCCATTGTTTATTTGTTTTGAATTGAACATGAAAATTAGGTGTTAACATTGTTCCCGCCATTGAATCGTGATATAATGACAAATGCTGGTGAATTTCGTTGCTGGAAGAAATAGACAATAACCTTGATATATCTGTCATTATCATTAATCACTCCATGAGAATTTAGATATATTAATAGTAAATGCTTATATTGTAATTACTATTGCTGCATAGTATCAACAGAATGTTGCATTAAGGTGTAAATAAATAGCCAATATAAACCTTAAGCCTCCTTAAGGGAAACTGCTGCTGGGAGCTCTTAGGGTAGCAAGAGGCTTGTGCTTAGCAGTTTAACTTATTATAACTTGCGCGCTTAAGTTCAAGATCGTACACTTAAACCCACAGCTTATTCTAAATGCCTAACTTACCTAATCTGAAATTGATGGTTGCAGATTGAATTGATACTGTTTTCTTTGGTTTAGATTAACACTTAACATTAGCATTGTGTTTTTTAACACTAATATTTCAGATGCAGACAAGAGTTGTGCATTTTGGGTAAATGTTCTTTCCAGCGTTTTCCACGTGAGTCTGTCCTTGACTTACCTTCTCAAGTGTTCGTGCTGACCGTTTGAAGCTGTCTGTTCAACGTGTCTTCGGTGTCCAAACAGTTCTCAGTTTATTCTTGGATCCCACTTTGTGGGTCCCTGGGTCCATCGACAATACTGCATTCTGATGACGTGCTCCCCCCATCTCCATTTCAACTACTCTACCCGTGCAGCAGTGACAGTCATTCCTGTTCTTCGTTCCTGTTGTCACGTTTATCATTTATTGTTTGTTATGTGCATTAATTTATCTCCATTTAACGCTGCAAAATTTAGAGCATGGTCTTTTTGTGTGTGTTTATGTGTTTTTTTTTGTAAGCATCGGTGTTTGGTATCCGTATACATTTGGAACTTTCTCATTACAAATTAATTCTCATACTATTGGCGTTATAAAGAGACATCGCAACAATCAAGTTAGGTGCTAGTTGTTTTATTATGTTTCATACTATAACAATTGCCATTACTTTTGACAATTATTCAAGTTGAGACCACTTCTAACTACCAAACCTATGGAAAATATAAATATCATACCCGAAGCATAAATACAAATGTAACACACATAACAGAGGAATTGTTCTACCAACATTCTGCGTTTGAAAGGTGGATTAGGTATTTCAAACACACAATGTTATACACTGCCACATCACTGAAGGAATTATCTGTCCTTGCTTTCCGCAATTGGTCGCGCAGTGCACAGTAGGCGATTAGTATGAGCATTGAGCATATTTGCTCTCTTTACTTTACTCAAAGAACAACTAATTGATGAAGGACTTTCTTCTTCGCTTGACTCCCTTTCGAGTTCTCCATTGCCTTAGACAGCATCTACAATAGAACAAGAATTTTAAACAGATAATGAAGAAGCTCCTGAAAAGTTGACGTGAATAGCTTGATCATTTATATAAGAAGAATGTTCATTGAGCTTCAGCATATAAGGTGAGTTTAAAACCTCGCTTTTCCATCGGCTAAAATCCTAGCCTCGGGAGTATCGGTTTTTGTGAAACAACCAGCATTAAAAGCGTTCGTGCCTGCGGCAGTCCACCACAAGACTATAAAATGCTATAAGCAGCCTAATCCGGGTTTCGGGGTTGAATTCTCCGACCCAGGACATGCATAGGAAATTTACTCTCGAAGCTGTGTTTGTACTGCTAATACTGCAGCTTGCACGGCTAGAAAATACATAGAAATTCGTTTGCCATAAATTCCCTCTTTCGAAAATCTCTCTCTCTTTCGCTACACCTTTTTTGCAAATTTGGATGGTGCTTCTCTTATGCTGACATTACACTGTAAAAGATGTGTGTCAAATACTTTTAGTGAAACTAAGCATTCAGTTGCGAAATGAGTATAATACTGAACTTCATAGTTGAGCAGTAGCATTATAAAATGAATTAAGTCGTGCATACAACATACATCCTGTCAAGAAAGTACCGGGAATTACTCATTTAAAAATTCTGTTAAAAAGGTGATTCGAAATTATGGTTGTCCCTAAGTTGGTACAACATTCCTCTATACCCACGCGGAGTTTGATCGTTATCTGTCATCTAGTTTGTTTACAGTACGCCATTTTGTTAGTTCATCATGGATTCTGCACCACAATAACGCACCAGCTCACAAGGCTAATATTGTGAACGAATTTCTGGCCAAAAACTCAAAAAATTTCATCGAACAACCACCGTATTCACCTGATCTGGCTCCTGCTGATTTCTTTCTCTTTCCAAAATTGAAGTTATCACTTCGAAGCACCTGTTTTCAGTCGATAGAGGACATGAAGGAAAATTTGCGGCGACAATTGACATCGATTCCTAAAAGTTACTACAAAAAATGTTTTGATGATTGGATTATTCGTTGGCATAAATGTATAATTTCAGAAGGGGCCTACTTTGAAGGCGATAAAACAAAATTGGATAAATAAGTTATTTTTTGTGTTTTATTGACAAGTTCCCGGAACTTTCTTGACACAGTAGTATACAAAGGAAAGGAAATGTCAGCTTCTACATTAACTTATCAGAAATTAGTTAGCATGTCAGGTTCTCTTCCTAAATACACATTTATTAAGCTTTCCTGAGAGTCCTGTTTAAATGTTTAATCAGAAGTGCTTGTTTCTAACATATGGTAAAAAGTGTGGATAGTTATATGTGCAAGAAATGAACGGCACTTATTTCGATGGAATCACAGTAGATCTGTGAAATATGGCTAAGATTTTAGACCTTGATCTACCAATCTTAATTTGTTTCCGAATATTGGCTTCACAATCCGTTCAACTTCTTGTTTTCCATTGTAATGTAGTCTTCATGGACAACACTTATTGTTGCAATTCTTTATCTTTCTCTTGTTTTTTATTTAAGTTTTTGTAATCCGTATGCACTGTTTTATATAGAAATTCTTTAGCTTTATACTCGGTAATTAACACTTTGGTTGTATTTATAATCAGCCCTTTTTATTTTGCGACATGTTGCTTCAATAGTCAATAATGTTTTATAAAAGTTAACTAACTATCCATACGTTTTATCACAGAAATATTTTATAAAACAATGACCATTAGATATGCAAAAATGTTTTATAAAATCTTTTACATAGGTCATTTACAGTGTAGTGCGATCTTAGTCTTATCTTTAAAGTGCAGTTGTTTGGAATTAAACGTTTGGTTGGTAAAACTGAATACATTTCGTGAAATATATTTAATAATAAATATCGACAACTACCATTCAATTTCTGCACCCCTAGGATTTGTTTCTCATTAGTCGGCATCATTTCTGCATCTCTTCCTCGTTGTGCTATGTCTTTCTGGAACGCAGCCAGTTACTAGTTTAGGAAATTTGTTATTGTTCATTCTCTGTACATCATCTCCATTTTTTTTTAATTTTTTTCATTTGCATGGTCCCCTTTAACTTCTTTGGTCATACCGAAAGCTTTGACTTCGCAACAACTCATATATTTACTGTAGGTTATTGCCATTAGGTTAATCATTTTATAGTATTATACACCCACTCACTCTCACGTGTATACTTCCAGCCGGAAATCGAACCCGAAACCTCCGGATGATAAGTCACTAGCCAATTTTATGCTGTTTAATCCTTTCTATGTATATATAAAATTCTTCTATCATCACTTGGTTTGTTTTATAATCTAACAGTCTCCAGCACTGATCTTAAAAGTCTCATTTCTGTTGGTTTAATGTTTCTTTTATATTTTCTGTTCAACGCCCATGTTTCGTTGAATACAATAATATAGGAACTGCCATTTCTTATAACATTTAATTTGCTTTTTTCTTCTTATTTCCATTTAAGGGTCTACTTTGTTGTGCAGCACATGAGATTGCATTTATTCAGTTCCTTGTCTGCATCTTTCCCTTGTAATACAGAGTTAATTATCTTTCCAAGTAATTAGATATTGCCACGTTCTGTATTATTTCCTGCTAATTACATATTACTTCTAACATGCTCATTCCATGGATAAAATCTTGTTTTTATTTGTATATGTTTTCAAATTATAAGTTTATAATATTTTATTCAATGTGTGTACTTTCATTATATAGTATATGGTTAGTTAACATAAGTGTATATAGCATAGCTAACTTAACTGTATTAGAGTAGTGAGAATAGGGATGGTAGTTTTATAGCATTATTGTGAAGCCAGTTATGACAGTTGTAAAACGTAGACGCCAAGTTGGGCAGCCAATAGCAGGTCTGGTTACAATTCTGTCAAGAACCATCAAGCATCCTTCTGCGCATGATCGGTAGTAACCAGACCTGCTATTGGCTGCCCAACTTGGCGTGCTTCTTTCGAATCTCTACAGCTGACCTAAGCAGCACTGTATATAGCATAGTTAACATACTGTATTACTATTGAGTGTAGTGATAGTTTTATTACATTTTTGGGAGGCCAATTATGACTGTTGCAAATTGTTAAAAGCCGTTACGTCAGTTATGTAGAATTGAACATTGTACACCAGGTTGGTTAGCCAGTCAGGCCTGGTTACAGTTCTGTGTACTGAAGAGGAAGGGCATATGTGAAGTTTGAGCTTCTACATTAACGGCCATCAGCATATACGTAGTTACTGATAGTAGTAATATTAAATTAGTAAATACACGTAATTACTCGAAATGTCTTGGTGCTAGTACTAGCTTCCCATTAATAGGAATAGACAAGCTAGTGGAATTTCAGTCTCAGATCCTGTACCTATCGTAAGCTAAGCGAAATGAGCTCCTTCATGTTTGTCTTGTGTTAGAGGTGTAATATATTGTTGTTGATCATTGTTGTTAGGGTCGCAACAATATGTAGGGCGCTCACTGATTCACACAACGAGTACTTGGTCGTCAGCATATAATGTAATGTCCAGTTCTTCTCCATTAATATTAAAATGATTACTAAAACTATTCTGCCAGTCTTTAATGAATGGGTTTGTTCAGTACGAGCTATACATATCTTGAGTTACCCTTTGGACTTGGTACCCTCCCTTTCTGCCAATAAACAATCCTGTAATCTTAGGCAGACACTTACAAATTTGTAAATATTTTTGTGTGTTCCTTTCCGCCTTGCTTTCTGCATAGATGTTATGTTCACTTTCCACTTTTCAGTTCCTCTAAGCCTTATTTGAATCTTACCTCAATTTTCCCTTTTTCGCCTCTTATTCCTTGTCACTTTTCTTTCCCGTTATCTTATCTTAATCATGCTGCATACTCGTATTTACGGTATCGCCCACATAAAGAGTAAATAAAATTTACCATAATGGACATCCTTGTTTATTCCCTGATTTGTATTTAATGTACGGTTGCTAGTATCATTCATTGCGTTAATTTTTATGGTAGTTCTTACATACATTTCTTTTTGTTTTTTAAAAGTGTGGTACACCTTTCTTTATCATTATGTTCCACCACTATACGGAATCAAAATGGTTATTCAACTCAGCGCTATTGAGATGTCATTTGTTGCTTAAGACTTTTCCTTCACTTTGTTCAGAGAGTATGCCATAGATATCTAGCATCACGAACAACTGAAAATCGGATGCAGACAATGAGCATCCGAGGGTAATATCATGGTCAGTATTGTAATTATAATATTGTACATGAAACCACCGATTAATTGCATTGGTAAATAATACAGGACATGAACGAGATAGTCATAATATCATAAATGTAATAAAATAAATTCCGAAATTATTTAAAACGTTACACAATAAAACTAACTTCTACTTATGTACTAACAATTCATCACATGTGGCGTAAAATTGGTACCATTGTATTAAAATATTTCAAAGGAATTTTATTCAAATTTGGATACGGCAAGAGTTTATTTAGGGTTTAGGGTTATTAGGGTTTAGTAAGGCTTTTCCTAATGATTATTAAAATTGTGTTAATGATATAATTATAGTGTATAAAGTGTTATACCCTATAGTTATGAAGTGAATAATTATTTTCTTTATTTGAATATTGCAGAATGATTACTTTTTGAGGTTCTTATATTTAGGCGTTAAATTTACACTATAAACTAAAAACTAAATCAAATTAGCATTTGATAAAACAAATTAAATAATAAGTAACATATAATTAAAAACCTATCACGAGAAGTGACTCATGAAAGTTGGATGAGTGGTATGTTGAGCTTGGAATTCGGCAGTCAAGGTTACCCACAATGAACCGAACATCACTGCGCTGTCTTTACAATTCCCGTGTTAAAACTTAAGTCAGACAGACTTAACATATCCCATTTGTCCGACCTGTATGATTTTGTATGAATTCACAGCGACCCTAACAATTAAATGTTCCAGTTTTAGTCACGGATGGCACCACCACCCAGAAAGATAACGAAATGCTTAATGATATAGACAATAGTTTATGTAATTACATTATTTTTAACGTCCTTGAACCTAGTAATTGGTTGTTGGATAAAATTGGTGAAAGTAAGCTCAATTGAACTCGGTTCATCGGAGGTTAAAGTTACTCGACATTCATGTCTCAGGACATGAGAAAACTCCAGGAAACCCCCGGACAGTGTCTTCAATACCATCTGGATCTTGTCACAGGAATTTTAAAATGAATGCCTTTAATTTTTACTACGGAAATTAGTCAAACACCTCTTTGTTTGTTTGTTTGTTTCTTTCTTTCTTTCTCTGGTTACCCTGCCCATATATAGAACTTACATCCTCAAAAGCTGCAAGCCAGCATCTGGGATCACATACCTCTGTAGAAGCTATCAATCAGAAACAGATCAGCTCGATGCCTGCTATGAATGTGAGGAAGTGGATGATATAAAATTATGGTAAATTGAATTAAAGGAAATATGATTATTGAGCAATTGGTGGAATGAATGTCGCGGAAACCTCAGAACTGAAGACAACCCGCCCAGATGACAAATGTACATGCAGTCCCCTGGGATCAAACCCGAGTCGCCTAGGTTAGAGGTGAGCAGTCTAACCACTCCGCTATCCAAATACTTTTTACAATTGGTTTAATGCAATTAAATATATTGATTTAGATTAAAGACCAACTTTTAGTGTAAGAAATGTGTACTTTGTTTTAATGAAATGTATTAATTCTTCTGAAGTCGTAAGAGACGTGTCTTGTATTTCTGTGGTTACTACTACATTTTGGAGGGACTGTACATTTGAATTTGCTAGCATTTGAATGTCCTTGGAGTCCTGTACCTCATCTCTATTGCGGAGTCTGTGGGGAGTTGATTATTATCGTATCTGCGTATTGTTTTTAGGGTTACTGCAGAGGGGTGGAATTTGGACAGGTAGCGAGAATGCCTCTCTCTGTCCCTACATTCCAGCAATATTTAGAATATCCTCCGGTGCAGGAAGAGGATTGCTGCGTTGCCTTGTTCTAACAATTGGTAATCAATGGCGTGTGGCTGTGTTTGTGCCGTTTTATCCGACTAAACGTCCTACCGGAAAGGAATTCCATTTCGACTCTGCCTTAATGGTTTTTTGTCCCCGTTTCGTTACCCTGGTTAGGCATTGTACTTTATTGAATGCCTTTTGTTACCAGGCATGTAATTATATACCTGGCATTTCTCTTATAAAATGTTCATTATGCCAGTCTCATCTTTACGTGCTCTGGTTTACCAGGATATCTCCATAGTAGTAAGAAATGGCATTCTCTATAGAGGCAATATTCCTTTTTGTCTGGGATATACACGGAGTAAATGAAAATATAGAAAATTACTGGCAAATATATAAGATATAAAATATTGAAAATTTTCTATTTCAAATATTCAAAATATTAATCACCTTTCATAATGTCTGAATTTTAAAACTAGATGATACTTTACTATACCAGCTTCTTGCAGCGTGTCATTTTATAAAAACGACGGAAACATTAACTTCTTTTGTGGTTTTGGAAAAAACAAACAAGAATAAATAAGTAATATGAATATTCACTTCGATGTGGAATAATTATACGTCTCTTTCTTCTCTCATATTTAAATAGCTGTTCTACATTCATCTGCCCACCAACCACCACCACCAATAATAATAATAATAATAATAATAATAATAATAATGTCACCACTATCACCACCAGTACCACCACTAGTCTGTGGCGCAACATTCTGAAGTCGAGCCAAGGCCTACCGCCCGACCTCTGGAGTACTGCAGGGTGGGACGTGGTTAGCGTCCCGAGCCATCCCGGCCAGTTAATGCGGTCCATGCAACTTAAGAGTCACTACTTTTCCCTCAAGTAGCTCCTCAATTGGCCCCCCAGAGACTTAAAGAGGCTGAGTCCACTCTGGATCTGGTCTCCCAGTGGGAAATCACACCGGTGCCTAAATCGAACCTGTATCTTCCAGCTGTAAAGAGATAGCCCTAACTTCTGTTATTAATGATACATTTTTCTTTAGGTACACAACTGTCTACAGAGGGCAGACAGTAAAATTATCTTAAAAACACATCGTTATATGCTAGAGAACCTAAAAATCCTTTGCATTAGAAACAATGGAGTTGCATTTGAAGTTAATAAAACAGTTGAATTAGAGAGAGCACTCTTGGTGTCTCCAAATTAACTGTGCTTGCTAGCCAGACAATTAGGTATTTGAATTAATAATATGATTTTTATTATATATTATTGTACATAACTAGCATTAGGAAGCTCGTGTTTTTTAATGTTTATCAGTTATAGAAATTTCAGCAATAATGAAGTGAAGAAGGGTTTACATTCTTCTAATTAGTCTGCTATGTCAAAGAAATTATTATATCCATTGGCTGTTTTTTGAGAAAAATTTTCCGATTGCTCACGAGAAGGTCTATCTCAAAACAATTCTTTCTCTTATATTCCCTTAAAAGTCCCATATCGAACGTTAGAGCGATTATCAATCGTATAAATTCACTTTATGTTAAATATTGAAAAAGTTAGACCTACTCAAGAACATAATTTATAATGAATTAATTTTTCAGCCATCAAAGTAAATAAGTGCGAACTAATCTGTAGCTTGAAGACCAGTAAGCAGTTTTAAACTAGATATGTAAAATGCATGTTGGCTGCTCATATTGTCTACATAACAAATAATGTTAGATGTATGAAAGAGCATTTATGAATTAATCCACTTCATGGCTAATTATTGAAGAACTTTACAAAATATAAGAATAATTTATCATTACTTAATTTTGCAAGCATCAAAGTTTATGATGGACTAAGTCCGAGCTAATGCATAGTTTGAGAGCTGGTAAGCAATTTTTATATTAGATATATCACACATACTATTACTGTTTTCATATTATTTGAAGTAAAACTTTAAATAGCATCGGTAATTTTAAAAACTATTTTAACATAGACAATTTTCAGAATATAATGAAAATCGTACTTTTATATTTTTAAGTAATAGGAATACATTTAAAATTTAATTGTTATAAGTGAATTAAAATGTATTTCTAATATTCTTATCAAATTTCACTTAAACTGTCAATTTTATAGAACATAACTTCTCTATCGAAACATTTAACTTCAGTTTGCAACATTACTAAATAAATGTATCTAAAAAAATGCCAACCTCTTCTTAAAATGGTTATTATGATATATATATCATCTCTGTAGAGACCAGGATAGAAAATGAAGACGCCTTCCAATTTGAGAAAGGTATAAGTATTGAAAATGTTAAACCTAACCCGAAAAATCTTTTGGAAATGGCAAACTCAAAATAAAAAAGAGGGGGGTTCGACGTAAGTGCTTTGTGAGATCTAGAATTTTGGTGCAGTAACATTTTTGTTTATTTCTTAGGATTACTAGTTATGCAAATGTCTTTCAGAGTGAAGGGGGCTTCAGTGTCTATTCTCAGATATTTCAGGGTATACATTTTGTTATATTTCAAGAAAATATGTTAATCTAAATGGTTTGAGAATTTCGAATTTTTATGAAAAATATTTTTTTTAATGGAAGTTGCGGTTTAAAAAATTTAGAAGGTGCAGAACTTAATCTAATTTGGTGTTTAATGGATTTTAAATTTTGAGTAATGGTGCTTATAAACAATAGTCTAAAATGCGTTTTTATCCCGGGGAGCGCAAAGCATGAATTTCCGCTGAAATGTCGATATCGAATTTTTGGGTGGAATGCAATATCCTCCTCTATCTTTATCTACGTAGGTGCGTTGCACAGAGAGAAAACTCGGGAGAGTTTCAGAACTTAGTGTTTAAATAAAAGTGATAGCACTTCTAGTGGTTACCTTGGTAACATAGTGTTAACAGTAGAAAGCAGCGGTTTCGAGGAAAACAGATTGCGCAGAAACGCATGAAAGAGAATACATTTTACATTTCCTGCACAAACCACAAAAAAATATCCGATGTGGAAGAAAGAAAAACAGCGTTAGTGTAAAACCCTTGTGCCGATGGGGAGGCAAGGCATGGATTTAAATATCGACACACAACCTTTTTCCCAGCGGCGGATGAATAATGTAGGTATGTACCCAGCCTCACATGTGTTCCCTCCAGGTTAACTACATCTGTGGCCGTGACGTCAGCATTCGAATATCGCCTTGTCCCTCGCCTCTATTATTGAACATGTCCGTCAACATGTTTCATTGAACACTTGCGCAGTGACCGTGGCTACTAGGCTCTTGTTTTAAATAATTAGGAAAGTAACCCGCATCTGGAATTTGGTGAGTTTGGACCCTGGATGAGATAATAGTCCTTATGACCTATTCAGTTAAATAATGGAAGCACTGTAATCTACCCAAAAATTCGATTTAGGAATTTTACTTCTGATAACAGAAATTTTCAGATCTTCTCAACTCTCAAGTCTTGAAGTTGTAGAAATATTGATGAACAATACCTATTATCCTTATTTTATGTGCAAAGTGATAATTATGTGTGCGTGGAAAAACAGAAGTAGTAGAAGAACATTATAAAGAAAAGCACTAAACGCATATTCTGTTTTGTTGTTGTTCTTTTTTTATTCTGCTTAACATTTTTCTACTGGATAATCATATCGAACGATGAAACGATTGCAATGTGTAAAATTGTGTTCAAATAAGGCAGCTTGAATTTGGTGGAAGAGTTTTCAAAATTTTCGATTTTCGATTTTCTTGGCTCTAATGAGTCTGTTTAACACAACAAAAATAAAAGATTTATAAATATATATTCTAAAGCTAAACATTCATTAATACCAGTTTTGTTTTTGTTTTGAACCACAAATTAAATATCCATCTTAACCTTTGGGAATAGCCTCTGAAGCCGTCTTCATTTTGGATGACTTTTACATAACTGCGAAACCATAAGGGACAGACGAAATCTTATTACACAAAAAAGTAGTATTCGTTAAAACACATTACTTATATTAAATACTTTTTTGGAGTTAAGTGTTTCCAAGATATTCTTTACTATTGGTTTCTATTTTAATATACTTAAACTTTTGTCAAACCGAAATTTGGTATTCTCTTTTCAATCGCATACAACCTAATTTTTAAAAATTAAAAATTAGAGTATCTATTTAGCCTAGTGTATTCCCTTATTTTTATTTATGCCGTGCCGTTGCCCAGCTAGATCACTCGCCTCTCACCAAAGATGCTGGGTTCAATTCCAGGTGACTGCATGTGTGATTTGTGGTGGAAAAAGCGGCGCAGGTACGGGTTTTCTCCGGGTTCTCCGGTTTCCCCTACCATCGCATTCCACATCTTCATTCCATGTATCATTGCGTCATCGCCTGCAGTGTCATATATATTTAAAATGGGTGTTAAACACTATCAATATTCCCTTACTTCCCTTCTGCTTATAAAGAACTAAATAATAAGGTCATTTCTACTATTGTTTATTTTGAGTAGCATGAAGTAGATAGAACAATAATATTGTGTAAGAATAATTTGTTTCAGAATAATCAAAATGGACATCAGTGACATCACAAATAATATAAAATCGTCTCTTAGCTGGTAGTTCATAATAAGAAGACTGTTTTAAAGTTATCACCACACCTTATGTTAGCCTTTGAGGCCACCGATCAAAAAGAAATGGTTAAATAGCAATAGTTAATGAACAACCAAACATCAAATTAATATAAATCTGTTTTAAGTTTCAGCTATATTGATGAATAAATAGCGACATAATTTAAGATCTGTTTCTCGCTAAAGCTGTATAGATAGGCAAAATATAATTTTCTCGGAGGGTATAACTCTCGGACATCTGGTGTAGCGACAGCAAGGCGCCTCCTCGCCCCCCCCCAAGCGTAAGAGTCTGTTGAAGGCATCATGACTCTGCTTTTGAGCCAATGAGAAAATAATATTTAAATTTAAACAATCGTCGCCCAGCATCAGCTTTTCTAACTGGCGAGATTAGCGTGGGTTGCTGCCCTTATCAATAGAATTCTCGTCCAAGTTCGGAGCAGCCAGTAAACAGGACAGAAACATAGACTCGGGCAGTCGCAAACCAAAAGGCAGTCAAACAAAGGTAGACAAGATAAATGCATGCAATTAGTGCGTCGTAATATGCGCTGACCCGCGTCGCTATTCTAATATAGTAAAGTCAGGCGAGAATAAATGTAATCACAAATAAGTCAAAGATTAAAGAAGTGCAAGATTCGTGTCAAGTGACGGTAAAAAGGAAACATGTCTTAAGTTACTCATTGCTACGAAACAGACAATTTTTGTATTATTTAATTTTCATTAGAACATCCAAGATCCCGTATATATAGTTAGCTAGGAGAAGACACCAGCGACGAGATTCGACCCTGAGATCGCCTAATCCTGAATCTCCAACAATCTTCAACTTGCCAAAGTGTCTAAAACCGAAAAGAGGAGTTCACCATTAATCACACACCCCCTACGTGTTGCCTCTTAACCAGTTCACAAAATCTTTTTTAAAGCAATGTTGCTATCGAAACTAGAAAAACAGTTTTTATTTAGGTAGCATAACGTTCAGCTTGTTCAGGAAGAGCCATGACTGTAGTCAACACATTTCCTTAGTCTTCTCTCTCTCACTCCAACATATGCGTGCACGACAAAGAAAGAAGATGTAGTGGTTTCTATGGACGCAAGTTTTTGTGAGGCTACCAAAATCGGATTTACGCCACAACCACATCTTCCTTCTCCCCACAGAAAAATGAACAAAGAAGGGACTATGTTCCAGTGAGGGTAATTAAACTAAAAATATGTAAGCTCGCTCTTAATGCAGTTTGGAACATAGGTAGTTCTTCATAACTTTATGCAATGCACTCTAACAGCAAAGATCCTATAATGGCAACAAGTTGCGCAGTTAGATTATTACCACCGTAAATGTTATGATTGATTACGGCAGAATAGTTAATACATTTCATTACCATACTAATATGTATATAGTAATTCAGTATATACATAGTGCTAATAAACTATACCGAAATATTTTCACAGAATATGTAGATTACTTAAATTAAGTAATTTGAGATAGGAGACGTATGGCCTGTGTATTGAAATTTCGAAGTAACGCCTATAAGTTTGTGAAGTGCCAGTACGCCACGTATCGCGGCACTTCGTCTGGAATGAAAAAAATAATAACATAAAACATTTACTCTGACAACAATCGAAATAATGACCTTTGGGATAGCATCTTTCCGTGTTGCGCATTAAGCCACCAGAGCAGTTGAAAAAACTCCTCCAGAGTAGGCTACATAACGTAGTTAATGATTTCTCAGTGTCGCATTGTCAAGTAATTAGTTCGAGTATTACAGCTCTTTGCGACATTAAATTTTGAGAACGCTAGTAAAGAGCTGCTAAAAATTGATATTTCTATACTCGGGCAGCAGTTTTAAAGACATTTGCTTTAACACCGACTTATCAGCACCTGATACCCACACGTTTAACGCCATGTAACTGCGTTATGTGTATCCGAGGACCATACATCGCCGATCTCAAATTACTTATATCAGTCACGTGCACAATCTCGCAAATTATTTCGGTGTATTTATATATGTATTACTATTGTCGTTTCACTTTTTTCTGATTAGACCTCGAAATTCATTACGTGTTTTCTGAAGGTACCTGCGCTTGGAAACTTACGTTTCGAGGGCTACTGCGGAGAAAACAACGTTACTAATTGATTTATATGACAGTAGATTCTAATATAAACATTAATAACTATTTTAGTAAAGCGGTAACGATAAAGCAGTGTATGTTCCTCTACTTCTATTACAATAAAAACAATATAATATTGTAAAATATCAAAATGAAAACTCATAGATTTTGTATCTTTAATTACATTTTTGCCAACATTATTTATAATTCTTATATGCTGCAGTAGAATTGCAGTGATTCTGAATGCGAATCCTTATCTGACCTTTAAACTGCAAATTAAATTTGTTGGAAGATTTATTTTTTCCTTTTATAGTAAAATACTCACGTTCAAACTCGTCTACATATATATTTCTGATATGTCTATCGCTTTTATAACTCTGTACTCTCTAAAACCAAATGAGAGTTGACAACGAGTGTCGTTGCGTAGTTAGACTTAAGGGATAAAAAACAAAACAAAAAAGCTCTAGCCTGTGCAACCACAGACCAGAGGGCTCCTCTATTCTTTTAGTGTGGTATCCTTTTTATATCTCAGACTCTTTTTTACTTTCTCTATACGTACTATGTACATAGTGTATAGAGAAGGTATTGCACTCCACCAAAAAGTTCGATACCGAGATTTCACCGGAAATATATGCTGTAGGGTCCCGTGTGTGTGTCCGTGTGTCTGTGAACACTATAACTCAAAAACGAAAAGTCGGTAAAATACCAAACTTGGTATTTTAATTTAGTATCTTCCAGGGATGCGACACGAAGATTATGAGAAAAATACCCCCACTCCAAACTAACCTTTACATGGAAGTTTTTGCAAAAATTATGATTTTCTAAAAAATGGCTCTAACGACTTTGATTAAAATATCGTATATTACAGATATTTACCTGACAAATAAAATGTATATTTTGAATTTTCTGGGAATAACCTCTGAGGACTACTTTATTCTGGGTCAATTTTACGGAATTTTGCATAACTGCTAAACCGTAAGAGATGGACAAAAATGTACCACGCAACAAATGTAGAGCATCTTAAAACACACAATATATATTTTATTTCGTGGGGTTCATTGTTTTTTAGATATTCATTGTTTTTGGTTTCGGCTATAAAAAACTGATGCTTTTCTCATACAGGACTTCGTGAACTCGTGTCCATACAAACAAAGGAACTTCAGTTACATAGTAACCAGCTTTTGACTATCACTTTAACTTATGGTACCCCCTGATTTCGCTTCTACGAACAAGGAAGCAAGTAATAAGACTATTTCTGCTAATTTTTTTCTCGATTAGATGAAGTAAATAGACTAATTTGTTGCAGAGATGTAGAGAAAGTCATGTGGATAGAACACATCAGATTTTTCTTCTTTATTGTTTCTCCAAATTGCAATTTATTATATATTTAACATTACATGTTTATCATAACATAACAATCGAGTTTAATAACCTAAACTTAACTTAAAATTAACTTAAAAATATTAAGATATATTTACACATACCCATAACCAAAGCAAAACAATTTCTAGCAAAAGAAAGGAGGACATTTTCTAACTTAACGTTTCAGACGATTTTGAAGTTTTTCTTCTAGAATCGTCTTCAAGATTCTTAAGGGATGGAATTATATATATATAAATTCAGAAGTTGTAGCCCTTACCAAATTGTTCATACCCACCATTTTCTCAGAGATGTAGATTTCTGGCCAAACTCATACTAACCAGTTCTTAACGAGTCATGGAAGTTTCCGATGCTAGCTCCACAGAATTAACAAAGCTCCCTCATCACTCTGCTACTGTCCTGAGAAAGCAGTATAATCGGCACATTATCTTATAACGGAATGTACACTGTTTTCCAGAGAAAGACCTGCAGTACTTCGAAGACTTCCACTACACCAGATACTGAAGTATCGCATCATGGTCGATGTTACCAGCTTCCTACAGTTCATCCTCGACGAACTCAAGAACTAACATATTTATCTTATTTATACTCACATGCAAACAAACTATAAATATCCCCTAGTATAATCTTGGGTAAAACACAGGTTGTATCTAGATACAATAATAAAAAATGTGATGTGTTTAAAAGGCTTATGATTCTATTTACTTCCTGCTCATCGAGAAAACATTAGCAGAAATAGACTTATTACTTGCTTCCTTGTAAGAATAGCGATATAAGGAAGTACCGTAAGTTAAAGCGATAATCAAAGGCTGGTTGCTATGTGACTGAAGTTTCTTTGTTTGTATGCACACGAGTTCACAAAGTCCTGTATGAGAAAAGAATAAATTTTATAGCTGAAACAAAAAAAAAAAAAAAAAAAAAAAAAAAAAAAAGGAATATCTCAAAAACAATCAGCTCCACGAAAAAATTTATATAAAATATGCTGTGTGTTTTAAAGTGCTCTACATTTGTTGTGCAGTAAGTTTTTGTCCATCTCTTACGGTTTAGCAGTTATGCAAAATTCCGTAAAATTGACCCAGATTAAAGTAGTCTTCAGAGGCTATTCCCAGAAAATTCAAGATATATATTTTATTTGTCAGGTCTTTAACATTCGATATTTTAATCAAAATCGTTAGAGCCATTTTTTAGAAAATCAAAATTTTCGAAAAAATTCTATGTAATCGGTAGTTTGTGTTGGGGGGATTTTAAAAAAAAATTACTAAGTTTGGTATTTAACGGTCTTTTGGTTTTGGGGCTATGCTGTTCCCAGACACACACACGGACCTTTTTTTTAAAAATGCTTTTTTTCGGACTCAGGGGACCCCTAAACATATATTTCCGGTGAAATCTCGGTATCGAATTTTTGGCTCCATTACAATACCTTCTCTATCCTTATGTGCATTGTACATATTGGGCTAGAGAAAGTAAGACCTATTTTCCGTCCAGCCTTACTTCACCGATAAAGTAAACAAAAACAACAAGCTGCAATTGCTATGATTGGTTGCTGAGCGTTTTACTGTTTTTCTTCCTCATAAAATAGTTCCTCTTAAATTGCCGGGTATTATAGCATTACGCTATGTAATGTCGAAATAATATAGTATGAATGATTAAGGAACAGCATTTACTGATCATTTTCATTATTACTTTATACCACGGGGTTCACCTGTCCCTTATTATTTTTGCAGATAGGCAACATTTCATACTTTAAAACTAATAAGGTTGAAATTACTGTGCTTGACCACTACATGGTAACCACGCAAATCTAGCCCCTTTTTAGTAGGAAAATAGACTTTAGCACAATAGTTACGTCCATTCCAAAAGCATGCGCTTAATAACTCCTGTTACAGTACATGTTATATCAATAGGATCACTGTCATACGTTCTACAACAGTTATAAAGAGATCAGAAGCGGAGAGGGAGACATGTGTGATACTACACCAAGTTTTAACGGAGCAACCGGGCGCAATGATTGTAGCTCAACTGGTTTATTTCAATAGCCCTCATAACCCCCAGCGCGTCAGCGGTTCGAAGTTAGTTCAGTGTCTGTCACACTAATAAATTTAGGTGTAAACTAAAAGGTATACGAATTAGAAACAAACGGCAGTTCATTTTACGTGTTCAGTTTTCGATCATTAATTTTCATGAAAAAGAAGCTCCACTAAGACTTCAAATAATACTGGACTGATAATGTTAGAATATACATAAATAAAGAGATAAACAATAAAAGAAATAAATAAGCAAATTAACAAATGTTCTGATATACCATCTAGCTTTGTGCCAAATCAGGAAGAAAAAAGCGGGGAGAAAACATTGTCAAAGTTTTGGTAAGATTCGAACCTGAATCGAGCATCAAGGTACTTAAACTAACACCGCGCGTTAACCAAATGCGCTACAGTTCAGCTATAATTTGTAGCGCCAAAGTCTATAATATTGGTCTCGGGAACGATGTTTTCGGGTTGCATAAAACCAAATAAATAGGGGACAGGTGAACCACCTTGTATAACCATGTATACTCATTGTATAGTTCAATGGCAATGGTCAAAAAAAGAATGGCGGAAACATGTAATACCAGAGAGGTGAAATATAAACAAGGAAAAAAGTATTTCTAATGTATATAATAAGTTTTGTGAAAAGTACCTTGTTTTTTATTACATAATATTCTTAGACTAACGGTAGAATTTACTGGTGTTTCCGAAAGCCGTTCCCCAAGGCGTCTCGCTTTGGTGCTTCGTAGCGCAGAGTATCGTGGGTTCGAGTTCCGCCTTGGGCATGGGTGTTATATGTTTGTGCATGTTTGTGTATGTGTGTGTAAACGAATAAAAACAGAAATTCAGTAATTATAAAGCAATCAAAGTATACAAATTAGGCAAATAAAAGTAGGGTATACAGCGCCGGGCTCCCGACCAGACTCCGGAACTGTAAAAATAAAAAAAACAGCATAAAGTTTTCAAAACTTTTAAATTAGGTGAGATGCGATGTGTTGTGCAAACAAATTTTCAACAAGTGCCAGCCGAAAATGTGTATCTCACTTTGTTCAGGAAGAGCACAAAAAAGTGGGATTTGGAATGGTAGACATTGTCGTTGGTTCACTATTTATCAATCTCATTCTGATGATTCTTATAATTCGATTGTAACTGCAACAAATGACTCGCATCTTGAAGGAGCAAGACCAGCTCCATCTTCAGATTACTCAGTGCCTTATGACAGTATATTAAAGAAATGTGCAATGTATGCTTGTGCATATGTAAATGCTAAAATTCACATTAGAAAAAAAAATTGCTGAAGTGATGCAATATTTCAGCAAAGTTTCAAAATAACATGTCTGCATTTTAAAATGTTACGGGATAATTTTAAGTTTCGTACTGAATATATAACGACTCGCCCATCTGTTTTGAAGTGTTTTATTTATTATGCAATTAATAGAGATAATGATTATCTTTAAACACTAAGAGTAGGTCTCCCAGACGTATGTACGTGGTTTTACAATTGTACGGCAGACCAACCGAGCATTACGTGGTGTGGGCGGAAGAATACATTCTGATTTGTTTACATCGCCGGAGAAGTAAGAATGGACAGATTATATTGGCGTACGGTAGGGTTTATTAATGTTAATATTTACAGTATTATATTATTAATCACACGCATATACCCTCTGCATGCTTTTAGACTATGTGCGGAATAGGAAATGACACTTGTTAAAGAAAAATATCCGCCCCTGCCGGGAATGGAACCCAGGACCTTGGGTGAGAGACTGGAAAGCTGCAGAGGTAGTCACCGCACTAAACTTATTATTAGAATCTTTTATTGTAATTTCTTTGTTACCACTGGAAACAGTGTTGACTGCTTACAACGCGTAATTAAAAGAAAACAAAATCTGATGTGTACCATTCTCATGACTTTCTCTATATCCCTGCAATAAATTATTCTTTACTTCTATTTACTTTATGCCAATCAGAAAAAAATTAGCAGAAATAGTCTTATTACTTGCTACCTCGTAAGTAGAAGCGAAATAAGGGAGTACCATAGGTTAAAGTGATAGTCAAAAGCTGGTTGCTATGTCAATTAAGTTCCTTTATTGACAAGTTCCTGTATGGGAAAGGTATACGTTTTTCATAGCAGAAACCAAAAATAAGGAATGTCTCAAAAACGACGAACTCCACACACATAAACTGTGTGATTTAACGTGCTCTACATTTTTTGTTTAGTAAGTTTTTGTCTAACTCTTACGGCTTAGTAGTTATTCAACATTCAGTAGAATTCATCCAGAATAAACTACTCTTCAGAGGCTATTCCCAGTAAATTTAAGATATACATTTTATTTGTCAGGTAAATAGCTTTAGTATACAACATTTTAATCAAAATCGTTAGAGCCATTTTTGAGAAAATCAAAATTTTCGAAAAAAGTTCCATGTAAAGGGTAGGGTTTTTTTTCTCAAAATCTTCGTGTGGCATCCCTGGAAGATACTAAACTTAAATACCAAGTTTAGTATTTTACCGACTTTTCGTTTTTGAGTTATCGTGTTCACAGTCACACGGACACACGGATACACACAAACACGGACCTTTTTCTGAAAATACCTTTTTTGGATACAGGGGACCCTAAAACATATATTTCCGGTGAAATCTCGGTATTGAATTTTTTGGTGGAGTGCAATACCTTCTCTATACACTATGTACATAGTGCGTATAAAGAAAGTAATAAGTGTGTCGTAACGCTTACTTAAAATTTTATAAAATATTCGTATTACCGATTTTGTCAATTCCGCTCCACTTTGACAAAAAGAACTATAGTGTTCATGTAAAAGCAATAATATTTTGGGGGTTATAATTTTACTTGTCTTTCGCATAGAACGCTTTGGTGTTTTTGGAAAGCACAGAAAATATTTATTTTATGAAGAGATGGTCTCGTTATTAACGTAAGAATATTTGCCTCATGTTACACTGTAATACATTTTGAATGCTTGTCTGGTGTATGGGAAGGATAATTTTTCAGTTTTCACAGCAACATTTGTTCTTGCTTTCTCGTGAGTGAATCCTCTGCAATTCAAAACCACAGACAAAACAAGAGTGATCTCTGTTTTCAATTTGTAAGCTATCCTCTGTCCGGAGCCGCATCATCATCAGCCACCTCCCCCCCCCCCCCCGTGCCGTCATCAAAAGAAAGGCCATTCTGTGTTCGCCTGATGGGGAAAGAGGAAATAACGACTTGGCTGTAAATAGTGTCCGACATTATTGAGAGCCTGGGTTCTCCAAAAGAAGGGCAAAAAAACTGAGATGCCTTTGTAGATTAGTTTGGGGGCGGGCAGCTATATGAATAACACGTGGGGCGGAACGGACTGGAGGCTGTAACGTATGTCAAGAGTAAACTCCTGTATCCTCTACTTAAGATTCCGGTCTCCATTGAATTTACGTTCTGCTTTGTATGGCTTTTAATTCATGGTGAGCAAACAGAGGTTCATTTCAAAGAAAATCTTTACAACATGCTACTAAGTTGTTGTATGGAAAAAAATGTATACACTGGAGTTAATGACGAGGCACTATATCTGCTCTAAACTCTAGCAAACAGTTGAGTATCTGCTTCCGTGCATGAAGCAGCTTATTATACCTTCTAGTAAATAGGCATATCGGGTAACAAATTCCTCTGACCTAGCCACTAATATAGTACTCATTTTGAAGGAACAGTCTACGTAATACAATTGTGATTATATTGTAACTAATACGGTTCTTCTTTCCAATAAGTGACGCGGGATTTTTTCGAAGCCCAACGGGAGCGGATATTAGACTGATTTGTAGTTACTTACTTAAACTTGTAGGGCCCTAAGCCACAAAGCGTAGCCGAAGGATCTGTGATTCCAAGAAGAAGTCAAAACTTCGGCAATCTGACGATTTTCACATTTGAACAACCTAATGTTTTCAGCACTTTCAAATAGAATCGCCGGTAGAAGTCACTTAAACTACTACTTAAGTCTGTTGTGTGTGTAAGTGTGTGTCCGTCCGTTCGTGTGCGCCACAAGCGTCGTATAGCTTTACCGACAAATTCCTCGCAGTCTTGTGTTTCGCGCTATAAAGAATCCCTTATTAATGTTTTTAAAACATCTAACACACCGAAGTGGGTACACAGTAAGGTACCATTTATCAAAATATCTGTATTAATATCCCTAACGTCCTGTAAATTTACTAAGCTTTATATAGATAATCATATGGATTGAGATCTAGCGAGCGAACATTTGAATCAATTAATCTTTTATCAAAACATGTTCAAAAGCTTATATACATTGGTTTCCAGCAAAAATGATGTAATAAATTTTCCATAAGCTCTGGCGAGTTTATGATTCTGTGAAACAAAGTAGGCCCAATATTTTTATTCCACTGCTTACACGTCAGATTTCTTTTCTTTAATTGGTGGTTATTTATATAATTGATGTGAGTTTTCAGTAACTATGTTCTTTACGGCCGAAAGATACAGCCAAGCTTCATCAGAAGATTATAGCAGACCAGAATACACGTAAATGTCACATTTGGGATCAAAAGTTAGCTGCAATAATTGCAACTGCAATTAGTTAGTTGCAAAAAAATCAATCGCATTACACCTTAATTATATATTTTTGACATTTACTCTGATTTTTCGTTTTATTAACGTTAACGTATTTAAAATTGCACCAATTTTTAAGATGTTCATTGCGATGTGAAAAACCTCTTAGAGATAATATTAAAATGGACAGTGTAAATGTATTAACTTTTGGTCATTATAAATTCAAGACATAAGTTTATTTATTAAGTATATGTAAATTTTCACGATTTGACTATGTTAGCAGTTTTTATTCGACGCGAACAACTGTTTAGGATACCCCAGACGTTAATGTCTTGTGTTCGTATTCGGGAGGCACGGGATTCGAGTTCCGTTGTCCGAAAAATCTGATTTGTTTTTGTGATTTTTAGTCATGTTAAATTCGCTACCGAAATTTACCGAAAATACAGGCTTTGAGGACTTCTCAATACTTTTGTAGTTGTATGTATGTGTGTCGGTGAACAGTCCAGCTCAAAAAACGAGAAGTCGGTACTTGACATCCAAGAATTTGACACAAATATTAAAAATAAATAAATAAATAAATCTGCTTCTCAACTACCCTACAAATAGAGTAGTTTTTGAATATTCTGATTTGCTCAAACATGCCTCTATTTGTATTTATTTTATAGTATATGTTTAGAATGTATACTAATGAAATTTATATGCAAACATTTTCTGCGAACAGCCTCTGAAGACCTATTTATTTTGGATGACTTTTGCATAACTGGTAAACCGTAAGATGTAGAGCAAATCTTACCACAAATAAAACGTAGATCTCGTCAAAACACACAATTTATGCCATGTAGATTGTAAAGTTGACAGTTCCCAAAATATTTCTATATTGGTATCAATTTAAAAATACTTAATGCATTTCTCAAATAGAAAATATAGAAAATGGTTTTCTTTTACAGATCAAACAAGGAGAAAGGAATTCAATGTATCACCTAGCGATCAGATCTTCAAAGAGTTGACTATCACTTTACTCTATTGTAATCCCTTATTTTCGCCTATCTACAAATGTTTATTTCGATATGCAGATAGAAAAATCTGTTGATAAGTTGATTACTTTCTCTAGCTGTTTCACAAAAATGTTTTTTTTTACCAAAGATTAACCTTTAAATCCACGTCATGCTAATCTAGATAACCATTAGCAGCATTGGTCTTATTACTTGCTTTCTTATAAGTAGAAGGGGAATAAGAGAATACATTAGGCTAAAGCGATAGTCAATTCTTTCAAAAGCAAAGGCTATGTCAAACAATTGAGGTTGAGTACGCTTTGTATGGCCCCGTTTGAAAAAAGTTAATTAATTTAAAATTGAAACCAATAACAATGAATATCTTAAAAACGGTCAACTCTACGAGAAAATCGTTTATGACATAAATCATGTGTTTTAACGAGATTTATATTTTTGTATAGCAAGGTTTTGTCTATCCCTTACAATTTGCCCGTTTAGCAAAATTCTGCAAAACTCAACCAACATAAAGAGCTCTTCAGAGGTTATTCCCATAAAATATAAAATATGCATATATATCAAAATCGTTAGAGCCATGGTGATGGTGGATTTTCTTGAAAATCTTCGTGTCGTATTCTTAGCAGATACTGAACTTAAAACCAAGTTTGGTTTTTAACAACTTTTCGTTTTTTTGTGCTTTGCTGTCTATACACACACAAATAGACAGACACATATACGCGGAATTTTTCTAAAAGTGCTTTTTTTGGACTCAGAGGTCTTCATAACATATTTCCGGTGAAATATCGGTATAAAATTCTTGGGTGTAATACAGTACCTTCTCTATCCGCTATGTAAAGTATACATACGGACTACAGAATATAAAAATAAGCTTTTGTAAAAATAGTTTATTGAAAATGATCATATTTTTACTTTCTCCGTATGGACTATGTACATAGAGTATAGAGAAGGTGTTGCACTCCACCCAAAAATTCGATACCGAGATTTCACCGGAAATATATGTTTTAAGGTCCTCTGTATCCAAAAAAAAGTATTTTCAGAAAAAGGTCCGTGTGTGTCCGTGTGTCAGTGTGTCCGTGTGTCAGTGTGTCCGTGTGTCTGCGAATACGATAACTCAAAAACGAAAAGTCGGTAAAATACCAAACTTGGTATTTAAGTTTAGTATCTTCCAGGGATGCGACACAAAGATTTTGAGAAAAATCTCCCCACCCCAAACTACCTTTTACATGGAACTTTTTTCGAAAATTTTGATTTTCTAAAAAATGGCTCTAACGATTTTAATTAAAATATAGCATATTAAAGATATTTACCTGACAAATAAAATGTATAGTTTGAATTTTCTGGGAATAACCTCTGAAAACTACTTTATTCTGGGTCAATTTTACGGAATTTTGCATAACTACTAAACCGTAAGAGATGGACAAAAACATACCACACAATACATGTAGAGCACTTTAAAACACACAATTTGTGTTATATACATTTTTTTCGTGGAGTTGATTGTTTTTTAGATATTGCTTTTTTTGGTTTCAGCTATAAAAACTTATACTTTTCTCATACAGGACTTTATGAACTCGTGTCCATACAAATAAAGATACTTCAGTCACATAGCAACCAGCTTTTGACCATAGTTGCCCCCTTATTTTGCTTCTACTAACAAGGAAGCAAGTAATAAGACTATTTCAGCTATTTTTTTCTCGATTAAATGAAGTAAATAGAATAATTTGTTGCAGAGATGTAGAGAAAGTCATGTGAATGGAACACATCAGATTTTTATTATCACGATGAAATTGTATAAACATGAAACATGAATGCGATAACGAATACTTAGGCATCTCTCCACTGAACGAACACGATAGGCTAAAGTGATAGTCAAATCTTTAAAAAGTTGCTTGCTATGTGGTTCAAATCCTTTTTTGTGTAAAACTAAGAGTTGACAAATTCCTGTATTAGTAAAGTCGAGATATTTTAAAACTGAAACCAATAACAAGAAATATCTCGGAAATGGTCAATCCCACGAAAAGTTATATTATATAAATCGTGTGTTTTAACGATATCTACACTTTTTGGGCAGTAACTTTTTTATCTAGCTGTTAACGGTTTATTAGTTATGCAAAATTCAGCAAAAATGAAGAGCTCTCCAGAGGTGATTCCCAAAAAAAATTAAAAATGTACATTTCATTATCCATGTATCTTAAATCAAAAATATTTTAATCAAAATCGTTGGAAAATTTTTGATTTTCTCAAAAATTGTTCTATGTACAAGGTGATTTGTGGTGGGGATTTTGCTCAAAATATTCATGTCGCATCCTTGAAAGACACTAAACTTATGTATTACAGTTCTTTCTAAAAATAACTTTTTTGATTCAAGGGACCTTAAAACGTGTATTTCTAGTGAAATCTCTAAGTCAAATATAAGGTCGATATTGTAATACCTATATACCATGTAGTACGTAGAGAAGGTATGCATGTATTTTATTCTCTGTAATTGGGTACTGTCTGGTGGCAGAGTTAAATGTACAAAATTCACTTACAATAATAACCTTACGTCATATTAAGAATAGTTATACAACTAACAATTACATATACATGTTAATTTTAAATGCCTATCTACTTATTATTCAGTACAGCAATACTTATGTCAATTACCAGCTGGTTTATAAACAGCTGCTATGAAGCCTCAAATGTATTACTACACATTATTAATATATACATTATACACTAATACAGTTTTTGAAATCCTTAGTTACTTCACAATATTTACTCAAATTAACTAACATGTATTCTCTTTAAATTATTCCTAACTTCTTTAAGGTCAGAGAGCAGCCCTGAAAGGCTGCAACTTTTCCTATATCGGTTCTGTAAAAATTATAAAATCAATAAAATGAACTTTAGAAATACAAAATACAATATCGTTCCTTTACAGCATTAGAAAGGAAATACTTGTCATCGGTTGCTAGATTTTCCTCTAGTGGGGACGAATATTTTCTTGAGTTAGTGTATCTTAATTGCCATTGTTGAGTTGAGAGGAGTTTTAGATGAGGTACCAGAAACCGACAGTGTCCAATGTTATAATGAGCCGTTAATCTGTGTGGTGATTATCAGTCACAGGCAGAGCAATTATCCCTGCACTTGAGGTCAGAGTACCGTTTCAATTAGCAGGTGGTCAATTACAATGTGTAAAGAGACATAGTAGTTATGCTTCAACACAACTGTGATGCTTCAATTAGCGTAAACGTTTCCTTTGCCTCTCAGAAATACAAACAAAGTAGTGAAGTGATAACAATCAGAAATAATAACAGTTGATAAAACAGTTTCTGATGTCTTGTGTTGTAAGGTCATGGTTGCCTTTGGAATATTGCTGGCACGACAGCTGATTTTCTAACTATTATAGGATAAACGCTGACATATATTCAGTGTAGCAGTAACTTATTATAAGGGGAGATGTTAATGTTAAATCTACTAAATTCATTATTATTAGTATACGATAGTTCCACCACATGGCATTGCCTCAATACATGGATACCTTTGTTATTTCGTCATTAGAACCGCATTGTAGTTATACACATTTAGGGTCCTAAGCTGCAAAGCGTAACCGAGGGATCTGTGAAGATAAAACCCCAATGATCCCAAGAAGACCTCAAAATTTCGGCAATCTGGCAACTTTTACATCTGAACAACTTAATGTTTTTCAACACTTTCAAATATGGATCACCAGTAAAGGTCTTAAGAACGTTTGTGTGAGTGTGTTGTGTGGAGGAATCATTGTATAGCTTTACCAATTCGTTACACTTAGTCTTAGACCTTATCCTTAAAGTTTTACAGGTATATAAATGTATGCCTTATTAATTCATTAAAATATCTTATACATTGTGTACTTTATTAAGGAATATATTATCATGTTTATCGAATTTAGTTCTTTAAAACAAAACCAAAATACTTATTAAAACAAAAATTGAATATCAATATGTCTCAGGCGTTGTGTTTATCACATAAACATGTTATTCATCTATTGTATATATTCGTATCAGAAAATATCATTATAAGAAATATTTTGCAACATAAAAATAAAAACAATGGCTCACCTATTTTTAAAAACAAATATTGAAAATTTAGAAGCTTGACGAAAAGTCAAAAAGTTACATTTGTACATTTTGTTTTTTATGTAAGCAGTTTTGGAGATAACCTGTTCTGGAAAGTTAGTTATCTTTATAGATAGAGGCTGTATTTGGAAGATCATGATGCTTGGATTTCCACTATATTTGCACCATGATTTGTTGTTTTAGAGCAAACCTTATGGCAACGTTTTTAATCTGTTGAGAATTTGTGATACTGTAGCCAAAACTGCTTTTCTTAAGTTATCAATATTTCTAAACTATAAGAGAATCTTATTGCCGCTTCATAATATTCTGAAGTTTATCAATTTCACTTCCTATTATTTGGCCTACACCATTTAAATTAATGCTATGGAATTTTCTTTTTCCAAAATGTTCATATGACTCATGAGGAAAATATGAAGCCCAATTGACAAGACAAGTCTAAATGTACAACAGGAAACTGGAAACAGTAAGTCTTGATCTAATAATTTCTAGGCTTACCTAAGCGACAAGCAGTAATAACTATATAGTGAAGTATACCAAGCAGAACGAGGGTTGGTATCAAATTTGTCTTTTATATTTACCAAGCTATGGACAATTGAACTATGGTTCAACTTTTTAAAACGTAAAGCAATATATAACATAACAAAAATAGGTCATACTTTGTGAACACGAAACTACCTTTCCATCACAAAAACTAAATTTCGATATTTTTGTTTCTCTATTTAGTACATAGCTGAAGGAGAAAAGGTACTGCATGCCACACACAATTTGATTACAAGAATTCACTGGCAGTACATGTTTTAGGTTCTCCATTGTCTAAAATTAGAAAAATATTCCCGTATATATGTATATCCATGTGTCTGTGAACACGATAATTTAAATATTAAAAGTTGTTTAAATAACAAATTTGATGTTCTTGATATCAAACTTGATATAAGTTCATCTTCCAAGGATGCGTTAGCAAGATTTTTAAAAATTCTCTCTTCCCCAAACTAGCCTTCATGTGCAAACAATTTTGAAGATTTTGACACTGTTAAAAATGGCTTTAACGATCTTTTTTAAAATACCCGACAAGTAAAATGTAAATCTCAGTTTTATGGGAATACTCTCTGAAGTCCACGTTAAAACTTAGAATTGATGTCATATACAATTTTTTTGGAGTTAGGCATTTCTAAGATACTCCAAATTTATTGGTTTCAAATTGAAAATAGTTAAATATTTTCAAACAGGAATTTTTTAACTCCTAGTCATGCAAAAAAAATTATTTCAGTCACAAAGCAACCTGTTTTCAAAAGACTTGAATATCGCTTTAGCCTAGTATATTCCTTAATTTCTCTTCTAGTCATAAAGAACTAAATAATAAGACCATTTCTGTAAATTTTTATATCAATAAGCATAAAGTAGATAGAAGAATAAGCTTCCTAAGAATAATTTGATACAGATATGTAGAAAAAGTATTGTGATTGGAACAAATCAGACTTTTATTTCAAGCCCTGTTCTATTTCCCCTTAACATAATGACGGGAGTATAACTGCGAGCTAAATAACACCTAAAGTTTGTGGATAATTAAGAGAGAGGTACTAGGAAGGCGTTTGGCATCGTATTGATTGCTTGAAACAAGAGTTGTGTTTATAGGAGCGTAAAATATGGATTGCAGATAATGCAGAAAGAAAAGAAGAAAATGTGCCTGAGGAAGGAATGCACCTATGTTGCCAACTTTTTCTTGGCTAAGGATATCGAAAGTCGTAGCCAGCCAATTCTGGGCTGTACTCTGGATGCATCACTTCCCTCACCCCCGCAATATAAAGGTGCGCATTAGCATTCCCCAGCAGCAGTTCTAAACCCTTTTCCATTTGGCGTAATACGAAGCAATTGCACTTCTGCGAGGCAGAAACGAAATTTTTGTGTGATTTCGCTCGATAGCATCAGAACGATCGTTTGCGCCCATAACATTGTTCTGTTTCCGTTTCAGAAACGCAAGAGTACGTGACATCATCTGTTTTAAGATTGGTAACCCTAAAGCAAACGCCTGAACTTCTATGTCCAAGGTTTTTGCCTATGAGTTAACGTAAATGACTGAAACTTAAACGGTCAACACGTACTCGTAAGTTCTTCAGCTACAAAGTGGTCCATTCTAGCTGTGTATATTATATATATTTCTAATATTGAAACAACTCTACACATATATATATATATATATATATATATATATATATATATAGAGAGAGAGAGAGAGAGAGAGAGAGAGAGAGAGTTCTTTCATTATTAGTAAGTATTCATATAATTAAAAAAATAATGACTTTTAAAGGGTTAAGTGTCAATTAAAAATAACAATAAATGAGACAATTTTAGAACTACTATTCCACTTCAATTATCTATGAAAAAGACATTGAGAACAAGGTTAATAAATTGCAAGCTCGCTATGAAAATTGGAGGATATTCTAGGATAAAATTAAGAAAAGAAATACACATGAAATACTGTAAGGTAGATCTGTGCTACTCTTGTATATGGTTCCTAATCCTAGACAGTAACACAAAATATATGTTCCTTTCACGTGACTGTCTCTAACTGTTCCACATATGAACTGTGATTCTTTTATCTACATCATGCTAATCAAGATGAACATATGCAAAACTGGTCTTATTGCTTGCTTCTTTGAAAGCTGAAGGAAGATAAGGGAATACACTAGGCTTAAGCGATAAACCAAATCTTTTTAAAAGCTGGCCGCTATGTGAAGCAACTGAAGTTCAGTTCGCTTTGTATGGTCAGCAGTAAAATAAGAAAGACGAAACGAAAGGTATCCTTTCATTTAAGAAAAGATACGCACTTTAAAATTAAAGCCAGTAAAAATGAATATCTCGAAAATGGCCTCCTTTACAAGAAAAACATATATGACATAAACTATGTGTTTTAACACATCTACATTTTTGGCGTAGTAAGTTTTTTTTTTCTATCTCTTAAGGTTTACCAGATATTCAAACTTCAGCAAAATCCATCCGGATTAAAGGCATCTTCAGAGACTATTCCCAGGACATTTAAGATATGCATTTTGTCATGTAAATATCTTTAATATACGGTATATGAATCAAAATCCTTAGAGCCATTTTTGAGAAGATAAACATTTTGGAAACTTTTTCTATCCAAGAGTAGTTTGTGGTGGCGGAATCTACTTGGAAACCTTCGTGGCACATCCTTGAGGTATAAAATTTCAGTACCAAATTTGGCATTTAAGGGTCTTTTCCTTTTTAAGTTGTGCTGTCCACAGACACATACACTGACTTTTTTCTAGAAATGTTCTTTTTGGACTCAGGGGTTTCAAAACATGTATTTCTGGTGAAATCTCAGTATCGACTTTTTGGGTGCAATACAAAAACTACGTAATGTATGTACGTTATGCATATATACTAGAAAAAGTAAAAAGAATAATCAGGCATACAGGCAGCAGAAATAAGTTCATGAGATATGAACGGAGATGCACTAAAATTTATAAAGTAAGATTAATTAAATGGAATTAGATGAAAGGAGCACGTTCACAAAATGACAGAAAATAGATTACCACAAAGTAATGAACAATCTGCCGTGTATACGTAGAGAAAGTAAAATGCCTTTCTTTTATACAGGGAACCCTAAAGCGTATATTTGCGGTTAAATCTCAGTATCGTCTTTTTGAGTAGAGTGCAATACCTTATCTGCCTATGAACATGTACTATGTAAAGAAAGTAAAAAGCGGTTTTGGCTCTCGAGGACCTTAGAATAGTCTTCGATAGAGTATAAAAAGAACATTGTGGGTATCCTTATTATGAGAGACACAGGAATCAACTTGCAGAAGTCTTCTTTTATTTTTAACTTGAGCAGAACTAATTAGTACCAGAAACTTCTTAATTTTTCAAATAATTTGAAGATTATGATTTTGTCTCAGTTCGTGGCGTGTATTTTTAAGGAGCATTGTTTCGAAATAATATATGGTAATTTTAAATATACTTTTGGGAGGCAATACAAAATTATAATACAAGTAAAAGATTCCACTATATGAAACATTTTGAGTGTGTAACATGATTTTTAAAACGTTTGCAAGAAGATAAGGTTTAAATTTGGTCATTCCTATTAATAAACATGTGTCTCTATATTTCTAGTTTCACTTACGTTTGCGGAAAAAAATTCTTAAAATATAAAATTCATATTATTTTCTTATGAAAATGTTTTTTAAGTTTCCTATATTTTTTGTCAAATTAAGAAGCGTACCTCAACATAGCGAACATAGTTTAAACAACTTGCCGGAGTAACATATTCTTATGTCGCTCTCTCACAATCAGATAAACGCACTGATGTCCGGCTGTTTAATATTTATTTTGAAGATTTGGAATTTTATTTCCACGATTTGCAATTAAAACTGGCAGATAATATTGTGGGTGTGGCCTCCGTATACTATATTGCTGCAACAGGAATTTCAGAGTTGGTTTCGGCATAAGAGCTTTGATCTTTCCTCTGTCAGACCTTTACCCTCACATTTTCTATAGGAGTCAGGCAGACCTTTTAGTAATTGTGGGTATAGCAAAATCAATTTTTATAGATTTACTGGGCATTTTACTTAATAAACAATCCAAATAAAAACATAATTTCATCTTGGAAATTTAATATTCATGCAATAGCTATTAATAAAGCAACATCCGATTTAAAAATTTAATTCTTGTTTTTTTTTTTATTTTTTTTATTTTTATTTAATTCTTATATTAAAATGCTTTCTTAAAAGTTTGAATTTTGGGCAAAAATTATTTTTTGGAGGAAGGGCCTTTGTTTAATTTTACTTAAAATTTACAAAATACTAACTACTTAATTATGTTAGTCGCGCAATATTCATGTACATTAAATGTCTTAGGCACTTAATCATTACACTAAATATTCCGTTCTATGGAAAGAAAAAAACAGAAAATGTAATTTTGGGTAAGGTTTTCCTTGAAATTGTAATTCAAAAAGTCATGATTTATAAACCCTTCACTTGCCAAATCACCAAATTTTATACTTCAAACTATACTTCTATAACAATCCTTAAATAAATAACATTTATTGAAACCATAGTGACCTTATAAGTATATCAATTGAAGGTAAATAAGTCAAACTAATATGTCTCGCCAGTCAATTGTATTATTGGCTACTTATTCTTTGATGTTACTGCATTTAGAAACCAGTAATAATCAACTAAATTTAGATATGTTTTATTAAGTACGTTTGGTTCTGTGATGCTTTTTAAAATGTTGAAGATAGCTTCAATTTAATATATCAGTGAAATTTGGTAATAAAGTGAAAATAGTCGATTAGGCCTACTTGCGTTTTCATGTTGCACAATTGATATTTTAATATCAATTTTAAAGCCACGAACGACTATTTACAAGCTTCTTTTCCACTTTGCCGCGCTATTCAGAATCTTCCTTCAACCAGGACCACTGTTTATAACTTCTTAGGTAAACATGGAGAGCTTCAGGAATTAGGGTTTTAAAAAGTTATGTTCTACTTGCAACTATTAAGTAGTTCAGTTAAAATTAAGAACTCACGTTGGAATGATTCAAAAAAGTTAATAAAATGTATTCAAAATGTTTAAGAAACTAATTTGAATAAGAAATGCCTTATGGATAGGTGGAGTCACACTGAAAAATGAATGCCATTGCTAGGTTTTGAACTTGGATATCCCAGTATCAGTTCGGTTACTCTAGACATTGACTTACTCATAGCAACATGCCTACAAGACATTAAATTCCCCTAAATACCGAATTTTTTTCGCTAAACCACAAGAAGATCTCAATTTATTTTGAGATCACATACCAAAATGGCGACTTATAATGTCGTAAGACCCAGGCTTCACAGTTTAAATTATTCGGTAAATTAGTGTTAATTGTTGGATTTAATATCGTGTTGATATGTTGCCATAGTTGTTCAGGGATTAGAGACCGAGACCGGGAGATCCGTTTCAAATCCTATGGTGGAATTTTTCAGTTGGTTCTATTATTCAACTCCTGTCCTAAGCCTGTCCTATGTGGGAAAAATAATCTATTATTTAAAATTAATTTCATCGTGTTTGAATACAAAGCTCAAATTAAATAAGTATTGAAGGATTGAATATTCTCTAGGGCTCAAAGAGCATATTATATTATCACATCAAAGTATGATTATTAATAAATTAATATTTTAAGAATACATCCCTCATTAAAATTTGTGTGCACTAAATGTTTTATGTTCTGACATACGTATGATAAGAAGAAGATAGCTGTCGTTAAAATACCAAACTGCAAATTTAAGTTCAGCATCTGCCAAGTGTGCGACACGAAGATTTTGAAGAAAATCCCCACTCCAACCACCATTTACGTGGAATATTTTTCGAAAACTTTGATTTTCTCAAAAATGGCTCTAAAGACTTTTATTAACATGTCGTATATTTAAGATATTTTCATAACAAAAGAAATGTGCATCCTGAATTTTTTGGAAATAGCCTCTGCATTCTCGATGAGCTTTGTATAACTTTTGTATATCTGGTAAACCGTAAGAGAAAGACAAATGCTTGCTATACAAAAAATGTAGATATTATAAAAACAAGCAATTTAAGCGATACACATTTTTTTGTTGAGTTAACCGTTTTTGAGATATTCCGTGTAATTGATGTCAGTTTTGAAATTTTCTCGAATTTCAATTGTTTCACTTAGCGTCCGGCTTTTAAAAGACTTGGCTGTCGCTTTAGTCTAATGTATTGCCTTATTTCCATTGTATTTACAAGTAGAAACAAGTAATAGACCACTGCTGGCATTGATTATCTTGATTAGCATGACGTAGATAAAGGAAAAATCTTTTGTAGACAAAGTTTGTTTGTGGAACAGCTAAAGATACTCAGTGATTGGAACTCAACAAATTTGTTGTTTAAATAAAATTAGGCAAAATTCTGATCTAAATATATTAATACGAAATATTTACAACCCTTCCTAAAATGTAACGATCTGCGTATTTTAACTTACATTTTATATATATTTTATTTAGTTTATTCTTCTTGATTGTACGGGAGAGTATATCAATACGCTGGTTGCACTATAACGCAGCTCTGTTTCCCCAAGATTCGGTTGGTGGCGAGAGAACAGGAAACTTCTCTTGTGTTCCTCAGAGATATTCAGGAAGCAGTAATGTAGCCTCCGACCCAAACTGCCCCGTGACCTATGATCCAAAGTTGTTGGGTCGATTTACACATTCAGAGTTGGTAACAAAACCCTTCATTTCCTTGGACCGCGAGCGTTTCCTTTTATATACCTGAATGTATTTTCGGCAAGGCATATAAAGACATCATTGGAGACCCGCGCTTCTGCTGCGTATAAAGGCCCTCGTAAAGAAAGATAGGATCTTTATTTATTTTCTTCCGTACGAGTACATAACCGGGCGCGTGCCCTGCAACAAGAGAGAAACTGCAGCAGTTCTGCTTTTCAATTTTGTTGGACAACAGAGGATAATCAGAACCACTTTGGTAAATGAGAATGCAAGCATTTCCATGCGTATCTGCTGCGGATATGTATATCGAAGTTTTTCTTTTTCTTTCTTTCTTTCCTCCTGGTGGAAAGAGAAGGGTGTATACGTTTGTTACTGTACTCATTTCGGTAACTGCTTACAGAGTGGGATATATCAAAACAAAGCTCTTGGCTCTCTGTGATAAAACACAGAGAAATTGTCAATGTGGAACATCCAAAAGCGGCCCTGTAGTATTATGATCATAGCGGCACGGGTCGCTTGTAAAATATTTGAGGAGCATTTTCATCAGGCTTTTGTTTCCGTACTGAAACCCTTAGTGATAACGACATTTTTCTGCGCATATTTAGTTTAGTTCTTTGGATTCCATAGAATTTCCATACAATACTCATAATGATGCGTTTTAGATTATGTAATACCATAAAAGATACAAAACTTGTCGCGCATGATTTTCTGAATATAGAATGAAATAAAGTAAAAAAAATATGTGTTCCGTTTACACGACTTTCCCTACCCGTTTCTTTCAAAAGATTATTCTTTATCTACATCTGCTAATGCAGATACATTTTAGCGGCTATACTATTACATTGTTTCTTATATACTGAACTTAAATATGGGAATATACTAGACTAAAACACCAACCAAATCCATTAAAGGTTGTCAGCATTCGATTGACATTGAAATTATTTTCATTGCCAGGAATAAAACAAAAGGTATTTTAAAACTGAGACCAATGACAGAAAATATTTCGAAAAGGACTCCTGAGGCTATTCACAAAATAGGTATTCGAGATATACATTGTATTTGTTATATAATTATCTTTGGAACATTTTTCCGTGTAACATCCTCGTCTTATGCCTGGAAGTTTTCAGTTTAAATATCAAACTTGGTGTTTAACCAACTTTTCGTTTTTGAACTATCGTGCTCGCAACAAACGGACACACATACACACAGATATTTTTCTAAAAATACTTTTATACCGGGAACCCTAAAACATGTATTCCAGCGAAATCTCAGAATAGAAATTGTTGGTAGAATACAATATCTTCTCTACATATTGTTTTGAGAATCACACTCGTACTATTTTTTCATATTTTACAGTTTTTTTTTTTTATAATCCCTTATATATTATGTGTGTATGTGTTTGTGTATGTATGTATATAAATAGAACATAAAATTTGATGTGTTACATACACCTGGTTTTTTCTACCTCTCTGCAAAAAACTAGCCTTGTAACAGCTTATTCTTCTGTCTACTTAATGAAAAGAAACTTCAGCAGCTACGTGTTTGGAGGATCCAAACAAAAACAAAAAAAGGATTATCCAGAAAAAGGTCAAGCCAACCTCTACATAAGAAATTTCTTAAATTTTGAATTTTCTCATATGTTCTAACGATTAAAGATATTTACATTGTAAATAAAACAGGAATATGTTTTTCTTCTGAATAAACTTTACATAACTGGTAAACCGGAAGAGCTAGACAAAACTTTCTTTCAAAATCACACAATTTGTGATAATACATTCCTATAGTGCATTAATCGTTTCGAGATATTCTTTTCCAACTTTTTCCAAAGGCAATTTGAAATTTCTGTTTCTTTTGTTTTTCTCCTGGCTATACAAAGAGAACAGAATTTCAATCAAATAACAACCGGTATTTAAAATATTTTTAATCGCTTTAGCCTCGTATACTCTCTTATTACTTTATCTATACGTACTATGTACTTAGTGTATAGAAAAGATATTGTAATGCACCCAAAAATTCACTACTTAGATTTCACCGGAAATACATGTTTTGAGACACCCTGAATACAAAAAAAAACATTTTTAGTAATATGTCCGTGTGTGTGTCTGTCTCTCTGCGTGTATGTGTGTGAGTGTGTCTGTGGGCAGCAGAGCTCAAAAACGAAAAGACCGTAAAATACCAAATCTGGTATTTAAGTTCAGTATATTCCTGAATGTGACACGAAGGCTTTTAAGAAAACTACTCTTCACATGGAAAAATGTTTGAAAATTTTGATTTTCTAAAAAATGACTAACGATTTTGATTAAAATATCGTATACTAAATAACTATATATATATATATATATATATATATATATATATATATATATATCTGACAAATAATATGTATCAACTGAATTTTCTGGGAATAGCCTCTGAAGAGTACTTTATTCTGGATGAATTTTACGGAATTGTGTATAACTGGTAAACCGTAAGAGATAGACAAAAGCTTAGGACATTAAAAGACACAAGTTATGCTATAGACTTTTTTTCGTGGAGTTGATTGTTCTTGAGATATTCCTTGTTTTTTGTTTCAGCGGTTGTTTCATGTCCATACAAACAAAGGAAATTCAGTCACATAGCAATCAGCTTTTGACTATCACTTTAACCTATGGTATTCCCTTTTTTTCGTTTCTACTTACAAGGAAGCAAGTGATAAGGGTATTTCTGCTAATTGATTCTCGATGAGCATGAGGTAAATAGAAGCATAAGCTTTTTAACAATAAGTTGTTGCAGAGATGTAGAGAAAGTCATGTGAATGGAACACATAATATTTTTTTCCTGCTTATAAAGAACTAAAAGATATGATTATTTCAGCTAATGTTTTATCTTGATTAGCACGAAGGGGATGGAAAAATAAACGTTTGTAAGAATAGTTTGTTACTGAAAAGTTAGTGAAGGTGAGTGAATGGAATTAAACAGATTTTATAATAATGTTGTTTGAACTATCCTATCCCAAGATGGAATGATATGGGTTTAACAATTGCAAATACAGTTACATTGTGACGAATTATAAGCTGCAGAAGAAATCCCATGTGTTTTGTTGCAGCGAACAAGCTTTGAGAAGCATACTAGACCAAAGTAGCAGGTGTAAACTTTCGAATACCCCAAGTACAATGTGGTGAAATTTTCTGGTAACAAATCCAAACGGTGCAAATATGATTGTGGCGTTCTACATTGGTTTTCCCCACAGAGCCACAACAGATAATAAACAATACCAATGGTTTACCTTGTTCCAATGCATTCAATTAGGTAGCAATTGCGGGCAGTAAAACAGGTAATTACACAACGAATATTTGAGCACAAAATCAATCGTTGCAATCCCGTATGGATGGTATTTGTAAATATTAGCTTCGTGAAAACGCGTTTCTGTTGGTTGGTTTCTAGGGAACGTGTTTTAGGCACGTTTCCAGAAGTCGATGCCCCAATTACAATTTGGGCAACAATCATTGTAGCAAATGAGGATGTTGAGAGTTCAAATATCATCAACGTATTTGAAGCTGTTCACATTTCACAGGAGACAACAAATGCGTTCCTGTCTTTGAATAATAACAATTAAACATTATCTTCTAATAACTAATTGAACATGTCTTATGACTATATTGTATTACTCGTATAAAAACCTGTTATGTTCCATTATCATGGCTTTCTCTACCTATTGTGTAACAAACTATTGCTAAAAAGGAAATTCTTCTTCTTTATCCTAATCCAGCTAAAATTAGCAGATATGGCCTTATTACCTAGTTCATTAAGTAGAACGGAAATACGAGAATACACCGTTTATGAAACTTTTTAAATCATAGAGAAATATGTCAGAAATTATTCCACAAAAACATTATTTGATATAAACTGTTCATAAAAATCTGATGTGTTCCACTCATATGACTTTTTACGCAATTACGCAATAACCTGGTTGGTCATATCGAACGATGAATGAAATTGATGAACTAGTACTCAAATGATCTTGGGGTTCATAGAGCTTAAAGTTACTCGACATTCGTCTTAGGATAAAGAAAACCTTATCCGGGTAACTCAACCTGTTAAATATGAGGCCGACACGCTAACACCACACCACCCAGGCGGGCTAAAACACAATTGTGTAAGACATTTATTATCAAGTTTGATTCATTCTAACCGAGATAAATATTTACAAAAATAGCTACAATACACATTTCTTTATAGATACAAAAGGAATACTACAGTGAAATGTTGAAGAACTGGATAGTTTAACATTCTATAGTGTTTTCATGCAATCACGAGAAACAACTAAATATCGGAAGGGCTTTAAAAGAATCACACAAATCTGATGTGTTCCATTCAAATGAATTTCTTTAGCTATTCTGTAACAAATTAGTCTTACAAAATAGTATTCTTCTATCAACTTCATGCTAAACAAGATAAATATTAAGAGGAGAGTTCTTTTTACTTAGTTCCTTGTAAGCTTAAGGGAAATATGGGAGTACTATAATAATCAAATCCAGTAAAAGCTGGTCGCTATGAAGTTCTTTTAGCACAACCAGGAGTAAAACAAAAGGGAGATTAAACGGATGACGTCGTCCCGTTTGAGAAAAGCACAAGTATTTTAGAATTAAAACACATAACAGAGAATATCTCGGAAATGGTTAACTCTCACAAAGAATGCATCTGACACAAATTGTTTATTTTAACGAGATCTACATTTTACTTTCTCTAGCACGTGTGTACATACAATGTGTAGTTAGAAAAGGGATTGTATTCCACCAAAAAATTCATACCAAAATGTTTCTTCCTTAATTCATTTGATGTATCCAATTTGGTGGTTCTTTACTACATATATATTAATAAAACTATGACATATTTTAATAAAAGCTCAAAATAAAATCTTATTTGTACTTTATTCCTTTCTCTCCTTAGTATGTACATAGATGGAGAAAGTAGTATACTTCGCCCTAAAATTCAATAGCGGGATTTCATTGGAGATGCAGATTTTAGGGTCTCCTGAAGCAAATGCAAAAAAAGTCTCATGTGTTCCATTCACATAACTTTCTCTACATCACTGCAACAAATTATTCTATTTACTTCATCTAATCGAGAAAAAAAATAGCAGAAATAGTCTTATTCCCTTCTTCCTTGTTGGTAGAAGCGAAATAAGGGGGTGCCATAGGTTAAAGTGATAGTCAAAAGCTGGTTGCTGTGTGACTGAAGTTCCTTTGTTTGATGGTCACGAGTTCACGAAGTCCTGTATGAGAAATGTAGAAGCTTTTTATAGCTGAAACCAAAAACAACGAATATCTCAAAAACAATCAATTCCACGATAAAAAATGTATATAACATAAATTGTGTGTTTTAAAGTGCTGTATATTTGTTGTATGGTAAGTTTTTGTCCATCTCTTACGGTTTAGCAAAATTCCGTAGAATTGACCAAGAATACAGTAACTATTCCCAGAAAATTCAAAACAAACATTTTATTTGTCATGTAAATATCTTTAATATACGATATTTGAATCAAAATCGTTAGTCATTTTTTAGAAACTCAAAATTTTCGCAAAAAGTTCCATTTAATGGGTAGTTTGGGGTGGGGGATTTTTCTCCAAGTCTTCGTGTCGCATCCCTGGAAGATACTAAACTTAAATATAAAATTTGGTATTTTACCGACTTTTCGTTTTTGAGTTATCGTGTTCACAGACACACGGACACACACGGATCTTTTTTCTGAAAATACTTTTTTGGAATACAGGCGGACCCTAAAGGATATATTTCCGGTGAAATCTTGGTATCGAATTTTTTGGTGGAGTGCAATACCTTCTCTATACACTATATACATAGTACGTATAGAGAAAGTAAAAATTATTAAAATGTCCTCGTGTCTGAAACACGATAACTCAAAAACGAAACGCTGGTTAAATGCCGAACGAGATACTTAAGTTCAGTATCTTCCAAACTATCCTTACATGGAACATTTTTCGAAGTTTGATTTTCTAAAAAATGGCGTTAACAGTTTTGATTAAAATACCGTATGTTAAAGCTATTTACATTTGGGTAGCTCTGCTTGGTCTTAAAATCTCTTTGCAGAAAACGTTTATCTGTGCTCTACTTTTTTACTTATTGCTAATAACATATTCGTTTCTAGTAATACCTATCTAACCAGTTACTGTTCATCTCTGGTATTTTATATTCAAATATATTATATTTAAACTTTTAATATTGATTTAATCACTTGTTTTCTAAAAATCAAGATTCTTTTTAATTAATGCTTATGGTTTTCAAATAGAACTTTGAATTACCTAACGACATTATCGATGTAATAAAACATTTGCAGAGCACTGAGAAGTCGGTATATTCTAAATGGATTAAAGATGCAATCCGTCTTCATTCTAGAAACTTAGCAAATAAATATGAGGAGATCGTTTCAGGTCGACCAAAACGTTTTGGTAGAGCAAGAGCTGTAAAATTGATGTAAAAGATTGGAATGACTTGAAACAGCGTCGGAAATGTTTTCTCTGAATACAGTGCTACCTAAGAGCCATTACTAAGGTAAATTTATTGTTGTATTTAAAATTTAACAATTGATAAAACAGCTGCAATCTGTAAATTGGAATTCCATAAAACATCTAAAACAAATTAAACTGTCAGGAACAGCTGATATATAACAATTACATGACATTTTTATTACTCTTGTTTATTTATGCCTATAGCCTCTGCAGATATTTTTGCTAAAGCTTATTTTTCTGTTATTTACTTCACATTAATTGATATAGGTGTTTGCAGAAATATATTTATTTCAGCTTCGTTTAGATACAACCGATATTCAGATATTTCAGATATTTCACTATATGCTGTCTAGAATTATACGCTTTTGATGATATCGTGAGAAATAACTTGAAAGCGACTGCACAGTAAAATTGTCAAAAGTATTACAAACTCATACCAATAAAAATGGATATCCCGGAAACTGCTGTTTCCAAAGAAGAGCTGTTTCAAATACTTTTGTGTGTTTTTATACTGTAAGTACGATTCTCATGGTTCTCCAGTTTTAAAAATTATAATACATTCCATCCGAATGAAGAAAATGAAGATACAACATTTTGAAAAATGTTTTATTTGAAGAGGATTTCGGAATAAGGGGATTTTTTTTTCAAATCTTGGTAGTGAATCCTTGAATGACTCTAAATTTAAATACCAAGTTTTGTGTGCATCCGATTTCTCGGTCTTCAATTTTGCACACATGCACTGGGTCTTTTTCTAAAAATATATTTATGAAGTGGATCTCAAAAAATGTACTTTCGGTTCTGCGCTTATGTGTAGTTTTCTGGTTTATATTATTTTACAGCACATTCTCTACCTTACCGTTGGAAAAGATTATAAATAAACAGGCCTTCAACAAATCCAGCGTTTTCATGCAGTTTTTGACATAAATAACTTTATATTTAATTGAAATTACAATTTTCTTAATTTTAATCTATTAATTTATCTTAAATTGAAAACTGCTTTTAATGTATTATGATTATTAAAAAGACATCTAGTAGCATTTTATTTGAATCTGTTCACAGGAGTTTTAGTAGATTTAAATGTACACCCATATGTTCACGACTAGCTACCACTGTTTGAGACATTTCTCTCCCATGAAATTCAGTACATGTGAACTGCTCTGCAGCTCATGTGAAACAATACGTGAGAATTACAAACGGTGACTTCTTACAGACTTTAGACCATTAATTATAGAACTTTTTTAAAATCGTTCTCAAATTAGAATATTTCATTCAACTCTCATTATTATCTGATAAATTATACCCGGAAAAAGTTACCATCTTACAGTATTGAACCTTAACTGGAGCTAATTTGGCCTTTAATGAGTTATTTTGACCCAATTTTGGACAATATAATACTTTTAAAATGTATATATATATTATGCTGCATCCAATGTGAAAATTTGATTTGCTGCCTTCATAATTATTATTTTTCTGTATGATAATTTTGGGGGTATGATAATTCAATACCATGAACACCATAATCTTAAAATTACCAGATTTGCCCAATTTTGAGTTCCTATTATATGAGGGTAATAATGTGTTATATTTCATAGTGGATAAAGTATAAAATAAAAAGTATAATTCCCAAAACACTTTTTATTTTATTGTGCATTCAATATGAAATATAATATATTATTCCTCTCGTATAATAGGGGAACTCAAAATAGGTGAAATTTAGTATTTTCAAGATTAGGTGTTCATGATGTTGCTCATGGTATTTAAATGTTTTAATCCTAAAATTACTAAATTTTCCAAAATTTGAGCTCCTCTGTATTATAGGAGCGGTCATTCTGAGTTTCACGTTGAGCACATCATAAAATATGGGTCAAAGTAATCTACTAAGAGCCAAATTAACTCAAGTTAATCATAAAAGGTACAATGCTGTATTATGGATACATCTCCAGGCTATAATTCATCAAATAAGAGTGATTCTAAATGATAGATGAATACAGTATTTAAATTTGAAAGTTAGTTTAACATAAAGGTGACCAGCATTAATGCCACTATTGTAACTGTAACATCCTAATGTGACAAAATAATCCTCGAAAATATTAATCTAAAATACATGAGAAGTTTCAGCTCTTCTCTGAATGTATAGCCTATTGTGAAAGGTCAATAAGGAGAAAGAATGATTTTGCACAGCACTGACGTTGTTTACTATTCAAATACTTACTGCTACCCTACTGCCCTTTACCACATTCGTCACTATGGAGTTCTCCAAATGGAACTTGGTACCGAAAGAATAATTGACGATTCTTGCAGTTGGTCACATGTTTTGTTTAACAGCGTGCAAGCCATCAAATCATTGTTTCACTTTGTACACTGAGGGATTTATTCAGATGGTTTGGAAAAGCACAACATTCAGTTAGCACTCGTCAATCCTACAGGAACATTCTGTTCAACAGAATATTCATCCTCTGCTCGAAATGCAATACAGTCCTTTCAGATCACGTGAACATAGCGGGGCTTGTGTTCGAGAGGTATTTGGCCTTTACTTGTGTGTGTGTGTGTGTGTGTGTGTGTGTGTGAGTGTGTGTGTGTGTGCATATTATACACATAGTGTCTTAATGAATTATATACCGAAATATTTTCACAGAATATGTAGATTACTTAAATAAGTAATTTAAAACAGGAGACTTATGGCCTGTTTATTGAAATGTCGAAGTAACGGCTAAAAGTTTCTGAAGTGTCAGTACGCCACTGACTAATTTATCAACCATTCGAGACCATAAAACGAAAAACGAAGGGACATATTGCAGCGTATCGCTCAAGCATAGTAGTTATGATACTGGCTTTTAAGTGAAAGATAGTTTCCGAGTTCGGGTCTCGTTCACTTCGTCTGGAATGAAAAAAATAATAATAAAAAAACATTTATTCTATGACAGGAATTGAATTCATGACCTTTGGGATAGTAGCTTACCACGTTACGCATTAAGACACCAGAACTGTTGAAAAAACGCCGTCAGAGAAGGCTATATAACTCAAGAACGTAGTTAATGAATGAATGCTCAGTGTAGCACTGTCCAGTGATTAGTTCTAGATTTTACAGATTTTTGCGACATTAAATCTCGAGAACGCTAGTACAAAGCTGCTAATAATCGATATTTCTATACTCGGGCAGCAGTTTTTAAGACATTCTAAGCCATTTTTTCAGCCTGCTTTACTTTAACACGGACTTATCAGCACCTGATACCCACACGTTTAACGCTATGTAGTTGCGTTATGTTTATCCGGGGACCATGCACCGCCGATCTCAAATTACTTATATCAGTTAGTTGCACAATCTCGCAAATTATTTCGGTGTATTCATTAAATTATCTCCTCTACACACTAATCTAGAAAATCAGGTGTTCCATTGAAATGATTTTTTCTGCCAACATGATGAAGATCAGAGAATCTTTTGTGGGGATAGTTTATTTGCAGAAAAAGTAGAGAAAGTCATATGAAAAGTACACTAAATTTTCTAGATTTTTACAAAGAAACTATTCTTACAAAAGATTCTTGTCTTATCTACATCATGCGATCGAGATAAAACTTAGCAGAATGAATTTATTATTGTTTCCTTTAAATAGAAGCAAATAGAATCCTGAATTTCTTGGGGAAGTTATCTTAATTTTGGATGAATTTTGCATAACTGTAAACTATAACAGATTATTACACAAACACGTAGATATCGTTAAAACACACAATTTATGTCAAACACATTTCTTTCTTTGTTTTCGTGTATAAAGTTAATAATATCCGAAATATTCCTAGTTTATTGGTTTTAATTTTAAAATATGTCAATTCACTTTGGTTTTCTTGGTCATGCAAAGATAACTGAATACCAATATTTTGCATAGCGAATATTGATGTGCATGAAGTGGATAGAAAATTACACTGTTGTAAGATTTTATATATATTCGCGCCGAGGCTAAACAGCAATTTGTTCATTAGATAGGTAGAGTCAGACTGAAAAATTCAATGCCATAGCCGGGATTTGAACCACGTATCTCCCGATCTCTAGCCGGTTGCTCTGCCACTCAGCTACCATGGCAACATGCCGACATGAATTTGAGATCACCTAGTGGTTCACCGGGAAAACATACGAGTCAGTTGAGAAATTCGCTCCTATGCCGGCTATGGCATTGAATGTTTCAGTCTGACTCTACCTATCCAATTCCTGTGCTACACACGGCATGTGTGAAAAAACAATTATTCTGTACAAATTGACCATAATAGTTGGCTATACTATGAATCCTGGGTCTAAAGTACTTGCAGCATTGTAAGTCCCATTGGGGTTGTCATCTCAATATGCATTTGGGATCACTTTGTGGTTTACCGGGAACCATGCGAGTCAGTTGAGAAATTCAATGCTATGCCGGCATGTTGCCATGGTAGTCCAGAGGCAGAACAATCGGCTAGAGATTGGGAGATCCGTGGTACAAATCCCGGCTGTGGCACTGAATTTTTCAGTCTGACTCTACCTATCCAACTCCTGTCCTACACACGGCTTGTGTGAAAAAACAATTATTCCATACTATATGTTCATTGTTTTTCAAAATAATGTGTGTAGAACAGGAGTAGAGTAGGTATAATCACAGTGATAATCCAATGACATAACCGGAATTCGAACCCCCAGCTCCTGGTCTCCATCCAGTTGCTCTCTAAACACTGAGCTTCCGTGGCACCATGTAGATATAGCGTTAAGTTCCGCAAAAGTTTCCTGGTAAACCACACAAAGATATCTCAAATTATTTTGAGATGACGTACCCCAATGGATCAAATATTTTAAGATCTAGTTCATTTTGTGGAATTATATAGGAATCAAACTCATGACAAAAATTATTGAAAAACGAGGAACAGAAACAGATTAAGCTTGGTTAGAGCAACTGTCAGGAGACCAGGAGATCCACGATTCAAATCTCGTGCATTGCATTGAAGTTTTCAGTGTGACTCTATCTTTCCATTATGACAGAGTTTGTAAACCTTTTTTTGTTCTTTTAGGGGATGTAAAATATAATTTCCTATTAATATTTTAACAAAAATTATACAAAGCAGTTATTAATAGGATGCTGTTGAAATAAATACAGGGTTTTCAGCTTTCCTTTAAAATTGTATTCATTTGTGACACAATACTATTTATCGTCAATGCAAGTAAACATTTCTTTCATTTTCCTCCAATTTCGGTCTAATCAACTATGTATTGTTAGAAACAATATTGCAAATACAGTATATTCCGGAATATTGATGACCTTAAGCTCGTTTCCAGATGTAACGCAGAGCCTGTCATGAAATGGCGGTTCTGAGGAATGACACGACACACGACAAGTAAACTGAAACACAGCAGGAAAGTTATGAATATACCGTATCTCTTTTTGTGTTCGGCATTCTTTTTTCTGTCGCAGCATGATGCTCCAATATCAATTTCATTCGTTCTTTTTTTTATCCCGCCACTACTCCCTCTCCCATGTAAGTAAACGAAATACAATGCTCCAAGTTTGATAGAATGTAGTCCAAACTTTCCCATGCCCCCTTACCCATTCCATCGGATCATCTCTCTGGCATTCGCTTGTACTTTTTCTCCGTTTTCCTTATGCTCATCTGGGAAAACTCTTTTTCTCGGAAAAATAGAACACGAAGGGTGAGGCGCCGAAGCGATGAACATATCGGAAATACAAAGCTTATATCCGATTCGTTTCACACGGTTAATCCTCTCTTCTCTTCTAGATGAAATTTTGTGCTATGTATTCTTATGGAATGGATCGTGAACAATAAGATTGTTTTATAACAATGTTCCCTTTTCTATGCCCGTGAATGCAAGCAAAGAAATGAAGCAACTCTTTACATGTAAAGTGTATAAAACAAAACTGATACAAAATTTAATATTAATCTACACTTTAATTCTATTAATATATAAAATCATCACTTTATTAAAACAAAATATAAATTTTGTGCACAAAAATATAAAGTTTAGTAAGTGTAATAATTAAATAGGTAGTCATACTAAAAATTTAATGCCATAGCCGGGATTCGAACCACAGATCTCTAGCCACTGAGTACCATGGCAATATGACAGCATAGCATTGAATTTCTCAGCTGACTCGCATGTTTCCCGGTAAACCACAACATGATCTGAAATTATTTTTTGAGATAACAACCACAATGGCGAATTACAATGTTGTAAGTACTTTAAGTTCCAGGATTCATAGTATAACCAACTCTTATGGTCAATTTGTATGGAATAATTGTTTACACACAAGCCGTGTGTAGGACAGAATTTGGATGTTGCTATTCCGGCATATTGCCATGGTAGCTCAGTGGCAGAGCAACCGGCTAGAGATCGGAAGATCCGTGGTTCAAATCCCGGCTATGGCATCGAATTTTTCAGTTTGACTCAACCTATCCAACTCCTGTCCTACACATGGCTTGTGTGAAAAAACACTTATTCCATGTAATACTTAACTTAAAATAACTACTTTTTAATTACAAGAAATTTATTTCATTCTTGCTGAATCAAATAATAATGTATTAAGATTTTGCCAGTTTAAAGTATAGTTTTATGCAGTTTATATAGTGTTTTAAAGTTATTTTTCAAAGAAGTAGAACTTTAGCTGTTGTATTCAAAACATTCATATTTAGGTGTTAACCCAAATTATATGTGAAAGTACATATAATAAACAACTGATGGTTGGACTCGCGTGACTTTCTCTACCTATTCTGCAATATATTTTATTTTGGAAAACTACTTTCGTAAACCACAACGTGAAGTCAATCATTAGTCATTTGAGGAATATAATGCTGTCTCGGTATATTGCCATGTTTGCTCAGTGGTTAGAGAAATCGGCTAGAGACCAGGAGATGCGTGATCCAAATCCCGCTACGGTATTGAATCTTTCAGTCTGATTCTACCTATCCAGCTCCTGTCTAAACAAGGCTGGAGTGGAAACAAAACAGACGTATTCCATTCACATTACTTTCTCTAGCTGTTCTACATGCACACTATTTTTACAAAATATTAAGCTAATCGAGATAAATATGAGTCGAACTGTTCTTATTACTTGCTTCCTTGTAAGTAGATGGAAAATAAGTGAATACAAAGCGATAGTCAAAGCTTTTAAAATCTGATGTATATGTGAAACAATCTTAAGTTCGGTTCGCTTTGCATGGCCAGCTGTAAAACAAGAAAGATGATACGATGAAACAAGGAATATATTAAAAGCGGTCACTCCAATAAGGAAATTATGTTTTTATAAGTCTATATTTTTTTTGTAAGATTTTGTCTATTTTTACAGTTTACCAGTTATGCAAAATTCCATAAAATTCATCCAGTATAAAGAGTTCAGAGACTATTTCCAGAAAAAATAAGATATGCATTTTATTTTTGATGTAAATATCTTAAATATTCGGTACTTTAATCAAAATCGTTAAAGCCATTTTTTAAAAATAAAAACAAATAATTTAAAAAGTAGTTTGTGGTAAGGGGATTTTCTTGAAAAGTTTCGTGGCGCATCCTTTGAAAATACCTACTAAACATGAATAGTAAATTTATTACTTAACAATCTTCTCGTTTTGAGCTATGCTATGCGCAGGCACACACAGACGCGCGCGCGGACGTTTTTGTAAAAAAAAAAAAGTTTGTTTCTTTTTACTCAATAGACGTCAAAACATATTCCGGTAAAATCTAGACATCAGATTTTTCTTTGGAATACCTTCTTTAGCTACTATGAATATTGTATGTAATACGTGTTAGAGAAAGTAATAATTTAACAATAATTGTGTTAATGATTGGTTAAACTATGAATCCCAGGACTTAAAGTGCTTAGTCGCTTTGTAAGTCGCCGTTTGGGTTTGTCACAATTTGAGGTCACCTTATTGTTTACCGGGAAACTTGCGAGTCAGTTGAGGAATTTAATGCCATGTCGGCATGTTAACATATTAGCTCAGGGGTTACAACGACCGGCTAGAGACAGAGATCCGTGGTGCAACGCCCGGCTATGACATTGATTCTACAGTCTGACTCTACGTATCCAAGCACAGGTAATGTTGTATACATTCTGAGGCGGTAACGTGGTTATGGGTTCGAATCCCGGATGCGGGTTTTTGGTATTAGGAATGGTGTGGATATGAGGGTGCTCTAGCTCAGGATTTTTGCCAGCATGGAAACTCTTTCAGGGTGTGGTACGACACATGTGCTTTATTCAGTTAGTTTGGCTTTTTCCGCCGTTAAACACACACGCTTTCCTCTTAAATTTTCTACTGTGAAACTATGCTGTACGTGCCCGCGACTATTAGTAAAGATTTGATGTAAAGATTTCATCCGTGTTTTGGGCTGTATTAAAATAACTATTTTCACTCACAGCTAAAGGTTGCCTGTTCGCCTCCACCACGGACCCTAAATATCACATCTTTGCTCTGCCGATGTTCTACGCCGAGTGCCTCAAAAGTGTCCCCTTGACCAGCGATAGCAATATTATTTTTTCCTTCCCGTTATGCTCCCTCGGGCAGTGTAACCTCACCCCTTCGGGTCAATGCGATATATGGTGCTACCAGTTTGTGACAACTTGGCTACTTATACGTGTTTGAAATCTTTCTTCCCTTCCCATTTTCATTGTACATTTATATTTCCCTTGTTTTTATAATTTATATTATTAGCTATGATTTATCTTTCCCTTCTGAAAAAACTCTTTGCCCCGTGACAAGACATGTGCTGTCTCAATTCATCTGCTTTTATGAGACCGGAATTCTTTTCTAGATATCCTGTATTTGCAGATTTTCTGTACGGATATATATTATGAAGTACAAGCAGCAATCTTGAAGTTCTTAGCCAACACAACTCGGAAGGTTGCAACATATAAGTACTATTTCACTCATTTTCATTCGTGCTGTCATTAATAATACATCTTCATTGTTGATGAAAGTGGTACACGTTCGCTTCAGAGAAAGATTATTTTGTAAGAAAACAACTGGTCTGTTTTATCTTTAAGTTTAACCTTCCTTTACCTAATATGCCATATTAGATGATGTTCAAGTGAGCCTAGGGTCAAAGGAGTTTACATTTATTAGACATTCATTTTCTCAAAATATGGGAAAAACCTGGAAAGAACTTATCCGGATAACTCACCCTAACTGTCATTAAAACTCGGATCCTCTTCAATTTGAGAGAGACACGCCAATATTGGTCTTCTATTATTTTTGTATTTTCTCATGTAGTTCTGGAGATTCAAGAAAACTTTCATCACAGGGCCTATAGACACCTTAGTTCAGGTGAGGAAATTTGGAAAAATCGTTTTCATACCGTTCTGTTCGGCTCATTCAAGAGATCCCGAGTTAGAATCTTGGCTAAGCTGAGTTACCCGGATAAGTCTTTTTCCTGCATTTCCCCTATCTTGAGAACACGAATTCGAACAACTTCAAGCGCTATGGACTCCGAGTTCATTTGGAGTTCATTTCACAGATTTCATTCATCTTCCGATATTACTTAAAGCACGTTAAACCATAAAAAAACTGTTCTGTAACATAGAATATCTTGTGGCCTTTTGCCTTTAACAGTGAATTTTCTAACCTCTAAAGGTATTTTAAGACAAATGGTTACCTTAAACTAGTATAAAATATTTTTACTGGAATTTACAAGAGCATGCGGGCGTTTGGGATCGAACCCATATGTATTAATATTAATAAAAATAATTAAGAGATATTTGAGAAAATCTGTGATTTCGAAATATATTACATTTAAACGCTAGTTTTGAATAGGGCATTTTGTAAAAAATCGTCGTTTCACATCTAACATAAACAACCATTAGGTAGTTTGCAAATAAGAGTGAAATCCTTAACCTCTAAAGGTATGTTAAGACAAAAGGTATCCTTAAATTTGTATAAAGTATTTGTACTGGAATTTACGAGAGCACTGGGATATCCGAAGCTTCACCTGCGTAAGGTAGAAACATCGAACCTTGTGCAGATCATTAATCTGCCCTTTAAACGTTTATCGCCATTTAATGGAAACGTGCAAACAGTTAACTCGTTAATTCCTTTAGCCTCTGTTCTTCTTACAGTTATCATAGTGTGGGGTCCTTTTAAAAGTCTCACACTTTCAAAAAACGATTAACTAATCTTGAAATAAATATCAATTCAATACGTTTTATCATCATGAGCAAATACCAAATTCATGTAAAATTTGTTTTTCATGTTTTTTCATCATCGAATATGTTGTTCATATTTAATACATACAGATATTTCTAACAAATGTAAATATAGTCTGGAAACACCTACTACATGGATGTAAGAGTAAATGAGAGTATCAAAAATTTTATTTGATTATACTGATTCCTCATTTTTTTAAAACTTATTAATAATTATTTCCAAGCTCCCCTTTCCAAATATGAAAATGCTGTTCTTATTTCAGTTGTAATCATTTATTTTTACTTTCTCTAGTTCGTGCATAGTACAATGATATTTCACCCAAAAGTTCGATACTTAGATTTTATTGTAAATACATTTTAGGGCCTCATAAATCCAAAACAAAAGCATTTTAGAAATGTGTGTGTGTGTCTAAGTGTCTGTGAACAGAATATCTCAAAAACGAAAACCTGGGTAAACAACAAATGTGATTTCTGTTAAACATATTCCAAGAATGCGACACGAAAATTTTCAAAAACATCCTAAACCCAAAACTACTCTTTATATACAAAATGTTCAAAAATATTTATTTATTAAAAAAGACGCTAACAGTGTCTATTAAACTACGTGTATTAAATGTTACATGATAAATAAAATTTATATCTTAACTTCCTAGGAATAACTTCTGAAGTCCTGTTCATTCTAAATGACTTTTGCATAACTAGTGCACTGTAAGAGATAGACTAAAATTTAGTACACAAAAAATGTAGATCTTGTTAAAACGAACAATTTATGGGAGTCTGTAGAGTTAACGTTTTTCGAGATATTTATTGCTATTGCTTTCAGTTTCAAAATACGTATACTTTTCTCAAACAGGTGGTCGCTATTCGTTTTTCTTTTGTTTTACTCCTGGTAATGCACAGAGATCCGGATTTCAAACTCAATAGCATAACGACATCTTTAAAAAGATGTTACTATTGCTTTAGCCTAGTATATTCCCTTATTTCCTTCTAGTTATAAAGTGAACTAAATTATAACACCATTTGTAATTATCTTTATCTAGATTAGTATGAAATTGGATAGAAGATTAATCGTTTGTAAGAATAGGTGTAATGCATCCGTTAAAAAGAAACATGGTTTTGTATCAACAGATTTGCGATTTGTATCGTATTTTAATGGCAAAAGTAAGGTAAACAAACAACTGAATCCAAAGCGAAATTTTGCGTTCCATTGTATGTTGCAACTTTTTCTTCTTGTTTCAGCCTGTTTGAAACATTTAATTGCATTTCATATGCTGCTTTTGAAACAAAACATATACTTTAAATTTGAAATGGAAGCTTGGTGTGGCTTTTAGATACAGTTTTGTTTATTGGTAATTTAAAAAGCAATTTCATTAATTCAGTTTTATTTTAAAAACGGGTCAAGCCTTTGTTTTAAAGGCCAACATTCAGTTCATATGTAGGTTTTTAAATTTAAAATACGTGTATATTATGAAACGGGTCTAAAAATGAACAATCAGTTTTAGTGACAAAAAACGTTGTTTCCTGTGTTTACTCATGCAGTAAAACATCCATAATTAATCCCTGTATATTTTGTGAGCTGTATACGAAATTCAAATACAGCCATTTGTAACCTTAGTTTATTTCCTGGCGCAAAACCTGCAAATTTGTGAAAGGTGTTTTCAAAAGGTGGTCAAATGCTGGATGCAAGTTTTAGGTTGCCTCACAAGAGGTTTCAGTTCGATCCCAGTCGGAATATTATTCTGAGCTTTTTCAATGACGTATCTGAAGTAAGGTAAAATAAACACGTGTGTAATTTCTGCTGATTGCTGTCTTTGTTTTATTTACTGCATTTTGAGTATGGGGAGAAAAGGGCATTAAAATTAATTAAATTCCTCAAAAACTAAGATATCAAAAGCTTCAAGTAAGGGCGGCATCTTGGATGAGGTTTTTAGAGCCTCCGCCCATCACCTGGGTGGCCCGGGATCGATCCCAGGGTTCCCGCACCTTCTCCGGTTTCCCTCGATCTTCATTCCACCAATTGCTTCACAGTATATTTCCTATCATCCTCTTCACCGTCATTTCATATAATCCACTTCCTCACTTTCGTACCATGCTTCAGGCTGATCACCCATCCCGACTTCTCTCTGAACTGAGTCCCTGCTCCTCAACAGGCGCCTGACTTTGGGCGCTGTCTTGTAAGTCCTGGATTGGTGTAAGCGCGACATATGAGGAAGATAGAGAAGAAGGAAGGAAAACAAAAACTTAAGCTACTTCTCACATATAATTCGTAAACTTTTTGAGACATTCATTGTTATCTATTGCTAGGGGTTTTCAAATCCCTAGTATGATTTTAAAAATGTTTACAATACTGATTGATTGCAATGCTTGTTTATAACTTTGATTAGAAGCTAGGTTTGTGTTTTCAATGACAGTAACTTTAAAAGTTGTAGTTTATTCCTTCTGCATCAATTTAAACCATTTTCTTGCACTTAAAATTGTCTGTATTTTGACTTTACAAGGTATGCTAGCTTCTCTTGCTCTGCTGCGTACGTGGACTCAGTTTTGCGATGCTGACTTGTTTTAAACACAGAACCTCGTCTATCTTATAATAGTATTAACTATACAGGGTGTTAATGAACTATATCGGAATATTCTCACAGCATATGTAGATTACTTAAATAAGTAATTTAAAATATGAGACTTATGGGCTGTTTATTGCAATTTCGAAGTAACAGCTATAAATTTCTGAACTGCCAGTGCGCCACTGGCTAATTTATCAACCATTCGAGAGTATAACACGAAAAACGAAGGGACATATTACAGCGTACCTCTAGCGTAATGGTTATGATGCTGGCTTTCAAGTGAAAAATAGTTTCCGACTTCGGGTCTCGTCCACATATCGCGGCACTTCGTCTGGAATGAAAATAACAATAATAAAACCATTTACTCTCTGATAGGAATCGAACTCATGACAGTTGGGATAGCAGTTTACTGCGTTACACATTAAGCCACCAGAGCAGTTGATAAAAGGCCACCAAGTGTCGCACTATCAAGTGATTAGTTCGAGATTTTACAGATTTTTGAGACATTAAACCTTGAGAACGCTAGTAATGAGCTGCTAAAAATCGATATTTCTATACTCTGGCAGAAGTTTTAAAGACATTCTAAGCCACTTTTTCAACCTGCTTTGCTTTAACACCGACTTATCAGTACCTGATACCCACACCTGTAACGCTATGTAGTTGCGTTATGTTTATCCGGGAACCATACATCGCCGATCTCAAATTACTTATATCAGTCACGTGCATAATCTAGCAAATTATTTCGGTGTAGTTCATTAACACGCTATATAGCTTGTCTGCCTGTGGTGCGAGCAACTGGGTTTGATCCGTTGCAATTTTTCTCCGACCTAGATCTTCCTCGCCGCTTGCCGTTCTGGGTGCTGTGTTCCTTACATCCATTCTGGGGTATCATCCTGCTTTCGGGTTGTGGTCTCTCCCTTAGTTCCGACCCGGTTCTAACCAACCTTAGAGTTTATCACTCTTATTATTTATTATATAATCATTTCATTTGTAAAACAGACTAATAAAATTCCACTCAAGATTTGTTTTACATACCAATAAAACACACTAAGGGATTTAAATACCAATCATGGTTATCTCTTCTCTAATTTCAAATTATCATCTTGACATACCGATGTTTCTTTCTTACCAAACGAATGTAGATGATTGAAACTGCAGACCAAATCGCAACTGTGAAGCTGCAGAAGATCATGAATTTGAATTTATCCATCAAAAGGTTGGGAGATAAGAAAGGAAGCCTAATCTGAAAAAAAAAAAAACGTATTCCTCTATTTGTTTCACGATGATAAAGATAAACATAAGTAGACTTTTTTCTTACTTATTTCCTTGGTTGTAAGGTGTATAAGGAAATTCACTAGCCTAAAGCAATAGTCGAATCTTTTAAGAGCTGCTCCCTATATGATGGATTTGAAACTCCGTTCTCTTTGCTTGAGTAGGAGAGCTAAAACCAAAATAAGAAAAGCAACAAACAAATAAAAACAATAACGACTTCCCATTGCAAAATTTATACCAATAACAAGGACTATTTCGGTCACAGTTAACTGCACAAATATATGTGCAGCATGTGACTTTCTTTGTTTTTTCTCCTACCTCAAATATTATAATATTTATAACGGTTTAAACTTGAAGCGACTTTTGAAACACCCTATATATTTCAAATAAATTCTCTTTAACGGCATCTACATTTTTATGCAGTAAGATTTACTAACTCTTGACCGTTCAATGTTATGAAAATTCATCCAGAAAAAAGTAGACTTTTGGGATTCAAGATAAAGATCTCATTTTTAAGAAAAATTTTGAAGCACGTGAATTTAAGTCAAAATCGTTAAAGCATTTTTGAGAAAATAAGAATTTTCGAAAAATGTTCCATGTAAATGATAGTTTATGTCGGGGAGGTTCTTAAAAATCCTCGTCGTATCAAGCTTAGTATTTAACCGACTTTTGAGTTTTGAGTTATGCTGTTCAGAGACGCACGCTCATGAACACACTCACAAATACATACACAAAAGTACTCTTTTAAAAATGCTTTATTACATTCAGGGAAATTCAAAACCCGTATTTTCAGTGAAACTTGGGTATCAAATTTTGGATGCAATGTAATACTATTTCTATCTACATGTGCGTGGTAGAACGTGGTATAGAACGTATAAACCCAACGATTTCCATAAGTATAAATATTGGAACATTTGAACCAATAGGAAGCAACATCTCGCAAACGATTAACTCTAGAAAAAAGTGACACAAATTACATGCATTTACCAGTTCTTTGCAGAAAGTTTACGACTTATCGGTTGCGATTTACCATCATTCTCGGATTTGTCTTCCTGAAAATATCTTAAACATGTTAATTAAGATTATTAAAGCTGTTTTTTTCAAAAATTGTATTTTTCAAACTATGTTCCATGCAAAGTATATTTTGTGGTGAGGAGATTTTCTTGAAGATCTTCAGTCGCATTCTTCGAAGATGAACTTGTGCATCGCCTGACATTTAACTGAACTTTTCCTTTTTTAGTAGGCTGAAAAAAATGGAGTTTTTATGTAGGCTCTTTAACTGCTGTAATTCTTAGCGTCCCATTCTATATTGGGCGTGAAAGACCACTTAATTTTGTTCAGAGGCTTCTCTTATCAGGCTCTTTTTCGTGCCGTAAATCTACGACACGGGACCAATGTCTTTACTTCCCTTCCAAAGAAAGCCATGCAAAGGATTTTCATGCCGGAAAAAAATCCATCGTCCTCCGCCGGGTTTGAGCCCGCGACCTTGAGTTAGGTGGTTCACATATACACATTCTTTTTTAAAATAATTTTTTTCAGGAAACCTTAAATTATATTTCCTTTGATATCTAATTTTACTACAATTCCCTTACTTAGATGCTATGTAGTTATTCTTAGAAGTATTTTGATCGAAACATTACTATTCATTATCACTAACTAAAGGTATAGAATTGTTTCCTGGAGGGAAATTAAACACAAACTACACCTAAAATCACCGAACGATGCAATTCGTTTCTGTGACTGACTTCTTACGGGAGGTCCCGGGTTCAATTCCCTGCCGGAGTGTGTACATTTTGCTTTAATTTTGCCTTCTAGTATCTATTAATATGCAACTCTAAATACAACTCAATTAGCGCCGATCGATGTTAAAAATGCCCTTAACATCTGTTTGCCAACGTTATATTAATAGTTTAACAAGCTATTAAAATGCTTGCGTTTTATCTAGCTTTACAGCAAATTCTCAACTATACATCTTATTAACGTCAAAGGACAGTAGTGAATGACAGATTTCGAAAGAGCAGTGATCGAACCACGCGGCGTTCATCTTGCATGTGCAATTTTTCCTGCGCAGTACTTTCTGTTTTTATGATAGTTCGAGTTTAGAATCATGATGTCTTCTGAAGAATCTAGGTTCCAAAAAGCTTACCTGTAGAAATGTTTACTCTGTATAGATATCTTATTGAATCCAAAAAATTCGACGGTCCTAAACTGCGGTAAAATGATACAGCTTCGCAAAAATCCGCGAGAAATATAGGTAATTTCAGTGTACGCATTTTTCCACGTTCATTAAGTAATTGGGCAACATAAAAAACAGCATCAAAATATGAAGAGCGTTTAGAGCGGTTTAAAACTAATGATGGACTTGAACCGGACAAAAGTGTGTAATCAATTTATGTCTGAATAAGGCCCAAGAAGATAAATACAGAAATACTGTACACTTTTTAAAACAGTTGTTTCCCGATAAGTGTAAGCTTTGGAAATTCCAGCAAATCACTAACATTAAGTGATAAGTACCAGCAATATAAACTCTGAGTAATTAGTACTTGTAATATAGAAACATTTATTGCTTGGTAGCGCACTTAACCTCTTGTATTTCCTCTATAAACTTTGCTCACGTCCGCTTTGCATGGGCACTGTGCTCCTCTTAGAAATTTTCAAAATCAGTATGGCACACAAGTGCTTCTTCTGTTAAGAACAACATTCAAAAATTCCAAATACAGCAGTTCCCCGTCAACAGTTTGGTTTTCCGTAGCTATTTTCAAAATGATCACATTTGTTAAACACGAAGTTAACACAATCTTAGAACATAATTCCATGAAACAAAATTTGCGTTAACTTTACGTTAAAATTGTGTTAAAATTTAACATCGGTGTGAAGCTGTCCTTAGACGGTTACAATGGTCTCGTCCCGCACATACACATATCTTGCCATACATCGGGATTTAAGAATTTCAGGGAACATTTATTATTGCGCTAAATGTAACATTATAGTTGTTACATTCTAACTCCGTAATACGATGAGAGAATTGCAATGTTTTAACTCCTCAATAAAAGATGAGTGTTTCGTTCAGTGAATCGCAAGTTAACTCCGCAATATTATGAGTGGTTCATTCAGTGAGTCGCAAGCTAACTCCGCAATATTACGAGTGGTTCGTTCAATGAGTCACACTCTTCTTAATCCGCAATGTGACAGAGATTCGTTCAGTAGTCGCCATCCTCTACCCCGCAATATTCGTGCAGTGATCTACAATTTTCAAACTCCGCGTTATGTTTAGTGGTTCGTTCAATGAGTCGCAATATTCTAACTCCGCAATATGATTGATTCGTTCAGTAAGTCGACATTTTCTAACTTTTTTTATTAAACGGGAGAAAGAGAGAAGTGGTTGGACACGGTAAATAATGGCTTATGTCGCCATTGGGATGAAGTAGGTGAGACCTTTTGGGAAGGAACTTTCGGTTAAGGAGATAATTTGGGTTAGGGAGGTTCCGCTGAGCACCTCGTTAGTTACAAGGAGAATTGCCTGCCGGCCGAACAATGGTCCAGCAGAAGTGGCAGTGGTTACAGCTAACAGCCTTGACCGAAGGCCCTGACTGCCATCCCTGGTGTTAAGAGAGTTTTCGGATTTTTTATCAGAATTTTTCAGAGTTATGAAGGCCTCCAGAGAGGCCATGGCATTTAACAATGTAAGAGCCGTTTGTATGTGGACATTGACATTAGCGTAGGGATCTGGAGTGCTGCAGAGTGCTGATGTCTAGTTCTCGCAGTATATCCAATCATGTCCACGGGTGAAAAGCTGATCGGTTTCTGCGTTTCTCTGCTTTCGGTGGAATTGTATTGTTGATGGCTGGTCTCGGCTATTGCTGTGTCTTGGTGCTGGGTATCTTCACTGGGCAGTGAAGTGGACGTTTAGACATACGAGGCCTTCTTCCAGAAACGCTTGCTTCCCAGCGACGGTGTCAAACTGCACTGAGTAGCTGGAACTGAGTGCTCTTTGTGCAGATGCGGTGGCGGTTGTCGTTTCCTGCAAGTCCAGAATTTCGGCCCCCACGTGTTGTAATTTCCGTTTAGTTGGCTCGTGGGATGAGGAGACGGCGGTGGTGATAGCAGCCAAATTCCTCTTTGAGATTGGCCAGTCGTAGAGGTCTTGGACGGCACCCCTCATGGTACTGTCAGTTGTGGCTGTAGGCTCTGGGACTGTTGAATGGCAGTGGCCGGGGTCGTCCGCGCTGGAGTAGAGGAGCAGATGAGGTGGTAACTGCGGGTGTACAGGGGGCACTGCGTTTGGCCTGTGAAATGGCCGTAGCCATCAAGGTGGCGCAATATATGCGGCGGTTCCTTAGATCATGGGCGTGCCCTGGGTACCATAGTAGTGACATTGAGGCTGTTCTGCGCAGGCATTTTGTGTGTGGCGTCTCAGCGTCCTTCAGAATTCACGGCTGGCTTTAACGCTTAGGCAATGCCAAAACATGAGCAACCTCGAAGTCGCTGGCCTTGGCGAGCACCAGCGGACGAGTAGGGTTGAGCTTCTGGGTGAAGTGATTCTCGTGACACTCATAGTTGATGGCCAATGGAGTCTAGCAGCTGCGGTGACGAGACGTGTCGGGAAGTCCAGTAGAACTCCCCGGAAGACGCGCTGTACAACTGTAGAAACATTGACGGTGATGGCCGAGAAGGCACTGGCGTCGGTGGGTGGTGAGAATGGAGGGGTGGGGATCTATGGCCAAGGTGACTGCTGGCGCAGCTGCCGTGACTTGGTGTGCCGGCTGCTGCGGTCGCAACTGCCGGGATTCTGCAGCGTGAGTTGGCGCTGCTGCGGCGAAGTTGTCGCAATTCCAGCGGAGCGCTGGCCTCCTCGGCGAGTCCTCGAGGGCGCGCAATATGATCAACAGTGCCTTCAGTGAGCCGCGATCTTTTAACCCCGCAATATGACGAGTTGTTCGTTCATTGAGACCTTTCGGAGATGTATAGCAGCGATAGCAAACGTTCTTTAGAGTACTTTTTCACTGCCTGGCTCAAGTGTGGGCTTGTCACATTAATAAAATAAACTAGGAGATACACACTTATAATCTTGGAATGAATTTATGTTGATATCAATTGACTAAGTATCTTTTGAATACAAGGTAACACAGGCAAAGTATTTAGTACAAGCTTCTGTGACATTGGCAGTAATTCTTGAAAATGGAGTCAGAGATTTTGCTACACTCTTGGGAAGCTATAAATAAAGAGATTCTTAACTGAAGTCAAAAGACTTGGGAACAGATTTTAGTTCCCATAGAGAGACATTTCGAATGTTATCAGCGTTTGATGTAATTAATAAAATTAATGTAATTATTGAGAAAGAAGATGTGTAATTGGCTTGTAGGGCTGAGCTCTTTGGCTGAACGCCGACCTCACTTAATGACCTGGAGCGTGCGGTCGAGTTGAAATTGTTTCTTGGCTATGTGCCAGGTGCCATATCCCTGATAATTTGAAGACTCTTCTTGCCCCCATTCCCTTAATGGCAGTTCTAATCTACTTGAAAAACACAGGCGTTGTGATATACAGACATCTCCGGATTTAACTCCAAAACTCCCCATACAAGTTTACATTAACATTTTATGACACATTTCATCACACACGAATACCAAATGTATGCAATTTATAAAAATGTCGATCATGTCAAATAAATTACAGCTTTAAGTGCCCAAGAAAGATACATAGGTTTTTGGAGTGGAAATGATGATGAAGCTAAGGCATTTCCAAGCATTAAGACTAGAACGAAAGGAAATTAATTTGAAATACTATCTCAGCAGTTTGCAAGATACTGACTTTATTTTTACACAAATCTGAGATACGTTCTGGCCTGGTGTAGCCTTTTTCTTTCTTTTCTTTTTTTTTTATTTTTAAAATAGGGTACCGGAGTCTGATCGGGACTCCGGCACTGTATACCCTACATTTATTTACTTTTTATTTTTTACCTTGTTTTTCTGTATTATTACTGGATTGCTGTTTTCTTACTTTTACAACACACACATAAACACAAACATATAACACCCATGCCCAAGGTGGGACTCGAACCCACGATCCCCCGAAGCACCAAAGCGGGACGCCTTGGCGAGCGCGGCCATGGGGACCGGCCCTTCAGACGATGTACTACAAGCATCCTTTACAGTAGGTATGCTCTGATTACACCCCCACCTCTCCGCAACATTCAGCTAATGTCGTCGAAATTTATTTTCCTGTCTAAGGAGAGAAGTATATATTGTGCAGTGCTTTGAGCACAGCTCGAGCAACTACTGAAGATGACGTCATATCTGGAGTAGCCGTCCGCGGCTCCTCCCATTCGTGCTTTTGCGATCCAGTGGCATTTTTTATTATTATTATTATTATTATTATTATTATTAGTAGTAGTAGTAGTAGTAGTAGTAGTAGTAGTAGTAGTAGTGGTGGTGGTGGTGGTGGTGGTGGTGGTGGTGGTGGTGGTATCATTACTATTAGTAGTAGTATCATTACTATTAGTAGTAGTATCATTACTATTAGTATTTATTAGTATCATCATTCCTGCCATCATTATTATTATTATTGTAATCATCATTCCTGCCATCATTATTATTATTATTGTAATCATCATTCCTGCCATCATTATTATTATTATTGTAATCATCATTACTATAATTATTGTGATTACTATTGTTATTATTTATACTATTATTATTATTATTTCTATTGTTATTATTTATACTATTATTATTATTATTTCTATTGTTATTATTTATACTATTATTATTATTATTATTATTGTTATTATTATTTCTATTATTATTGTGATTACTATTATTATTATTATTGTAATCACTATTATTATTATTATGCTTATTATTGTTATTATTGCTATTATTGTTATTATTACTATTGCTATTATTATTGTGATTACTATTATTATTATTATTATTATTATTATTATTATTATTATTATTATTGTGATTACTATTATTATTATTATTATTATTATTGTTATTATCATTACTATTATTATTGTTGTTATTACTATTATTATCCTTATTATTGTTATTATCATTGCTATTGTTATTATTGTTATTATCATTACTATTATTGTGATTACTATTACTATTGTTATTATTGTTATTATCATTACTATTATTATTGTTATCATTACTATAATTATTGTTATTATCATTACTATTATTATTGTTATTATCATTACTATTATTATTGTTATCATTATTATCGTTATTATCATTACTCTTATTATTGTTATTATCATTACTATTATTATTGTTATCATTATTATTATTGTTATCATTATTATTATTTTTATCATTACTATTATTATTGTTATCATTATTATTATTGTTATCATTATTATTATTTTTATCATTACTATTATTATTGTTATCATTACTATGATTATTGTTATTATCATTGCTATTGTTATTATCATTGCTATTGTTATTATCATTGCTATTATTATTATCATTGCTATTATTGTTATTATCATTGCTATTGTTATTATCATTGCTATTATTGTTATTATCATTGCTATTATTATTATCATTGCTATTATTATTATCATTGCTATTGTTATTATCATTGCTATTATTGTTATTATCATTGCTATTATTATTATCATTGCTATTATTATTATCATTGCTATTATTATTGTTGTTATTATTATTGCTATAATTATTGTTATTATAATTGCTATTATTATTGTTATTATAATTGCTATTATTATGCTATTATTATTGTTATTACTATTATTTATTATAGAACAGCAAAATGTCTTCGGTATTATGCTCATGATTTTAGATTCAGAATACGTTTTGTTGCCATTGTGGCTAAGCAAAGAAAAATTATACCGGCAATAAGTTTCAAATAGAATGATAGTCTTAAAAATGTAAATGGCGTGTTATTTATGGACGCTCTTTAACTGCTGTGGTTCTCAGCGTCTCATTCTAAATTGGGCGTAAAAGACCGCTTAATTTTGGTCAGAGGCCTCTCTATCAGGCTTGAGGTTGACCAACGGCTTTACTTCCCTTCCGAAGGAAGCCATGCTAAGGATTTTAACCCGAAAAAATCCATCGTCCTCCGCTGGGTTTGAACCCGCTACCTTGGGTATATGAAGTTAGCAAGTAACCATTACACCATGGAGGGTGACTGATATACTTAATATATTGGCAAAGAAGTATTATTTTGTTCGCTTAAACCAAATGGTTTCTAGTAACTGATCAAAACAAATTCATTGTCGGTCGAAATAAGTCAGATATATAAGCTGAACTTACGACACAGTAAGTCGCCATTGGAACATGTCATTGGCTTGCTGCTATGGTAGCTCAGTGGTTAGAGCAACCGGCTAGAGACCAGGAGATCCGCGGTTCAAATCTTGGATAGATAGAGTCAGACTGAAAAATTAAATCCATAGTCAGCTCCTGTCCTACACACGGCTTGTGTGAAAAACAAATTAACGCAAATTAAATGTTAACTGAAACTTTTTTCTTTGCCTTCGTTTGTTTCTAGTATGCATTTTAAATAATATCACCTTGAAGCTTTAGTCTTATAGATATTTCATCTCGGATAGTCAGCTGTGTCCAGTTTTAGCACTGTTTGAACCATACTAAGAATCAATCTCCGAGTTATAGTTCACAAATTCTATTGCAGAAATTTGAAAATATTTTAAAACGAGAAATCCAAGAATTGTATTACATATTTTCAGAATATTATTTGTTAAAAATGTTGTTTATCTGTTTCTTACTTACAATAGAGCATTTCTTGTTGCAGGTAAGTTGATGTTTCGCTGTAAATTGGAGTGTATCTTCAGATTTGCTGCACCCAAATAGGTAGGTTAATAACTTAGACAATAGTTAATAATTTTCTTAAGATTAAAAAGTCGATACCGGAGGTGCTGTATCTCAAAACACATACAGTAAGTGAGTATTTTTTGTAGGTGATTATTTTAATAACCGAAAAAACAGCACTCAATTCCATTCTCTGAGTCATTGTACTTCTGTAACATATTGATTTTCCATATTAATTTTGAAATATAAACTTAGATCTAGTAAAGAAACGGGAACATTGATATCGGTCGATAAATTATTGAATTTCATTTATTCTTTGTTATTATAGTGGAGTGTTGTGGAAAAAAAATATAATTTGTGGTGTTTCAGTAGAAACAGTCATACTGGTACATTAACAACTTCTTTTTTAAGGCACTTAAATATATCAACTGCTGTAATACTTAAATGGAAGTAATATTCCTATACAAATACTGCTGTTATTAATAATCAATATTAACACAAGAGAACCCTTTTGTAGTACGCAAAGACTGAACTTTTTCTATGAACTGGGCATTTATTTTGAATTGGTGAATTAAAAGAACCGAGAGTAGTTGAATCCTCTTCGTGAGCATTTTAATAAACTTAAAAACATAGCATGCACATTGTTTAGTTTTTCTTCTAATTGATTAGATTCTGAATCACTCTCTCTCTACACACACACATACATACATAGACAGATAAGATTTTGATAAGACAATGTCTGTCTTGGTTATCCTATTTTTGGACAGCTTTCCGAGAAGTTAAGCATTTCCTTTCTTATAAGAAAGGTTTTGCTTATTCGCCGGATAGTAAACTCAAAGACTTCAGCAAGACACACATTGGGAACACTCAATTATACATTTTCAAAACGTGAGGAGAGAAAAAAATAGTATCTGTGAGTATAAAAATATATACTAAAGCTATTATAATGGAACCAAAGTCTTGTTTTGTTCTTAAAATTGTGAATTTTGGGCGAAAATTATTATTTTGGGAGGAACGGCCTTTGTTTATTTTTACTCAATCTACCCCTCACCAACCAATCCAATTCACCCCTCATCAACCAATCCAATTCAATATGACTTATCCCTTTGCGAAGTACAGTGTTATGAAACTTTATTATTAATAAATTTCATGAAGATATTTTAAACTTCTAATTAGAAAAGAAATTAATTAAGGATCTAAATTAATTTTCATTTTTGTCTTCTCTGTTAGTTTATGTAATCATTTTATTGGTCTATTTCCATAATTTATAGTACTGTGTGTGTAAACGTCATTGTTTTGAAAGTTTTTAAATCAAAAGTTTGTTTTAAAATGAATGGGTTATACTTGCATCTAATGAAGATGAATTTCATTCTTGTTTATTATCCACCAAGAATTTTATTAAAGTAAAATAATTTCAATCACTGTTCAAATAAAATTGGTAAGCCGCTTTAAAAGTTATATCCCTGAACTTCTCTATTCGTTGCAGTTCGAATGTTCACACAGCGTCTCTAGTCAGATTTCTTAATGATGTGGAGCTATCTTACAGGGGACCAATAGAAATCTTCAAATTGTCAATCTATGAAGCAAAGGAAAGACCACACTCAAAAATGTAAAACCCTCGTATGTTACACTTTACCGTGCTCTAGCTAACCGCATAAGATTTGAAATATACAGAACTGTTATTGGTGTAGTGCACATTCTCAAAGAACACACGATTTTGCCAAAATTGCAAGTCCAATAATTTTAAATATTGCATTCAAATGATACGCGTCCTATTTTCATTTAGAATATATGTCCATGTTCTTTTAAATTAGATCACTGATGTGTTTAAAGCCATAACTTTTGACATTTGACAAAAAGGACAATAGATTCCCTATCTTAACGCGTTTATCTAGTAGCCATACACAATCTTCTCAACCTGTGTGGTTGAATTTAAAGCCATCCTGTATATGTATATACGAATTACGGTGCTAAATATGTGGAATAATAAATAGAAGAATTGATAGCTACGAATGGCTTATGGAGAGCAATAATTATGTCAGCTTAAATTGCTTAAATATAGCTGGTGCTAGAAGTGTTTCTTAGTTTCCATTATTATATACACGAGATTAAACGGAATACCGCATTATTATTTTGTGAGTATATAAATCTTGAATCAGTACCTGTACGTGGTGTTTAAATTTCAACCTGAATGCTTTATTCCCCCGGCGATTACAAACCAACTGCAGGCTTTGTGTTTAATTGTCTTTAAAACATGTATAAAATTAATTGCAAGCTTTATGTTTACTGCCTTATTATTTAACAGACATTAATGCGTAATTTAAGAGACCTACAGAACATCGTTTAAAATCTTCGCTGCACTCATTCCTCTCTCTCTCTCTCTCTCTCTCTCTCTCTCTCTCTCTCTCTCTCTCTCTATGCTTCGCAACTATAAGGAGTGTTCACATCGAGCTAGCAGATCAAACAAACTTCATTCCGACTGGCCATTGAAGACCCTCTTTACCATTCGGTAACTATTATATACACTTCTTCACTTCACGGTATGGGCAGATTGCCCGTTCCGTCTCACGGTTGTTCCCTCCACCTTTTTCTGGGTCGACCGACATCTCTCCTTCCTTTTGGTTCATATTCAAATGATATCCTAGGCAGTCTTGAATCTACCATTCACTATAGGAGGTAATTATTCCATACATATTTGTCCGATCTTTCAATTGTAAACTTTGATTTCAAGTTTCCTCAACATTGGTTGATATTCCCTTATCAGTGAATAAAAGAAAACACAAAATGTCTTACTGCCAAACAAATATTAGACACAATAATTTTATATATGAAGCTCCCATTATAGGGAAACAACTTAATGATGGTTTAAAAGAAGTTATAATGTCCGAAATTATAATAAACCGAAGTACTGACAACCTTGCAATGTAACCCTATAAAAAGAGGAAATTTATTTTCATACGCATGTTATTTATATAGATACCATTAACAACATTGATGTGTATCAGATGAAATTTTTTAAAGAAGGGGAAAAAATCAAGTTTCAACATAAAAGCTACGTCCTGAATTTGCTTAAAATTTGGTTGCTGATGGAGCGTTTTAACTTGTTTCGGAACTTACCGTATTGGAACTCCGCGGAACAAGAGACCAATTATAGTTATCTATAAATATTTTCCGTTTGTAAACCTGTAATAAAGTAGTTACAAACTCCGAAATTATTTGAACATTAAATATGTATCCAAAACATAATTACCCAACATGGAAAGTAATTGCTAAGAATTAAAATACCTTACATTTACAAATAAAATACTTTTATGTGCTAATGACCTGAATACAATTTCCAGATCTGAATTTAATTTCTAGAGAGCTGTATCGATTAAGGCGTGCTTCAAAATGACATAATACTTATATTTTCAGGTAAACATCCCATGCATTCAAAACTAGTTTGTAAATTAAAAGCATAGATGTGAAATGTTTCAGTTGTTTATACTGCCTAATGTTCATCATCTGAAGTGTGATGTTCGTAAAAGGGGTATATAATTTCCAAGAAATATACAGAACTGCGGATTATACAAACAAACATATTAAAAATGCCAAATTAAATTTAAGTTCTATGTATAATAATATACAAAGGAAAATGAAAATAACGGGTAGTCAGTAAACCAAATAACAATACAACTAAAATTATTTTAAAATTATGAAACTAGAGGTACAAAGAGAATAGCGAGAGAACCAAACAATGAAAACTATTATTATTATTATTATTATTATTGTCATTATTTTACTATTCATTCTTGCCAGGATATTCATTTGGGGACACTCATATTAATGTTATGATTATTACTATGAAGCAAGACTGGAAATGACGGTTTCTACTACCTTATATTTTTGTACCGCAGTCCTATGCCGGCGATGTTTTTCATATATATATGTGCTTATACAGTAAGCCATGGAAGCAAGGGCTGCATTCTCTTGAAAAACTAAAATAAGTATAGTTGTTTCTTCCTAGCAGTAGAACTGCAAACATAAATAACAATTTTAAAAAAGGAAATGTCATGAAGAAGATGAAACATTGCTTAATAGAATAAAATAAAAACGTCGTATCGTGTGAAAGGTATAAATGAAGATAGATGATCAAAAAATTAATACAGAGCGGAACTGTGGAGGAAGTAATGTTGGGTAAGAGAGGGAGGTTGGAACAAGCCAAAAACCGCTGTCGCCGCGCTCAAGACAAATGAAGAATCGATATGCGGGGATGTAAATAGCCAGAAACATTCCAAGTAAATAGAACGTAGTCTAGAACATCAAACTGGAAAGGAGGACATGCAAAAAAATGTTAGCAGTATATCTGAGGCAAGCATTTACATTGAAACGCTCTTTCTGACAGCAGTTATTTGAAACCTGGTGTAGAAGACATCAAGTATATTTTATTTCAATTACTTCAACGTAACAGTTCTACAGTACCAAGAAAGTTATTTTACCCAAAGAGTATTTTAAATTCAATAAGATACCGGAGTTATTTTAATCAGAAAAAATGTCGTCCAGTAAACAACTGTAGTTTACAAATATATATTTAAATACAATTATTATTATGTAAAGCTTCCTTTATTATGGTATAGGAAGAAAAAGAACACAAAATATTTTATAAAACATTTCAATTATCTTGTTTAATAAATGTTCTTTACAGTTATGTAAAACTTTAGTCCCAGAAGAAATACAACTAGGCTACTCAAATAAAATGTCTATATGCAAAGATTTACTGAACCTTTTTACGACGTCCTGTAGAGAATACCTAACGTAAATACCACTGCTCAGAACGTTGTTATATCGAAAGCTGTTTATGTCCTTACCGGTAGCTAAGGACTTGCATCTCAGCAGCTGGACCTTCCTTTATCTGACTTAATTTCATAAACTTGTGTGCAAACACCTTCTATACTAGTGAAGACGTTCTGATTGACTTAATGTGACCACAGTAATATTTTTTTTTATTTTCTTTCTTAGGCTTTCATTCAGTTCTTCCATTATATGAGGAGCTGTTTTGCACCTTTTGTCCTTTTCATCATAAATAAAAATCACAGGAATGAGGAATGCGATAGTCATTTTTTAACATTGATCATTCTGTCTCAAAGATCTTCTCTATTTTACGCTATACTCCTGTGGCGGAATCTTTTTGGTACCATTCTAATTATTTTTTTCCGCCATCTGCTCAAGAAATGAGGTCAGATTGTCATTTCTGTGCATCCTTCCTTTTACTGTCTACTGGTAAAATCTGATGTGTTCTATTCAAATGACTTACTCTACCTATTCTTACAAAAGTTACACTTTTATCTGCTTTACGGTTACGAGATCAAGATAAATAGCAGAAATATTCTTATTACTTAGTTTCTTATAAGTAAAAGGAGGAAAAGAGAGTACACAAGCTAAAGGGATAGCCACTCTTTTTTTAAAAGCTTAGCTAAGTGATTGAAAATCGGATCTCTTTGCGTGGCCAGGAATAAAACTAAAGAAACAGTAGTGACAAATTCCCGTTTGAGAAAAGTTTAAAGTATTTTAAAATTTAAACCAATAACGAGGAATATCTCGGAAATGGTTAATTCCACGCAAAGTTTATACAAAGTTGTCTGCTTTAAGCATATATATATATATATATATATATATATATATATATATATATATGTATTGTATAGCTTTTGCTATTTGTTACGTTTTACCTATTGTGTAAAAGTCATCCAGAATGAAGAGGTCATTCTCAGAAAATTCATATCATTTATATATGGTTGTAATCTATTTTTATCAAAAGTAGTAGTGATTTATGAGAACAGCAATATATTCTAACGTTTTTCCATGTAAAGGATAGTTTGAGTTGGGAGATTTTCCAGAAAAGTATCGTGTTGCATCCTTGGAAGATACAGAATTTGTTGTTTTTGATTATGCTACACACACACACACACACACACAAAACATATTTCCGGTGAAATGTCGGTATCAAATTTTTGGATGGAATACAGTACCTTATATGCACACCCGTGGACAGAACAAATGTGTCATCTCCAGATTCCAATTGCCAGTCGAAGAGCTTTGTGTATCCTCGTAAAAACTATGTTCACAATATAGGTACATGAAAGAACTGTACAATGGTCTATGACTGACAGATCAATGGCTTACTTATGAGTACTGAAAACAGATCACCGAACATGGTTATGGTGGCCGAGAGTTTAAGAAGGCCTTGCTTGCACTCATAAGTTCCTAGATTCAAATCTCGCACGGCTTGACATTTTTTATATTTGTTAATTTCATGGCTGGATATGTAGAATATAATACTACATTAATGTAACTTTTGCATTTGAAGTTATGGGCCTATCTATGCTCACAATAATTCTACTAGCCCATCTACAGGCAAATTCGAGCGCAGCTTGCTTTTTACGCTCAACCCACACATTCTCAATAGGGTTCAAATCTGATGAACAGGGAGGCCAATCTACCACTCTGATATCCAGCCTTATTGAAAACCAATTGAAAGCTTTCGAGAGTGTGGGCAGCATGATTATCCTGTATAAATCAACAATTCCATTAGGATATCTCATCCTCACAGAGGATATAAAAATATTATCGAGTATTACCGTGTACATCACCGTTCAGTGTATGGTCAAGCTGCCTCAGCACATCTAGATGCCACGATACAGATACGCGACCATAAAACAATTCAGAACCCACGTATTTTGCATTGTATTGGGATCCATTTGGATGATAGGAAATCACCTTTCTCTTACGATGGAAGAAAATGTCAGCTCGTCTGAGATTTTTCCTTTTGGATCGGTTATGAAGGGTTTGTTAAGTAAAAAAATAATTTTCTTTTTATTTATTTCTTTATTTCGTTGAGAGAGAACCATTTGTGCACGATATGTTTGCGCACCATTCTGCGCATCACATCTTTCGTTTGCAGCACATTGCTGTTCGGTATAATAAACCATTTAAGAAGCATCATAACAACTTCCAAATTAACTGTACTGAATGTCCTGTATGAAATAAGTATGTCTAAAATAAATAGTTGCTATGTGTTGATTCAACATCATGAAGAGAAGGAAAAATAAATTTTACTACATCCAGAAGCGAATCTGTGACTCTCACCAGAGGAGTAATCTAAGTTTTGCCACAGCGCTAAATTGAGCTTACAAGAAAGGTGGCAGGTTTAGTAATGCCGTACAATACAACTTATATTTTATGTCGTTAATGTCTTTAGTTTGTTGAATAAGGTTAAGTTATGTATTTGATTGTGATTATTGGTTACACAGGTTAGTAATATTAAGATTTGGAAGTTGTGACAAAGTGTTACTGCTGCTACACAACTGTATCGCGGATGGTGTATACATGGCGCTATGCGGTGTATACGAATTTGGTGTTCCAGACTGGGGCGGGAACGGGTTGGTGTCCCGGGCGCGCGTTATGGGCAGTAGGATGGTGTGGGTTTGTGAGTGGCTAGCTCAGGGTTTTTATTAGCATGCAAACTTTTTCAGGTTGTGGTGAGACACAAGTGCTTTATTACTTTAGTTCAGCCATTTTCCGCCGTCGACCACACGTATATACTTCCTAATTTTCTCCTATGAAGTTACACTTTACTCGCCCGCGAATGTTATTGTTTATTAATGTTGATGCCGTGATTTATTACGCATTCTGATCAGTATTAAAACAACTATTTCCCTCTCTTTCACAGGTAGCCTGAGCGGCTCCTCCACGGACTCTAAAAATCACATCTCACGAGATCTAAATTTTAGGTGAAGTAGCTTTTTCTCTCTTACGGTTTATCAACTATGCAAAATTAATTCAAGTAAAAGAGAATTTCAGAGCTTATTCTCAGAACATCCAAGCTATACGTTTTATTTGTCATGTTTAATATACGGTGTTTTAATCAGAATCGTTCAAGCCTTTTTTTACAAAATCGAATTTTATTGAACTCGAGCTTATGGCATTTAAAAGTGCCACTGTTTGTTTTAAGTTGCAAAACCCTTTTCCTAGTGTTACTTGAACAGACTGATTACAAATTCACAGGAACCTTTGCAATGAACATACAGGCCTACTGACACCTTTAGTGTAAAACTGGTACTGTCTCGCTCACTTCCTCTGATTTTCAGTGTCTCCTTAGTAATACACGAAGTTCACTCTTTTCTACAGTTGACATCTACCTACGATTAACGCAGTGGGGTGATACTATTACGTGGCATTATCATTGTCATTAAAGATATCGCATTATGCGGCTAAAGTTGGAATTATTCTCCCTGCCGTGAGAAAACTATAACCTGCCAGGACTCAGACACCGAGAGTGGAGCCGTGGCACCAAATTAAGTCAATGACTTCGCGAGGTTCACCACAGGAAGGCGACAATAGTAATTTTAGCTGATTCAGCTACTGATGTTATTCCTTATGATAGTTGTTATTTCAGGGCATGTTTTTGGCTGGTGGAAACAGCTTTCAGTACGTCATTATACTCAACACCCTATAGGGAATTGCAGGAGGAGCACATTATTACTATGATTGTTAATATAGTATCTTCATCCGCCTTCTTGTTATTGTTATTCAAAAACTTTGACTCTCGAATTGTTATTATTTTCTACTCTATTGATAAAATGAACGAATTAAATTGCAACCAGTAGAAAGAATTAAACTGTTACAAGTGTACAAAATATGACAAATAATTTAATACATTATGAAGGATTATTAAAATACTCCTTTGTACCCGCCATACTCTACTATTCCTTATAGCCCTGTAAGTTCTAAGAGTAATTCAAGATGTATTCTATGCAAAATTTGATACTAGTCTACAACTCAGGATAATAATTATTTACAAAAACTAAAAACCAGCGAATGTGAGCATTTATGGGAAACCGCTTATTCTTGATGTTTCAATTCAGAAATACAGAACGATTAGTTGAACAAAATTAAAAGTATGACAGCAGAAAGATCCCTACAAAAGCTGCATTCATTCTAAGTCAAGAAATGGCATGGTATTTATACAACCCGAGATATCGTACCAGATAGTAACATAAGTGGTTGATAAATGTGTACTATCACAGACGAAGTTCTAAGCGGCCGATATTAGTGACAAATTCAGTTCATGCTTACTAAACATGCCGTTAACCAAGAAGTACATCTGCCCTAACAATAACGGCAAGCAAACACACCTCCCCTTTTGTCGTTGTTCCAGACCACAAAACCGCCCATCTATAAACCTAGACCCAAAGACATCGGGTCCAAGTGTGTGTGTGTATGTATTAAGGCGAAACAATAGCTTCCTGTCGATATTCTACAGTGCTAGGTTCTGTGGAACAACCACTTTGTTTCTTCTTGCAGTGGCCGTCACCTTCAGCTCTGCCATTCCTTTAACGCCGTTGACACCTTCCTACACACTCCTTTGTTAAGTCTTGCTTGCTTGCTTGGTAGGAGCCCTTTACACCAGTTTCTTCTATCGATTGTAAAAAAAGTCGTGTGTGTGTGTGAGTGTGTAGTTAAGCAACTTCCTCTGCTGGTTATATTCAACAGTAAAGAGAATAAGCTTCCTTTTATACATTAAAATGTCTTGCTAGTTTCTCCAAACTAGAAATAATGTTCCCTTTTAATTATAATATAACATCATATAATTAAATGAGTTATATTCACATGACATTTCTCTTCTGACCTAAATTTTCAGTACTAGGATTTTGTCTATCCTCACGGTTTACCACGTATGTAAACGTCATTCAAAGTGCAGAAGACTTCAGAAAATTCAAGATACACACTTGATTTGGAAAAATATCTTAAACATTTGGTATTTTAATGCAAAATGTCGGAGCCATAGCTGAGAAAATCAAAAGTTTGGAAAATGTTCCATGTCTATTCTAGCTTTCACGCACGCAAAAAGCGCACTGAGTAACTTGCGACTCACATGGTTACCTGCAACATGCAATTTTTTTTTTTTTTTTTTTTTTTTTTTTTAAAAACAGTAACGGAGTCTGATCAGGACTCCGGTACTGTATCCCTATTTACATTTCCCCCCGTAGGTTTTACTGATTACTGGTTTTACTGTTTCTTTTACAAACATATACACATTGCACAAACATATAACATCCATGCTCAAGGCGGGGCTCGAACCCACGATCCCCTGCCCGCGAGACGCTTTAGCGAGCGTGGCCATGGGGACCGGCTGCAATTCGGCGCAACATTGGTAACAAGCTGTCGTTACGGCTAAATTAAAAGTTCGAAATGCAGCTGCAGGTCGCAAATTTGCCCAGTGAGAAGTTGGATAACACGTTCCAGTTTTACTCAGAGTTTGGTGACCCACCTCGCACGTGTATTCTTACTCAGATGAGCCGAGTTGGAAAAACATAGTGCAAAGGGTAGCCTATGATGGGGGGAGTTTTTGGAAATCTTCGTATCGTATCCTTTTGAATCATTTGCGCAATTGTCGTTATAATTTGGTACTCTTTACTTTTGGGGATTGTTCTTTTAACAAAAGGATACAATTTAAAACCACTAATACGGAAATATTTCTATAACTGTACACAAATCAAAGATGTGCTTATTGTATCACAACGCACAAAGAGTTTGACGTCACGACATATAGGTAGACGAAGATTATTAGTTAATAAGGATTAACGGTCCTAAGTTGTATTTCCAGGTTTATGTTCCAAACAAGGCTTTCTCTTTAGGTGGTGTTGGTAAGGTTGGCCTTAGGGAGAGTCACCACATCCCGGCAAACGTCCAATCTATACATGGGCTTTTTCATGGTTTTCCCTGGTGTCAAGGTGAATGTTGGGATGGTGTAATCTATCACGACTTTTCTTTCCCTTATTCCATTCTATTTCATGTTTCAGGTTCTGCAGTGTCGGTGCGGCAAACATTGTACAATTGCTTGCGCTATAGAATGATTTCTCCCGTGAACATCAGAGCAATTAAAGCTGCTAGGGTCGCTGCTCCGCCTTGTTGGAATTACTCGTTATTGTGCGCGGGTGTTCAAACTTTCAATGTTAGCACTTATGAGTGTCTCTGAGGCTTGTCTGCGGTCAATAACGGCTTCTTATCTTCATTCATGTCTCCCAAAATGTAGCCACGATAGATCCATTATCGTTTCGTTGACATTTTTCCCACTGCGACAATATCCGCCACAGGAAGCCCATTTTTACTTCCTCTACACCTACTATGTACATAGTGTATAGCGAAGGTATTGCACTCCACCCAAAAATTCGATACCAAGATTCACCGGAAATATATGTTTTAGGGTCCCCATACCCAAAAAAAAGCATATTCACAAAAAGGTGCGTGTATATGTGTGTCAGTGTGTCCGCATGTCTGTGAACAAATTAACTCAAAGACGAAAAGTCTGTAAAATACCAAACTTGGTATTTAAGTTTAGTGTCTTCCAAGGATGCGACACGAATATTTTGAGAAAAATCCCCACATCCCAACTACCCTTTACATGGAACTTTTTTCGAAAATTTTGATTTTCTCAACAATGGCTCTAATGATTTTGATTTAAATGTCGTATATTAAAGATATTTACCTGACAAATAAAATGTATATCTTGAATTTTCATGGAATAGCCCCTGAAGACTACCTTATTCTGGATGAATTTCACGGAACTTTGCATAACTGTTTGTTAAACCGTAAGAGATGGGCAAAAACTTACCACACAAAAAAAATGTAGAACACATTAAAACATACAATTTATGTTATATACTTTAGTTCGTGGAGTTAACCATTTCCAACATATTCTTGTTATTGTTTTCAGTTTTCAAATATTTAACCTTTTCTAATACGGGAATTTTTCATCTCGTATTCATATAAAGAAACTAATCTCAGTCACACAGGTAACAGTTTTTGAATAATTTGGTTATCGCTTTAGCCTAGTACACTCCCATGTTTTCCTTCTGCTTACAAGGATGCAACTAATACGACCATTTCTGCTAATGTTATCTCAATTACATGAAGTACATAGAAGAATAATCTTTTTAAGAATAATTTGTAACAAAGATGTAGAGAAAGTAGTGCGATTGGAACACCACAGATTTTTAATTTCTCTACAGGCACAATGTACATAGTGTATAGAGAATGTATTGTATTCAACCCAAAAATTCGATACTAAGATTTCACCGGAAATACATGTTTTGGGCATCGCTGAAAAAAAAGTATAAAACGGTCCGTGTGTATACGTGTGTGTGTGTGTGTGTGTGTGTGTGTGTGTGTGTGTGTGTGTGACTGCGGACAGCATAGCTCAAAACCGAAAAGACCATTAAATACCAAACTTGGTATCTTACATGGTTGCGACACGAAGATATTCAAGAAAATATACCCACCCTCAACATGAAACTTTTTTCGAACATTTTGACTTTCTCAAAAGTGGCTCTAACAATTTTGATTAAAATCTCTTATTTTTAAGGTATTTATATGACAAATAAAATGTATATCTTAAATTTTCTGGGAATAGCCTCTCAAGACTACTTTATTTTGGATGCATTTTACGGATTTTTACATAAATGCTAAATCATAAGACATGGGCAAAAACTTACCAAACAAAAAACGTTAAAACACACAATTTATGTTACATGCATTTTTTTCGTGGCGTTAACGGTTTTTGAGCTATACCTTGTTATTAGTTTCAGCTTTAAAATACGTATAATTTTCTCATACAGCAATTTGTCAACTCCTGCCCATGCAAACAAAGGAACTTCAGTCACATAGCAACCAGCTGCTATCACTTTAGCCTAAGGTGCTCCTATATTTCGCTTCTACTTACAAGGAAGCAAGTAGTAAGACTATTTCTGCTAATGGTATCTCAATTAGTCTGAAGTAAATAGAAGCATAAGCTCTTTAGCAATAGTTTGTTGCAGAGATTTTTATTAAAAGGGAAGTTACAATTAATTGTTTCAACAATTGTCGTGTATTCACCTGCTGCTGGATCAAAGAAAAGTGTATTAATATTTTGATGAATGGAAATTATGGTAACAAGTGCAGCAAGTACGGCTTCTAAATAAAATAAATAGATCTCCTTGTGGTTTACAGGAACAAATACTGGTCAATTGTGGAATCAAACCTCATAAAGTTCAGTGGTTAGAACAACTGGACGGAGAGAAAGAGATCCGTGGTTCAAATCCTGGCTATGGCATATGATTTTTCATTTTGACTCTACCTTTCCAACTACGGTCCTATAGGTACATGGATTGTGTGGAGAAACAATTATCATCTGGCACCGTTTCTATCTTGCTACAGCAGAGAGTTGGAAGTTTTCAAAAATACTTATTGCTCCTCTTGAGTTGTACAGTTTTTACTTTCTCTACACGTACTATATACACAGTGTAAAGAGAAGGCATTTAATGCACACAAAAATTAGATACCGAGGTTTCACCGGTGTGTGTGTGTGTGTGTGTGTCTGTCTGTCTGTCTGTAGGCAGCAAAAGCGAAAAGTCCCTTAAATACCAAACTTCGTATTTAAGTTCAGTATCTTCCAAGTATACAGCTTGAAAATTGTAAAGAAAATCCCCTCATCGTCAACTACCCTTACATAGTAAAATTTTAGAAAATGTTGATTTTCTAAAAAACTATTTTAATTAAAATATCGTATATAAAAGATATTTACATGACAAATTAAATGTATATCTTGAATTTTCTGGGAACGGCCTCGTCTTTATATTGAATGCATTTTGCGGAATTTTGCATAACAGGCAAACCGTAAGACATAGAAAACGCTTACCTTATAAAAATGTAGAGCTCGTTAAAACACACAATTTATGTTATATGCGTTTCATCGTAGAGTTGGCCGTTTTTGAGATATTTCTAGTTATTTATTTCAGTTTTAAAATATACTTTTCATACGCGGATTTGTCAACACCTGGCAAAGCAAAGAAACTGATTCTGTACCATGGTAACCACATCTTTAAGCATTTGACTGTCGAGTTAGTCTATTGTTTCCTTTATTTCCCGTCTACGTATAAGAAACTACCTTTTCTGGTAATGTTTATCTGGATTAGCGTGAAGTAGATAGAAGAATAAGCTTACTAACAATAATTTCTTGCAGAGATGTATAGAAAGTCATGGAAATGGAGCACATAGGATTTTTTTCTAGAATTGTTTTACATTAATTTCTCTTGCCAAAAAAAAAAAAAAAAGAAATCGCCTTAGGAGACTTTTACATGTTGGAAATAAAATAATAACTCCTCACCTGATAGGATATGAAAAAATCTGATTTGTTACATTCACATGACTTTCTCTACATCTCTGCAACAAATTATTGTTAAAAAACTCGTGCTTCTATTTCCTTCATGCTAATGGAGAGAAAAGAAATAGCAGAAATAGTTTTATTACTTGCTTCCTTGTAAGTAGAAGCGAGATAAGGGAGTACCACAGGTTAAAGTGATAGTCAAAAGCTGGTTGCTATGTGACTGAAGTTCCTTTGTTTGTATGGACATGAGTTGACAAATTCCTGTATGACAAAAATATAAGCTTTTAAAGCTCAAGTCAAAAACAAGGAATGTCTCAAAAACGATAAACTCCACGACAAATATGTATATAGCATAAATTGTGTGCTTTAATGTGCTCTACATTTCTGTATGGCATGTTTTTGTCCATGTCTTACGGTTTAGCCGCTATGCAAAATTCCGTAAAAATTTCCCAGAATAGTCTTCAGCGACTATTCCCAAAAAATTCAAGATATACATCTTATTTGTCAGGCGAATATCTTTAAAATACGATGTTTTAATCAAAATTGTTAGTCATTTTTAAGAAAATCAAAATTGTCGATAAAAGTTCGATATAAAGGGTAGTTAGGAGTGGGGGGATTTTCTCAAAAATTCGTGTGACATCCCTGGAAGATACTAAATGTAAATACCAAGTTTGGTATTTCATGGTCTTTTAGTTTTTGAACAATGCTGCCCCCCACCACACACACACACAGACAGACACGCACACGGACATTTTTTTAAAAATGCTCTTTTTGGATTCGGAGGGTTCTAAAATATGTATTTACGATGAAATCTCGGTATTGAATTTTTGAGTGGAGTACAATACCTTCTCTATACACTATGTACATAGTACGTGTAGAGAAAGTGAAAATCAATTTGTCATATTGCTGAGGTCAGAAGATAATATCTGTAGCATACGGCCTATTGCCATTACAGCAGTGACCAAGCTAATGTGCTCTAGGTGTGTTTGTACAGCTGTGTAGGAACATAGTGAGTGTGTGTGTGTGTGTACACAGACTGGACAAACAACCGCATCATGTAGCAATGTCTTGCAAATATATTACAATTACATTCCTAAAGCTACTTTTTACTTTCTTTACACATACTATGTACATAGAGTATAGAGGAAGTATTGTATTCCACCCAAAATTTCGATAACGAGAATACCGGAAGTACTTGCTTTGAGGTCTCTGAACCCAAAAAAAACATTTTTAGAAAAAGGTATGTGTATATGTGTGTTTGGACATAATAGCTCATAAACTAAAAGACCATTAAGTACAAAACTTAGTATTTAAGCTTCTCTATCTTCCAAGGATGCGATACAAAGAGCTCCAAGAAAATCCCCCCACCGCCAAACTACTCTTTATATTGATTTTTTTGGAAAATTTTGTTTTTCTCAAAAATGGCTCTAACGATTTTAATTAAAGTACCGTATATTAAAGCTATTTACATCACAAATAAAATGAATTTCTTGAATTTTCTGGAAATAGCTTCCGAAGACTTGTTCATTGTGAATGAATTTTGCATAACTGGTAAACCATAAGAGATACACAAAAACGTATTGCACAAAAATGTAGATCTCGTTAAAACACACAGTTTATGTAATATACTATTTTTTTCTGGAAATTCAAAGCGAACCGAACTTCAATTGTTGACATATCGATCGGTTTTTATAAGATTTGACTATCGCTTTAGCCGAGCGTAATATCTTATTTCCCTTCTGCTTATAAGGAATTAGTTAGTAAGAATAAGTTTACTAATATTTATCTCGTATAACATGATATAGGCAAAAGAAAAATATTTTGTAAGAATAGTTTGCATGCAGAATAGTTAGAGTAGGTATTGTGAATGGATTACATCATATTTTTCTGGCTATTTTTTCTAAAATCCCTGCATTCTTGTTAACAAAAAGCTGATAATTTATCGACTAGCTTCTTTCATCTAAAAACAATTCCAGGTACCCACATTATCTGCATAAAGCAATACGATACTGGCTCGTTAATGGTATGACCACGGTTGAAATCCCGAACGGGTCGTCAACCTTGGCCTCAACATTTCATCCCACTTTTCTTAGTTCTTGTAGCTAGCTAATGACTGAGAGGTAACCTAAAATATTTCCTTTCCAAATTAACTTTCCAATTTTCATTTAATCTCGTGCATCATGGTCCCACTAGTGACCTTAACACACTAGCGAATAAATAATAATAAAACGAGCACTAGCATTTTTCTTTGTCAAACTGCCACACTCATGAATGAAAAGTTGAAAAAAATACTTATATCTTCCATTTACATGACTTTCTAGTCATCTTTGTAACAAATTATTATGATAAATATCACAGAATTGGTCTTATTACTTAATTCCTTATAAGTACAAGAATAGTATACACTAGCATAAAGCGATGGTCAAATCTCTTAAAAGCTGGTTGCTATGTGTTTGAAATTCGTTTCTTACATTGACCAACTATTGACAAATTATTTTATCATACAAGTTTTAGATATTTAAAACTGAAACAAATAACAATGGAAATTTGGAAATGGTCATCTCTATGAAAAAAAAAAAAAAAAAAAAAAAAAAAAAGATATCAGTTGTGGCGTATAAAGAAATCTACATTTTGTGTAGTAAGTTTTTGTGTATTTTTTACGGTTACTAGTTATTCAAAAGTTATGAAAAAGTCTTCAGTGATTATTCACGGTGAATTCAGGATATACAGTTTATTTGGTATGTAAATGTCTTTCATATACGACATCTTAATAAACATAGTTAGTGGTTTCCGAGAACATCAACATTTTTGAAAAAAATTAGTTTCAAGGGTAATTTGGAGTGAAGGATTTTCCTCAAAATCTTCCTGTAGCATTTCTTGAAAGATGCTATACTTAAATAATAAATTTGGTATTCTACGACTTTTTGTTTTTGAGACTTGGACACACGAAGCTTTTTCTAAATACGAAATTTCTGGATGCAGGTGACCCCAAAATGTGTATTTTCCGCGAAATTTCGGTATTCAAAATGATTTGGTGTGCAATACTTCTTTCTCAACCTATGTAATAAATAGAGAATGTAAGAACAAGAAGAAGAACGAACGTGAAGCACAGCAGCTAAAGTTAACATTGAGTTATATTTCTCTATATGTCATAATGTAATTATTTATTGTCATGCAGTAGTTCGATAACCAAACGCACATTGTAAATTTCCTCAAAATTAACAAACTTAATGTAAACTATGTAGGCAATACAGCATGCAAAGTAAACATGATGTATTTAATGCCTGGAAATTTCTCAGCTTAATAAATGGAATATCAGTAATTATAAAGTAATACTAGAAGAATTACTAACAAACCAATGTTTTGAACTACTTTTAAAATCACCTTTTTACTTTCTCTATACGTACTATGCACATAGTGTATAGAAAAGGTATTGTAATGCACCCAAAAATTCGATACCGAGATTTCACCGGAAATAGATGTTTTGAGATCCTCTGAATAAAACAAATTAGAAAAATATCCGTGTGCGTGTGTCTGTCTGTCTCTGTGTGTATGTGGGCAGCATAGCTCAAAAACGAAGAGACCGTTAAATACTAAATTTGGTATTTAAGTTTGGTATCTTTCAAGGATGCTACACGAAGATTTTCAAGGAAATCCCCCCACACCAAACTACCCTTTACATAGAACTTTTTTCGAAAATTTTGATTTGGAAAAAAATGGCTCTAAAGATTTTGATTAAAATATCGTATATTAAAGATACCTACCTTACAAATAAAATGTATATCTTGAATTATCTGGGAATAGCCTCTGAAGATCACTATATTCTGGATGAATTTTACGGAATTTTGCATCACTGCTAAACCGCAAGAGATGGACAAAAACTTAGTACACAAATAATGTAGAGCATATTAAAACACATTATTTATGTTATATACATTTTTTCGTGGAGTTGATAGTTTTTAGGTATTCCTTGTTTTTGGTTTCAGCTTTGAAATGCATGTTTTTCTTATACAGGAATTTGTCAACTCCTGTCCACACAAACAAAGGAACTTCAGTTTTATAGCAACCAGCTTTTGACTATTACTACTGTGCTACTCCCTTATTTCTCTTCTACTTATAAGGAAGCAAGTAATAAGACTATTTCTATTTATTTTTCTCGATTAGCGTAAAGTAAATAGAAGCATAAGCTTTTAACCATAATTTGTTGTAGAGATGTAGAGAAGGTAATGTGAATGGAACACATCAGATTTCATTTTTTGTTTTGTGTAAACGCAAATAAGGACCTCTTATCACTTTCTTCAGGAATTATTAGGCATAGTTTTGCTCATAGGTTTGCAACTTGAATAAAAAAAGCGCTTTTGTGCTTTTCCTTTTGCACTCTTTTAATATTATTAGAAAACGCTTTTATGAAATATAGCGATTACTCACAAAGCTACACATTATATGGATGCTGTTGCAAGAATAAAAAGGTATTTGAAGAATGTTATCATAGGTACCTAAAAATATTTTCTTGGCACCACTAGTAGCATACTACAGCGTCCGCCACTGCATATCATGCAAATCCGGGATGTTTACCAATTCGGCCTTTTCCAATCCTCGGAAACACGACAATCCCGATTTTGCGGGGCGTATGGCAACCCTATGTAGATTGGCTGTGTACATACCTTCTTCCCAAAATCCGCGCAAATCTTAATCTATAATTGCTTTAATAATAAATAACAAAGTTCCAAAGCACCCTAAAATGGCCACAATTAAAGAAACAGCATATTACATACAAAATAACTCGTGAATTACTCCCCATTCAGAATTATAAATGTGTTAATATGAGCTGATTTTTAACACTAGATGTGCTCCAGTACAAATCATATGTCAAGCGTACACCAGCAGTTTTCTTCAGCTTACAATAGGTACCATTGATCCGAGCTTTCCTTCGAAATAGACTGCTTCCAAGTGTGAATTAAATAATAATAATAATAATAATAATAATAATAATAATAATAATAATAATAATAATAATAATAATAGTAATAATAAAAATAAACTTGATTTTTAATGAAATTAAAATGACTCTGTACTAAAAAATTATAATAGCCTCGGTAGTGTGGGGGTAGCGTGTCTGCCTCACATTCCAGAGGTCAAGAGTTCGAATCTCGCTTAGAATGATTTACCCGGATAAAGATTTTTTCGGTTTTCCCTTATCCCGAGAAGACGAATGTCGAGTAACTTTAAGCTCCATGGATCCCGAGATTATTTGAACATCAATTCACCAAAATTATAATGGAAGTCAATTTTGCAATCAGTTTAAGTCAATTGCTTTTTGCATATAAGCCAAAATTTGTAGAACATTTTCCATGTAATGATTAGTTTGGAGTGGAGAATATGCTTTAAAATCTTCATGTCACAACCTTGGAAGATGCAGAATTTAAATGTCAAGTTTGGAATTTAACCGACTTTTCCCTCTTAAATTATACAATTTATATATACACACACACACACACACACACACACACACACACCACTGACGCACCACTGACACATATAAAATGTTTTTATTTGTTTTCAGGTGGATTTTAAAACATATCGATATTGAAATATAGAGTGAATGCCTCGCTTTTGATACGTGCTGAAATTAAAAATGGGAATATTGAAAATACGAAAGATTACTGTAAGTTTTATATACGACATACTTTTATGAAACATACAAATATACAAAATTTAATGTTAAATCGTAATGATTAATGTGATGTAACTGTATTTAGTAATATTCTCAAATCAAATAGAAAACAGCAGCACCACTCTAGCTTGAAACAGAAGTGAACATACTTTTGTCATATATTCGCTATTGCTGTTCTCAAAACTGTTTTAATGGACTGTTAAATTAACACAAAGACTTATATTAGCACGGAAAATTCACGCTTCCTACCGCAACAATGTGTATAAGAGTTTCCATAACTACAGAGAGGGAAAGTTACTTTTGGTCACAAATCCGTAGTTGGTCTTTCTAATTTGAAGCTTTAAAAAAAAAGTGGGGAACAAAAAGGAGCCTTTGCACGGCGCGTGTTCCCCACACTCTCTTCGCGGCTCTGGTTTGTGAGGGGATAGGATTTATGTTGGCTTGTCGCCGGGAAAGAACAAATAACACGTCGTCGGTCGGACTCTTGAAAACTTAGCCGAGTTGTACGCGGCGGGAACAAGAAAAGCTAGCGTCAAGTGTATATATGAAGTTGTTTGGTGCTCCATTTATCCACAGACTTTGTTTTTCTTACTGTTGAGTGAGTCGCTTCCTCATATGTACAAAGAGTAGCTTTTTCTGGTCTGTAATGGAATCAGATTTTGAAGATCTTCAGGAGATCTCCCAGTTTACCGATCAAGAACACTTGTGTCTACCTCTCTAGAGATTTAGTAGCACTACTTCGTACACAGCGTTCTTTTTCCAACGCTTGCAATACCTACTGTGTATTATTATTATTATTATTATTATTATTATTATTACTATCACTATTATTATTGTTAGTTTTAGTGTACCTAAATGCCGGTGTATGGGGTAATCCCACAGTTAATTAATCATATTTCTACGGCTGTGGCCCTTGCGAACAATGAAACACAATGAAGCGAAATGAGGGAGTACCATAGGTTAAAGTGGTAGTCAAAAGCTGGTTCCTATGTGACTGTAGTTCCTTTGTTTGTATGAGCAGGAGTTGACAATCCTGTATGAGAAAAGTATAAATTTTTCAAAGCTGAAACCAAAAACAAGGAATATCTCAAAAACGATCAACTCCATGAAAAAAAAAAAAAATCTGATGTGTTCCATTCCATGACTTTCTCAAACATCTCTGCAACAAATTACTGATAAACAGCTTATTCTTCTGTTTACTTAATCATAATGGACAGAAGTTCACAAATTCCTGTATGAGAAAAGTATGTTTTTAAAGCTGAAACTAAAAGAGAGGAATATCTTAAAAACAGCCATTTCCACGAAAAAAAAAAATGTACATGACATAAATTATGTGTTTTAATGTGCTCTACATTTTCTGTGGGGTAAGTCTTCGTCCATCTCTTACAGTTAAGCAGTTATGCAAAAATCCGTCAAATTCATCCAAAATAAAGTAGTCTTCAGAGGCTATTCCCAGAAAATTCAAGATATATATTTTATTTGTCAAGTAAGTATCTTAAATATACGAGATTTTAATCAAAATCGTTTGAGCCATTTTTAAGAAAAACAAAATTTCGAATTTTTTTCCGTGTAAAGGGTAGTTTGGGGTAGGGTTTTTTTTTTGAAAATTTTCGTGTTGCATTCTTGAAAGATACCAAACTTAAATATCAAGTTTGGTTTATAACGGTCTTTTCATTTTTGAGCTATGCTTCCCAAAGACAGACACACACGGACATTGTTCTAAACTTTTTTTTTGGATACAGGGGGTCGCAAAACTTGTATTTGCGGTGAAATCTCGGTATCGAATTTTTGGGTGCATTACAATACCTTCTCTGTACACTATGTGCATAGTACGCATAGAGAAAGTAGATATATATTAAACATAAACTGTATGTTTTAATATGCTCTAAATTTGTTGTGTGGTAAGTTTTTGTCCATCATCTAGCAGTTATGCAAAATTCGTAAAATTCATCCGGATTAAAATAGTCTTCAAAGGCTATTTCCAGAAAATTAAGAAATACATTTTATTTTTCTGGTAAATATCTTTAATATACTTTATTTTAATCAAAATCCTTGAATCCATTTTTGATAAAATCAAAAGTTTAAAAACAAAATTGCAATGTGAAGGGTAGTTGGGGGTGGGGGAATTTTCTTGAAAAGCTTCGTGTCGCATCCTTGGAAGATACTAAATTTAAATACCAAGTTTGGTATTTAACGGTCTTTTCGTTTTAGAGCTGTCCTCGAACACACACACACACACGTACACACGGACCTTTTTCGAAAAATGTTATTTCCAGTTATTGATTTTAACAAATTCTCCTACCAGCGTTTGCACCAACTACACATTCAAGCAAAAAGAAAAGAATATCGTAGAAGCACGCCACAAAATATATAAGAAATATATATATATATATATATATATATATATATAAATGGCTGGTTTATCTCCGAAATTATTTAAGCTGTATTATTTCTTCGCATAACGCACACTCGTCTGCCCCATCTATTTTTACTTTCTCTATACGCACTATGTACATAGTGTATAGAGAAAGCATACCACTCCACCCAAAAATTCGATACCGAAATTTCTTCGGAAATATATGTTTTAGGGTCCCCAATATCCAAAAAAAGGATTTTCACAAAAAGGTCCGTGTGCGTCTGTGTGTCCATGTGTCCGTGTGTCAGTGTGTCCGTGTGGCTTTGAACATGATAACTCAAAAACGAAAAGTCGGTAAAATACCAAACTTGGTATTTAAGTTTAGTATCTTCCAGAGATGCGACACGAAGATTTTGAGAAAAAATCCCCCATTCCCAACTACCCTTTACATGGAACTTTTTTCGAAAATTTGGATTTTTTAAAAAATGGCTCTAACGATTTTGATTACAATTTTGTATATTAAAGATATTTACCTGACAAATAAAATGTATATCTTGAATTTTCTGGGAATAGCCTCTGAAGAGTAGTTTATTCTGGATGAATTTTACTGAATTTTGAATAACTGCTAAACCGTAAGAGATGGACAAACTCTTACCTTACGAAAATGTAGAGAAAATTACAGCACACAATTTATGTTATATATATATGGAGTTCGCCGTTTTTGAGACATTCCTTATTTTTGGTTTCTGCTATGAAAAACTTATACTTTTCTCATACAGGAATTTTTCAACTCCTATCCATATAAACAAAGGAACTTCTTTGACATAGCAACCAGCTTTTGGCTATCATTTTAACCTATGGTAGTCCCTTATTGCGCTTCTTCTTACAAGGAAGCAAGAAATAAGACTATTTCTGCTAACTTTTTCTCGATTAGCAGAAAGTAAACAGAAGCATGCGCTTTTTAAAAATACTTTATTGCAGAGATGTAGAGCAAGTCATGCGAATGGAACACATCAGATTTTTTCAACTCCGTCTCTCCATCAAAACTTATTGCTAGGAACGATTGCGATCACGCCCAGCATGGCTTAGGGGGAAAGGAAACTGTCCCCTAGCCATATGTTCGACTGTCTGTCGCCAAAGCCCCCCCAGACGGACGGGCATGCAGGTTTACGTTATATTCAAGATTGTACAATTTTATTGTTTCCCAACGTGTTTGACAAGTATTAGATTATACCATTATTAACTACCTCAGTCACTAATAAACTGTCTCGTGTACCGCAGTAATTATTATAAATGCCAAATGTATCCAAATAATTTTCTTTTCCCTACGATAATACAGTGGCAGCAATAGCTTTTCCCTGTAATCTTTAGTTTGAAATATAATGGCTGTTGTGCGTTTCAGCGTTCCAAGCTACCAAGAAACTCGTTTATCATCCATCTCTTCCCTCTATAACAGCTGATACAACTTGGGTGCGCGCCAAATGAAGAGCGAATTACGACTCTAGGGAGTATGCCTGCAGTATGCAATACATCTCAGCATTGAGGACAGGCTGCATCCATGATAGAGTTGGAAGAAAGCGCAAGCACTTGGTTACTTTCATCTGGCTATAATCGCTATCACGCTCTCTTGCAGTCCTACTCCGAGGACTGTTATCGATACTTCCGAGTACTTTCCCGAGTAGAGCTGGAATATCGGATTCTGCATATATTCACTACTCACGTCACATTAAAGAAATTGTCTCTATTTTTTCCACAGATTTAATTTAAATTCTTTTGATTATTTTTATTCCTGGTTTGTTTTTTTGTTTGTTCATAATGAGTATACCATCATTCATTGATGTAATTTGGATTCTTGGTATATGTTTTAAGCCAGTCGTAGAGACGTGAAAATAACTAGGAGAAAACTACTATTTGTTGTATAATTACTGTGGATATCTTATGAAAGATAAAGCACCTGACTCCATTTTCTCTCCCAAGTGTTAATTTTCTTTGATACTGTGTTAAGTAAGGTTAGATGGTAGAAAGCATTTGATGAGTAGTTTTAGAGATTATCTTATGAAAAATGAGCTCAGAGAAGCTGCTTTGATAATTCATGTTGAACATTATAAATCACGAAAAGAAAATTGTAGAAACTGCTTGATAACATATATAAGAATGGGGGGGGGGGAATGGATAGAAAAATAAGCCTGTTATAAATAAAAAAAATTGTTGAAAATCGAAAAGGCTAGGTTTGAGGTGAGAAGCTTTATCTTGCTGAGAAAGCTGTGATTAACTGCAGCTTGATCTACATTAAAACACCGCCAATGAAAATGAATTTCGATTTGTAAACATTCTATTGTATGCACTTACATTGGAATTGCTTTTTGATTAGAGCGGGAATCTTATAAAAATCGCTGCTGGATTTATTTAATGTCTGAATTTACGATAGCCGTTTGGCGCTTTGTATTCATCCAAAAATTGTTATGACATAAGCTTTTTTTCTAAATTTGATATCAATCTGAGATATAAACTAGCGGTTACCACTGGCTGCTCCTATTGAACAACTTGTTGAACAGTAGTTTTATGCAAAGTGTAACAGAGAAATTATTTGGCTCTGAAAGTTGTAATGAATAGGCTGATAAACTTTTAGTAACTTCTGCCATTACCAGGATTTGGACATGAATTCAAATTAAATTAACTTCTAGTGTACTGGTAGATTTTTACAAGCAAGCGGAGCGGATGGGGGTAGAAGTCTGGTGTGCTTATAAGTGTGTGCTATAAGTATATGTTGGTGGGCAAAGCAGTAAGCATAAGGTTCTGTAATAAACATAAGTTTTTACTTTCTCTACACGTACTATGTACATAGTGTATAGAGAAGGTATTGCACTCCACCAAAAAATTCAATACCAAGATTTCACCGGAAATGTATGTTTTAGGGTCCCCTATAACCACAAAAAGTATTTTCAGAAAAACGTCCGTGTGTGTATGTCCGTATGTCCATGTGTATGCGAACACGATAACTCAAAAACGAATAGTCCTTAAAATACTAAGCTTGGTATTAAAGTTAGAAGATTTTGAGAAAAATACTCCCACCCAAAACTACTCTTTACATGACATTTTTTTAAAAATGTTGATTTTCTTAAAAATGGCTAACGATTTTGATTAAAATGGCATATATTAAAGATGTTTACCTGACATATAAAATGTGTATCTTGAATTCTCTGGCAATAGCCTCTGAAGACTACTTTATTCTGTATGAATTTTACGGAAGTTTGCATAACCGCTAAACCGTAAGAGATGGACAAAAACTTACCCCACAAAAAATGTAGATCACTTAAAACACACAATGTTATATAATTTTTTTTGCGGAGTATGTCGTTTTTGAGATATTCCTTGTTTTTGGTTTTACCTTTAAAAAACATGCTTTTCTAATGCAGGAATTTGTCAACTCCTGTCCATGCAAACAAAGGAACTTCAATGACATAGCAACAAACTTTTGTGTATCACTTCAACCTATTGTACTGCCTTATTTGATTCTATTTGCAAGGAAGCAAGTAATAGGAATATTTCTGCTGATTTTTTCTCAATTAGCATGAAGTAAATAGAAGCATAAGCTTTTTAACAATTTGGTGCAGAGATGTAGAGAAAGTCATTTGAATGGAACACATCAGATTTTTACTTTCTCTAGCCCCATATGTACAATGTACATAGGGATAGAGAAGTATTGTATTCCACTAAAAAATTCGATACGGAGATTTCACCGGAAATACATGTTTTAGGACCCCCGTATCCAAAAAAAAGCATTTTCAGGAAAAGGTCCGTGTGTGTGTGTGTGTGTGTGTGTGTGTGTGTGTCCGTGTCCGTGTCCGTGTTTCTGTGAACACGATAACTCAAAAACGAAAAGTAGCTAAAATACCAAACTTGGTATTTACGTTTAGTGTCTTCCAGGGATGTGACACGAAGATTTTGAGAAAAATCCCTCCACCCCGAACTACCCTTTACATGGAACTTTTTTCGAAAATGTTGGTTTTCTTAAAAATGGCTAACGATTTTGATTAAAATATCATATATTAAACATATTTACCTGACAAATAAAATGTATATCTTGAATTTTCTGGGAACAGCTTCTGAAGACCTGTTTATTCTGCATGAATTTTGCTTACTTAGGCACAACTAGTAAACCGTAAGAGATAGGCAAAAACTTACTATACAAAAAATGTAGATCTTGTTAAAATACACAAGTTATGTCATATACATTTTTCTCGTGGAGCTTACCGTTTTCGAGGTATTCATTGTTATTAGCTTCAGTTGGGAAGTACTTATACTTATCTCAGACGGGAGTGTCCGTTTTTCTTTTGTTCTACTCCTGGCCAAGAAAAGAAGCGATTTGTAATGACAATCGCATAACGACAACTTTTAAAACATTTGACTATTGGTTTAGCGTAGTGTATTCCCTTATTTTCTTCCTACTTATACGGAACTAAATAATAAGAATTGTGCTAATGAGTACCACGATTTGCAAGCTGCAGAGAGAAGAAGAATCTTATGTATGAATTTTGTGGAACAGCTAGAGAAAGTCATGTGAGTGTAACACTTCAGATTTTTATTACAATGCATTCATAAATAGCATGAACAAACGAATAAATTATACTGTGACAGATGAAATATTCAGTTTCATGATTGATTTACTTGTGTGGACAACTATTGTGATGGAATACATTTTATTTTTTGATTGTATTAAAAGCAAAACGTCTTCTATTGGACTTTGTGCCTTCCAAACAGAAGTACTGATCAATTGCTTAGGCTCGGTACACATGTTACGATATACCTGTCCGGTAAACTTGCACTGTTAAGGCTAGAGCACACAAACGTTACGGTAAACCGTAAGATTTGAACTTAGTCGAGAGATGGCGATCATTTTAGTCGGTTTGTTAGTGGCCACGAAGTGTAAAAATAAGCAAAAACGCAAAACCTGGTGTAAAAATTGGCTTAAAAAGAAAAATAAGTAAACACATACAAGATTACTAAAATAATTTTACCCCTTTTTATTTAGAATTTATTATATTTTTATATATATATACATAGAATAATAATTAACGACTACAAGTTTCGGTCGTGTTAGTTCAAGGAACTAACCACAATCAATCTAAAAACTAGGCAGGCTGGGGAGACTCGCACAGATTTTCAGGTCTACACGCATACGCAGGTAGAAAGAATTGAATTTTGATTCTTCTCCGGTCACTCACTGCAGTTAGGCCTGCAGCGACTGGCATATACGTTCCGGTTTACCTGTACAGGTAAACCTCAACGATATACCGGAAAGTGCCGGGCCTAAGAGTGACTAACTGGCAGTGTTTAAGAAGAGGTAAGTCCCAGTGTGAACCTATGTGCACCTAACTATTTTTCAATGTAAATGAAGTGAAACTGCGACTGTGCCCTGTGTTTAATCATGACCATTCAGTTCCAGAAAATAAATTTTTTGGTACTGTTTAAGTTGTTGTATATCGCTATTACCTTAGCGATGATGTGTGTTCACCCGAGACATTAGATATTAAGTTTTTCGTTATGTGATCTCTCTCTCTCTCTCTCTCTCTCTCTCTCTCTCTCTCTCTCTCTCTCTTCAGGGATGAATCATTGCCAAAGAGAAACACAGAGGTTATCCAGGTACTTTTTTCTAAACTGTATATAACTATATTATCAGCATTATTATAGCTGAAAGAACCGTCAAGAGATAAAAAAGTAATTGCCTTTTCAAATCTAATGTTTTTTAATTGTCCGCTTTTTTCATTTCCTACTCGAACCTTATTTAAACATACGAAGGTAAGCAGAGTAACAGACTTTACCCAGGCATTTTAGTGCAGCACATTTCTTTCTTTTTTTTTGAAAAAAAAATCGCAGAGCAATCAGAGTATAAGCATGAAAATTAACTTTCTGTCCCATACTGAAGTTATTTTGTGCTTTCTGTTGACTTTTTGCTTCTCTCTGATAATGACATGCAGGTGCTTTTTATCTTTCCTTTTCTACGAAGATTAGAGCACTCTTTTTTGTTATTTGTGGCGCATTGTGATGACAGAAGTGATTTTTTTTTTTTTTTTTTTTTCATGAAACACAGTCTATACATGGCCGCACATTTGGGATAAAATAGTTGGAAAATTAAACATACGTGACATTGAATGTTAACATCGCATTCTAAGGGAATGTATCTCTGAAATTCGATAATAACGGTGAAGGTAGATGGTTTTTAAGTATGATTTTAAACGTCCTTTTTATTTCGGAAGCATAAAACAGTAATTTTAAAACAAACGTAAGTGCAAGCCTCGAAGCGACGACCTATTTAACCCGAAGATCGGTAAATGGCGGAATCATGGGGGAGACCACAACCCGACCGTGGCGTTCAGGCCAGGATGATACCACGGTGGTATTGCCATTTCCCTCTTTAACCCATTCCTCCCATCAGGGTGGAAAATCTCCACTCCAGTACTAGGTAACTGAACCCGAGCAGGGCCGCGCCGTGGCCTATTGGTTACACCACACGTCTCTAACCTAGACGGCTCTGGTTCGGTCCCAAGCGACTACATGTGGTATTTGTGGTGGGCAATGCGGCGCAGAGGCCAGATTTTCTCCGAGTTCTCCGATTTCTTCCACCATCGCATTCCACCAGTGCTCCTTCTTCATTCCATATAGCATTGGTGTCATCCATCTCCAGCTGAGCCCAAGTAGCAAAAGCGGGCGTTAAAAATCTGATGTGTTCCATTCACATGAATCTCTACATCTCTGTAACAAAATATTCTTAAAAAGCTTATTCTTCAATTCACTTAATGCTAATTGAGAAAAAAGTAGCAGAAATAGTCTCCTTACTTCCTTCCTTGAAAGTAGAACGAAAATATGGGATTACTATAGGTTAAACTGGTACTCAAAACCTGGTTGCTATGTGACTGAAGTTCCTTTGTTTGTATGGTCAGGAGTTAATAAATTCCTGTATGAGAAAGGTATAATTTTTTTATAACTGAGACCAATAGCAAGAAATATTTCAAAAAGTATCAACTCCACGAAAAAATGTATATGACATAAATTGTGTGTTTTATCGTGATCTAGACTTTTTGTGTAGTAAGTTTTTGTCTATCTCTTACGGTTTACTGATTATGCAAAATTTAATAAAGATCATCCAGACTAAAGATGTTTTTAGAGGCTATGCACAGAAAATTCAAGATTTGCATGTAAACATCTAAAATATAAGAGATTTTAATCAAAATTTTAGAGCCATTTTTCAGCAAATCAAACTTTGCAATTTTTTTTCTTCCATGTAAAAAATAGTTGGGGTGGGTGAATTTTCTTGAAAATCTTCGTGTCTTAAATACCAAGTTTGGTATTTAACGGTCTGTTCGTTTTTGAGCTATGCTGACCCCAGACGGACAGATAGACAGACAGACAGACAGACAGACAGACACACACACACACACACACACACACACACACACACACACACACAAACAGACCGAGAGGCACTAACGGATTCAGATGGTCTCATAACATGTATTTCCGGTGAAATTTCTGTATCGAATTTTTAAGTGCAGAATACCTTCTCTATCCACTTTGTACCTAGTGCGTGTAGAGAAAGTAAAAAACGGGTTCCCGGTTCTGTTTCATAGAATATCTAATACTGTTCATTTTTAAAGTAGTGTATTATGTAACGTCAAATTAGGACTAATAATTAAAAAGCACTGACAATACAAGTATTAAAACTAAAAACAAATTAATCAATTATATAAACAATTAAAATCGTTAGCTTTGTATCTCAAATTGTATAATCATCTCTTTTAACGCTCTGTTAGATTTCCGCCAGTCGATTATGGTTTAAGCCTTGAAGAGAAAAGCTGATGATAAAAGTAAATTTAGGAATAACGACGAGAAGATAGTATTTGCTATAGAGATAAAATTTAAAGATTACAGAGTACATAAAAGAAGTGCACGTTGCAGTAATTGCAAACTAGGTAATGAAGAACAAACAGAAAGGAGAGATGGGAATAAAATACACTAGCCTAGCGAGCCAGAAATATGGCGATCTTACGTTCCAGGAGATATGCTAAAATTGATGTTTCCTCTACTAGAAACACCTATACATATTTCTTATCTTATCAGATTTTTAATTTAATAGTGTTTAGAAATGTTTACTTTCTTTACAAATACTATGTACATAGTGTATAGAGAAAGTATTGTAATACACTCTAAAATTCTATCCTGAGATTTCAGCGGAAATACATGTTTAGAGCACCCCGGAGTCCATAAAAAGAACATTTTTAGAAAAATGTCTGTGTGTATATGTGTCTGTGGACATCATAGCTCAAAACTGAGAAATTCGTTAAAAACCAAATTTGGTATTTAGGTTTGGTATCTTCCAAGAATGCGACACGAAGATTTTGAAGAAAATTCCCCCAACCCCAGCTACCCCTCACATGGAAAATTTTTTGAAAATTTTGATTTTCACAAAAATGGCTCTTAACGATTTGATTAAAATATTCTATATTAACGATATTTACCTGAAAAATAATATGTATTGAATTTTCTGGGAAAGACTACTTTACTCTGGATGAATCTTACGGAAGTTTATATAGCTGGTAAACCGTAAGAGATGGACTAAAACTTACTACACATAATATGTAGAGCACATTAAAACACACAATTTATAATGCATTATTTTCATGGAGTTGATCCTTTTTTATATGCTCCTTATTTTTTGTTTCAGCTTTACAGAAATTTGTCAATTCCTGTCCACACAAACAAAGGCACTTCAGCCACATAGCAACCAGCTTTTGACTAACACTTTAACCTATGATACTCCTTTATTTCCTTTCTAGTTACAAGGAAGCAAGTAATAGGACTATTTCTGTTAATGTTTTTGTCGACTGGCATGAAGTAAATAGACCCATCAGCTTTCTAACAATAATTTGTTGCAGAGATGTAGAGAAAATCATGTGAATGGAAAACATCAGATTTTTTTATTATTTCATGCAACGTTATCTTATATTAAAGTATCACGCATATGATTGGGCACGGGAGGGGAAATTGCGTTCTTCCTTTTGTGTTTCCTCCCGCTGCTAAATACATAGCACATAGATATAGAAGGTTTTGCATTCCACCCAAATATCGGATACCGACATTTCACCGGAAATGTACCTTTTAAGGTTCCTGTATACAAAAAAAAAAATTAGAAAAAGGTGCGTGTGTGGGTGTGCATATGTCCGTGTGTTCGTGATCATGATAACTCAAAAACGAAAATCGATAAAATATAAAAGTTGGTGTTCCGAGGATGCGACTATAGAAAACTCCTCCACCTCGGAAACAAAATTGTTGACATTTTTTATTTTCACAAAAATGGCTCTAACGATTTTGATGAAAATAACGTAGACTCACGGACACACACACATACATGGACCTTTTTCTAAAAATGTTTTTTTTTATACAGGGGACCCTAAAACAACTGTGAAATATCAGTATTCAATTTTGGATGGAATACAATACCTTCTCTATACACTATGTACATAGTACCTGTAGAGAAAGTAAAAAATGCATTTTTTGGACTCAGTGGGTTCTAAATCATGTATTTCCGGTGAAACCTCCCCGTCGAATTTTTGGGTGGAATACAATACTTCTCTATGTACATGTACGTGTAGAGAAATTAATAATCGGAGATAAAGATAGCAGTGGTAACCCGCATATCACACCATCTGCAAAACCCAGTGTTACTTTTTCACCAATCCGCAAGATGAACCTATATAAATTCCGCTGTAGAGGAAAGGTTTCTAAAACCAGTGATGCATACCGCTGGGCCGCAGTGTAACCGAAAAAGAAAGGGTGGAGCTTTTGTTTCCTGAAGACTGTCGTGAAGAAGAAGGAATATGAAGTGCAGTTTAAGCCGGCTGTTTTAAGTTCACGTTTAACGTGACTCTGGAAGAAACAAGTGTGTTTTGTAGAAGAGGGCATCACCATCTCCGTATGCAGCTTACTATCTTGTGAATTTCTTGTTTTGAGTTATTTATTTTGCCTATCCTGACGGTTTTATCTTTCGGAAGTAATCTCTCCTCGAGTTGTTCCTCTCTCCCGCCCAGCGCTGTGCTCTTATTTCTTCCTTTCTCACCCCCAAGCACTTTCTACAAAGCTCAGTCTTGTACAAGATAGAGGTAATGAGTGAGCGATGTGGAGTGCATGGCAGTATGACGGTAAGATACGATTATCGTGATGAATTGTCTGCTGGTTACTACCTCAGCTGTTATCACAACTCAGCTACAATATCTTTCTCTTTCTTACTCGCTTAAAGGTCACATTTGCACTCCATTACAGTCTCTGAGAACATTATTGTTAATCGGAGACTTCGTGCATGAGCCAGTTTCATTTGAAATCCTGTACCGAATTTTTGCACGCATTTCTTTCTATGAAGGCTGCTGATAAGAAAGGAACTTTTACTTTCTCTACTTAGTTTACATATAAGGTATTGCATTTCATCCAAAAATTCGATAGCATTATTTCACTGGAAATACACGTCTTAGGGTCCGTGTATAAAATAAGAGAAAAAAAAAACATTTCTAGGAAAAAACGTCCACGCGCGTTGGTGTGAGCATGACTCAAAAAGAAAAATTGGGTTAAATATCAACCTTGATAATTAAGTTCAGTTTAAAGAAAATCTCCCACCCCAAATAATACTTTACATGCAAAAATTTACGAAAATTTTGTTTTTCTCAAAAGATGTCAAACTATTTTGATTAAAATACCCTATATAACCTCTGGATAGCTCTTTACTTTGAGTGACTCTGATAAGTAGTAAACCCTAAGAAATAGACAACATTTTACTACATATAAATATAGATATCGTTACATTTTTAAGCAGTTAGAATTTCCTAGATATTCCTTGTTATCGGTTTCAATTTTAAAACACTTTTCTCATACGGGACTTTGTCATTCCTGTTTCTGTAGTTATACATTTAGCAAAGTAAAGCAAGAAAATTGCAATAAAATATCTACCAGTTTTTAAAGGATTTGAATATCACTTTAGTCTAGTGTGTTCCCTTGTTTACCTTCTCCTACTTTAAGGAACTAAGTAATAAGATTGTTTCTGCTAATGTTTATCTCAATTATCATGAAATAAATAGAAGAATAAGCTTTTGAGAATAGTTTGTTACAGGATAGAGAACATCATGTAAATGGAAAACATCAAATTCTTTTAAAAAGATCACTTTGGAATAATTAACACAGAATGGTGTGTTTTATTGGGCACACAAAGTTAATAATTGGGAAACCTTTAAACCCATATTATTATGGTTAGTTATTGGTTGTCTACAATATCCTTATTAGATATTTAGGCGAGGTAAGCGAGTTCAGTTTACTTTACGTCTTATAGTTGTGTGACATAATACCGATTTGGGTAATCCAGAGGAAAGTGAAAGGTATAAGGTAAGCGTCATCAACTCCCTTGATTTTGATCCGCAGTAAGCTGGCTTGCAATGGGTAAATACGTAACAGCAGGGAGGGTTTTGTATCTTAGCGTCTCTCAACCTGCTTGGTCATTTCAGAGGACGAATAAAATTATGTTCAAATGATCTCGGGATCCATCAAATTTAAAGTTACCCGACATCCGTAGTACTTTAAATGGAAGAGAAACAATTTCTTCTGTCGTGTTTATTCACTCCACAATAATTGTTGAAATATTGCTTTCTAAAACTGTGAGGCGAGCGGATGGCTGCCATGTCCTCTTGAGCACAAAGATAAGGGAAGCATGTGGCAAATTTCATTTTCATACCATCCATGCATTTCCGTCGAGTTAACCTGAGGATTAGGTGACCCTTTGCATGGTCAAATGTGAAAGATAGTGCACACGTGCTAGATAAAGTAAACGTGCTTTTAAGGAATAACTGCTTTTTTACTTTCTCTATAGGCACTATGTACATAGTGTATAGAGAATGTATTGCACTCCACCAAAAAATTCAATACCGAGATTTCACCGGAAATATATGTTTTAGGGTCCGCTTTATCTAAAAAAAGCATTTTCGGAAAAAGGTCCGTGTGTGTGTCCGTGTGCCTGTGAACACGATAACTCAAAAACAAAAAGTAGGTAAAATACCAAACTTGGTATTTAAGTTTAGTATCTTCCAGGGATGCGACACGAAGATTTTGAGAAAAATCCCCCACCCCCAACTACCCTTTACCTGGAACTTTTTTCGAAAATTTTGATTTTCTCAAAAATGGCTTAACGATTTTGATTAAACTTTCGTGTATTAAAGATATTTACCTGAAAAATAAAATGTATATCTTGAATTTTCTCGGAATAGCCTCTGAAGAGTAGTTTATTCTGGATGAATTTTACTAAATTTTTTATAACTGCTAAACCGTAAGAGATGGACAAAAACTTGCTGCACAAAAAATGTAGAGCACGTTAAAACACACAATTTATGTCATATACATTTTTTTCGTGGAGTTCGTCGTTTTTGTGACATTCCTTATTTTTGGTTTCTGGTATGAAAAACGTATACATTTCTCATACAGGAATTTGTCAACTGCTGTCCATACAAACAAAGAACTTCAGTGACATAGCAACCAGCTTTTGATTATCACTTTAACCTACGGTACTCCCTTATTTCGTTTCTACTTACAAGGAAGCAAGTAATATGGCTATTGCTGTAAATGTTTTACTGATTAGCATGAAGTTAATAGAAGTATAAGCTTTTTAAGAATAATTTGTTACAGTGATATTGAGAAAGTCATGTGAATGGTACACATCAGATTTTTTAACACATAGCCGGTGAAGGACAGGAGTTGGATGGGTAGAGCCAGACTGAAAAATTCAATGCCATTGCCGGGATTTGAACAACGAATCTCCCGATCTCTAGCCGATTGCTCTGCCACTGAGCTACCATGTCCTTCACACGGCTATGTGTAAAAAATCTGATTTGTTCCATTCACATGACTTTCTCTACATCTCTGCAACAAATTAGTTTTAAAAAGCAAATGCTTCTATGTTATCCATGCTAATCGACAAAAAATTAGCAGAAATAGTCTTATTACTTGCTTCTTTGTAAGTAGAAGGGAAATAAGGGAGTAGCATAGGTTAAAACGATAGTCAAAAGCTGACCGAGGTTCCTTTGTTTGTATGGACACAAGTTGACAAATCCCTGTATGAGAAAAGATAAGTTTTTCGAACCTGAAAACAAAAACAAGGAATATCTAAAAAACGATCAACTCCGTGAAAAAAATGTATACACCATAAATTGTGTGTTTTTATGTGTTCTACATTTTTGTATAGTAAGTTTTTGTCTATCTCTTACGGTTTAGCAGTTATTCAAAATTCCGTAAAATTCACTCAGATTAAAATATTCTTCAGAGGCTATTCCCAGTAAATTCAAAATAAACATTTTATTTGTCAGGTAAATATCTTTAATATAGGATATTTTAATCAGAACCGTTAGAGCCATTTTTAGAAAACCATAATTTTCGGAAAACGTTCCAAATAAGGGGTAGTTTGGAGTGGGGGGTTTTTCTCAAAATCTTCGTGTCGCATCCCTGGAAGATACTAAACTTAAATACCAAGTTTGGTATTTCACTGACTTTTCATTTTTGACTTATCGTGTTCACAGTCACACGGACACACACACACACACCCACACTGACCTTTTTCTGAACTATTTTTTTTTTGATACAGGGGACCCTAAAACATATATTTCCGGTGAAATCTTGGTATCAATTTTTTGGTGGAGTGCAATACCTTCTCTATACACTATGTACATAGTAGGTGTAGAGAAAGTAAAAAACAGTTATTCCATATAAATTGACCATAATAGTTGGCCATACTATGAATCCTGGGTCTAAAGTAATTCAACATTGTAATTCGCCATTGGGGTTGTCATCTCAAAATAATTTGTGATCACCTTGTGGTTTACCGGGAAACATGCGAGTCAGTTGAGAAATTCAATGCTATGCCGGCATGTTGCTATGGTAGCTCAGTGGCAGAGCAACCGGGAGATCCGTGGTTCAAATCCCGTCTGACTCTACCTATCTAACTAGACGTATTTTTCTTTTATACACGGGGCATGAAACTAATATTTCCAGTGAAATTTTAGTATGGAATGTTCGCCGAAGTACAATACATGAAAATGAACATACAGTTGAAACTAAATGCTGTTACCCTTACCATGACCCGAGGAGGAAGAAAAAAGAAAATGGGAGATCTCAACGTTCATACAATGCATTACAAAATAATAGCAACACAATTCTAAATAACAAACAACTGTAACATGCCTATGGTCACAGTCTCCTCTGTATTCGTTCTTACTTGCAACAAAATGTATAATGAAACTCGTTCTGACAACATGTTTTTGATTAATAAAAAGCAGATGGAAAACATGCCCTTGCATGAATCGTTTGTAACACACATGGAAATAAATAATAATGGAGAAAGTCGTGAGATTGCAACGCATCAGATATTTTCCTCTTTCTTTGTACTGGGAATAAGGATTTATTAATGCATGAAAGCTTGGGAATTGTGCTCCGTGACTGTTTCGTAAATAGGTTGTATTCCAGCGCAGTGAGCGTTCAACCACAGAATAACTTTAAAAAGAGTTTTATTCTGAATTGGTATAGATGGTGTAAGAGTTCTGCTGGATTCGTGTGGTTGGGTGGTAATTTATTTTGCTGAACAACAGGTATTTATTTGCTATATATAGTTGTGTGAAGGTAAATTTGGTTAGTTCAACCCAACCGCAACTAGCGAACTGAAAACACAAACTTTATTTCGCTAAGTGAATTAATCTTTCTGATACTAGCGCACCGTGATAAAGCATTCCCTCCCCTCCATTTCTGCTATATTCTAATGAATTTTTGATTACGCTCAGCTGATGTGTAAATCTAGTAAATAGCCACAACGGCATTTGGGAAACCGCTAACGTTCAGCGAATGGGATGAGTAGGTTTGGCATTGGAAATCACTCTTTCCTAACCTTGACTTTTGTCCTTAGTTGGGAAAGGTGAGCGGAACTGCAGACAGGTGGACTGTTCTCAGGATTTCAAGGTAAAGATTTTTTATTTTTCCATTTATATAGGCCCCTTTAAGATGTATTTTCATACTTGGGGTTCTGATTTAAGAAACTCACTTTGACGTTCACTGTAGGTTTAACCATTCTCTCTCATGTTGAGATACTTTGAGGAGGGTCATTGCATCTAAATTCTCATTTAGTTTATATACTCATTTATTGCATTTATGTAATACCTTATTTACTATCATATACACTAGATGCTTACTTCATTTTTGATGCTCTCGTTTTGTCAATGAAATAAAAGCGAATATTTTGCTAGTAATTATAGCAAACTAAATATATACACACACACCCACACCCACACATATATTCTAGCACCTTCAATACTATTGATCTTGTAAACTGCAAAGATATAGATATCTAGTAACCCACACTCATACAATATGCTTTTTTAGATTCTAGGTACCGTCCACATAGTTTATACATAGGATTACCTGGAAATAGTCCCAAGGTCCGTAAGTCTTTTCTGATGTGGATAGCTATATTCGGTAATAAAGCCAACTATTTTCGTATTTATTAAGAACTCCTTTGCTTGGCTTTTAGCGATCTGGTAACGACGTCTTTAACCAGTGATTTAAAATATATCTGCACGGATTCTCTTGTTGTTCTCTCTTGAATCATTATTTTATACTAGGCTGTAGGATATTAGAAAGCAGGGGAGACCTCGCTCACTTCAACACCATGATGGTTCGATTGTTGTTATTTACGCTGGTAGGCAGGGATGAGTAAAGAAGCCGGAAAGTGTCCAGGCTTGTAGGTAGGAAGCCCCCCAGAAGCGCACTTCAACCTTTCGTACAGCATTAGAGAGCAATGCCAAGAGGGCGAAGCAGCGGTCCTAGCAGGCAAAGCAGCTCACTGGCGTCCACGGGAAGTCACCTTTCCACAGTGCAAGCAGCGATATTCTGCCTGCAGTGAATATTTTTACATATCTTTACTATAAACTAACATTATAATATGTAAAAATAAAAGTAAAATTGCAAGATATTCTAAAATTATTGGAGTAATCAACAAAGAAATAAAAACTCCCCTAGTTAGAAAATGCTCAATAATGCGCCCATATAAAACACTAACAAGACCATTTACGGAAGAGAAGCATAGACAAGGGTATGAAACCAGAATAACAACTAATCAAATGTGCTTTACAAAGAACAGCAGGATATACAAAATGGGACCATAACAGGAATGAAGATGTATTGACAGAACTTGGTTTGGAACTTTTTCTCATGTTTATATACAATACCTGAACAACAACTGGATGAGAAATTTTCAACGGATGAGCTACCAAAGAAATTCTAACGCTATCTCACCACAAACAGCATGGGAGGTAATTTCTGGACATCCCAAGAAGCTTTAGAAAGAAAATTCTTTTTTTTATGAGGTAATAACGGCCTAGGGCCCGAAACATTTTTTGGATGATGATGCTATTACATTTCCATAACTCTTTATACTTCACACTAATTAAAATTTTTCCGTAAACCATATTACTACGATGAAAACCAAAGCTATTTTCGATAAGTGAATATTGTTTGTTTTATAAGAATAAATATTAGAAATAAAATGAAATCTGCGTAGCATGAAATAATACTAGAAGTGCAGTATAAGCACGAAATACCGCGGATTTGGGTTCAACACGGGGGAAAGTATGTCCCTGAAAAAAAAAAAGACCGTACCTTTTATTTATTTGTATTACTCCTTTACTTTTGAACGTTGTATGGTTCTGCAATATAAATTTTCACCCTCAACACACCCCTAGTAATGACATTTTCTACAATCAAACAGTAGGAAGAGAATAATCCACACACAAAAGTTACTGATTTCTTTAAATAAAATGTTTACTGTGTAAGTATACTATAAATTAGGATTACACGACTGGAATACAGCCCAGCATAAATGGTATTTAAGTTCATTTAAAAGTGTTTTATTGAAAATCACATACTTTATAATTTACTGTCAGTCATTATTGCACGAAAGTTTCGCTCCACCCCTATGGGATCGATTTTTTTCACTTCTAATTCACATTTCGATATACCGCGGAACCGTTATCACGCGGCGATAAAGGAATATTGTTTTATTAATACCATAAACAATATTATTTTGTGCCTCTACATTTTTTCTAAACCTGGAAGAAGTTTGGACTGAAGAAGGGGGAAAAAAAATGCCATATCTGCAATAAGAGGTTCAATTTCTCTTCTTCTAAATCATTTGTATAATAACCATTTTTAATATTTTCACGGTCTATATTTCTTTGATATAAGTGATTTACTGTATGTTAATTTCATATTATTTATGATTAATAATACTTTTGCTGCTTTTAGTTTCCTTTTTGATTGCTATACAATGCAAACTGTCGATATTTCATTATCTTTATAGAAGAGTTTCAAGTTTTTTGGTTTTTTTAGGTAATTAACTTATAATTTGTCTGGTTTACACTGTCGTTGCTGGCAACCCATAAATAATTGGAGCTGTTATCGTTATTGTTTCAATAAATAAATATACTGTACTTCTATAAACAATGTTATGAAATTCTCTTAAAATTGAAGTTGGCAGTCGTTTAATTAGATTAAAAAATTTCGATCATTAGAATACATTTTAATTGTTTTTTCATTGAATCATTTGTATAGCCCACTTTAACTCCAATAGTCATATCGAGAGCTTTGACTTGTGAAATAACTTGTATTACTGTAGATTTAGAGCATTACGTTAATCGTTTTTATATCACTAAATACATGCACATTCACTCTCACACTTATGCTCCCAGACTCAGTGGGGGATAGGGGATAATTCTAGTTAAAGAAAAATTCCCCTCTCCAGACGGAAATCGAACGCAGGACCTCCGAATGATAAGTCAGCTCGCTGACCACTCGAACCAGAGGCAAGCATTTCAATTTATGGGCATTATTTTGACATAAAGTGGGCAATATATTTTAATGCAAACACACATTTACTATTTTCAGCTGAGGGAAGTTATCTCGCTTTTATGTTTATTAATACCCTTGAAAATTGAATCCCAGCTGCAGTTACCTACGATAACTTAGTGTGGTGAACTCGTTACAGATTTACTTTATAACTCTATTATATAAAATCACCTCCTGTTAGTGTACTAGCGTTGCTGCAGTGCAGAGAAAGACTACCTTCCATATTCCTTTTATATGGAAAAGTTTCACTCATTTGTTTGATAAACCATTTAGCTAACATTTTGCTAAAGACGAGAGAGCAAGCATTGAACTTTTATAGGTATCAACTCTATAGTTAAAGTAATTAGTTTATTACAGATCAGAGTAAAGTATTTCAACTATCTAAAAGATACGGGCTATCGCTTTCGATTGAAATCTTTCATCTTGAAAATTAAAGGAATGCTAAAGGTTTAATACTCTCTGAAAGTTAGAAGTAGTAGTTCATTTGATTTAGCCTTTTCCTTCAAGCTTGAAAGAGATATTTTGCAGTCGAATCAAAGAGATATGTTGAATTAGTTTTGTTAGCAGTTTTGAGTGCGATGATGGAGAATGCTATTCCTAGCAAGAAAATTAATATACGTAACGGCAGCAGAATAATCAAGGTTTTGAGACTGATCAAAGGCCTTTAGAGCATTTCAATACCACATTGCATGATCTCTAACAAGAGAAGCTTCTGTGCACATAGATAACCTGTCTAAATCAGTCGAGTATGGAACCTGTATTTCCAGACAGTTATTTTTTTTGTATGTAGTACTACTTTGTACGGATGTAAGAGAGACATATGTTGAATTTCAATAAGTTATGGCAGTCCACTGCTATCGATTTATCGTTTTCTGATTATCACTCGCTAGCTTTTATCTGTACAATATAGATGATCAATAGAGTCCCTATGGCTGGCTAGTCGTAGCGCTTCTTCGAGACTTTATTTGAATTTATGTTTTCATTAGTATCATGTCAAAATCAGTTTCTTAAATATTTGCCATACTACTTAATTTTATACATTCAATAGTCTTATGGTCAATTAAAGTTATAAAACTCTACAGCCCTAGTCTGGTGAGATTATTACAATTAAGGCCGACATAATCTGTTATAAAACTAGGTGATTTTATATATATTTCATACCTGATAAATAAACAATATGTGTTCCATTCACATGACTTTCTCTAACACTCTGCAACAAATTATAGCTAAAAAACTTATGTTTCTTTTAACTTCATACTCATCGAGAAAAAATTAGCAGGAATAGTCTTATTACTTGTTTCCATGCAAGTAGAAGGGAAATAAGAAAGTAGCATAGCTAAAGTATTAGTCAAAAGCAAGTTGCTATGTGACTGTATTTCTTTGTTTCTATGGACAGGAGTTGTCAAATTTGTTAGTGAGAAAAGTAAAGGTTTTTTAAAGCTGAAACCAATAACAAGGCATACTTCAAAGACGATCCACTCCAAGAAAAAAATGATTATAACATAAATTGTGTGTTTTAACGAGCTCTATATTTTCTGTTGAGTAAGTTTTTGTCTATCTCTTACGGTTTGTAAATTGTGCACAGTTCCATAAAATTTAGCCGGAATAAAGTAGCCTTTAGAGGCTATTCGCAGAAAATTTAAGATAAACATTTTATTTGTCATGTAAACATCTTTAATATACAATATTTTAATCAAAATCGTTAGAACCTCTTTTGAGAAAATCAAAATTTTCGAAAATTTGTGCATGTGAAGGCTATCTTTGTTTCGTATTCTTGGAAGATACTGAACTTAAATACCAAGTTTGATGTTTAATGGTATTTTCGTTTTTTAGCTATGATGTACACACACACACACACACACACACACACATTTTTTTTAGTCAGGGGGATCCAAAACATGTACTTCCGGTGAAATCTCGGAATAAAATTTTTGGGTAGAGATTATAATACCCTCTCTATACACTATGTACATAGTACGTGTAGAGAAAGTATAGTTAACCTTCTAATTGAGAGACGGAATTGGATAATTCGATATACATTGTAGCACTTCTATTCCTGTTGATTTACAAATTTGCAAGGCTATACACTTGAAAAGCACTCTGAGTGTAGATGAGTTTTCATTTAAATTGTAATAAACATTATTTTTGAATTATTTTGTTATAAATTCACTTATATATCTATATACTGGTGTGTGTGTTTTATACGTTATTTTTTTAATTTGTAATTAATATATTTATTCAGAGCATTTTGTTTGTTATCTACATTTTCACCTAAATTCAGGTATATTGCTTTAAAATATTAATGCCCTGAGGAATACTTATATATATGATCTTATACTTTCCTCTCTTCAAATACATGTAGCTACATAGGAAAGTATTTCGGTGCAGCTTTTGTGAAAGATGCAGTGACGCATCTTTGAAATTTGAAAATTTATTATAAATTTGACGCCTATTGAAAATTTAAAAAATAATTTCTTAATAGAATAATACGTATCCTAAATTTCAATAATAAGATATACAATTTTTCCCCCTGGCACACTTTGACTACCAATTAACTGAAGTTAAAATGTGTAGGCGCATGCGCATTACTAGATACCACCAATTTTAAACCTTGTTTTCAAGCAAAAGTTCTTACCAACACATTTTCATACTCAAAATGCTCCACACGAACCAATTTTTTACTAATTTGCTTCAAAAGTTGTTATCTTCTCTCAAAAGTACATTAAAGAAAATGGTCATATACGTTTTCAGAATGATTCTCTAATTTTGAAAAATTAGAGTTTTGGAGGATGCAAAAAGTAATAATTCCTTCTGCACTAATTAAGGTCATTAAAATATATGAATTCATTTGCTGTAAAACTAGATTTTATGTCAATGTTTTTAAAATGCATCGCTTTTTTATTAAAAAATTAATCTTTACACTGAAGGATTATTATTTAAATAGTCATGCTGGCTATAATTTGTATAGTTATCATAAATGTTATTATTATAGTGTATATTACCAGTTCCATAGTATGAACTTTCCTAATTTCACAGATGCCATCACCTGATAAAATAAGTACAAATATATTACAGCAATAAAAGTGAATTCTCAGTTTCTAAAGAAGATTTCATATTATAAACTAATCAACTAAGTATCCGCAATAGATATTTCATTGAGCTATTGAAATTGATATCGGAGACTAATGAATATACATTCATATATATTCGTGCCAACCATATGCATCAGACTAATTCTTTACGTGTACATAAAAGATGAATGTATCCCACTGGAGTAGCACCAAAGAATACAATAATTGATTATTAATACCACTACGAAAAGACATTATTTATCTGTCACATCAATGCCCTTCAGAAAGCTACCAGCTCCTCACCTAATCAATTTTTTGCTCCCATAAGTAACCATCTGGCTGTCATCTTCTTCTGCTTCTCCTAGTGTTATACATAAAAATGAACTTATAAAAATGTACCCTATGTATATTTGTGTAATTAGCAAGTTTAAATGAAGTAGTGGTGTTATTCATTTAATATGTGTATCACCTCTGAAGTATACACGTTAACAATTCTGATGTGTAATACTCGCATGTCTTTTCAGACAAAAATATATTACTTTCTCTATTATGTACGTGGCAGCTTGAGAATTTATAGCATTCTAGCAAACAATGTTATACCACGCATATGGTGAACAGCTTAGCTAAAAAACAAGCGTCCGTTAAATAACAAATTTGATATTTAATTTCAGCATTTTCCAAGGTTATTACAACACAAAGATTTTCAAGAAAGTCTCTCTACTCAAAACTACCCTTAAAGCAGAGAACTAATTGTATATCTTAAATTTTCTAGAAATAGCCTCTGAAGTCTTCATTTTAAGTGACTTTTGCATAAGTGATAATGCGTAAGAGATAGAAGAAATCTTACCAACCAAAGAAGTAGATCTTATTAAAGTAATTAGCTGTTACACGTAAAGTTGTCCATATGGCTATCTGGAGAGAGTTGCCTTAGAACGTACTGTATCCGTACCATTTACAACACGTGCAAGTATTATCACCACCCGATTATCCCGCACGAGTAGCGTTTTGCGAATGGTTTCTCTACCAATGTGCTAACCCAGACTTTGCTACAGGTGTGCTGTTCAGCGAGATAGAATTGTGAATTTTCATAATCAGTGTGAATGGGCTGATGTGAATCCTCATGCAATTATTCCAGCAAACCATCAACATCGATTCTCCCTCGATGTTTAGGCCGGGATTGTTGGAACTGTTTGGTGGGACCACGCATACTACCGCATCATCTTAATGGACGAATATACAGAATCTTACAGAATGACTTACCTGTCTTGTTGCAAGATACTCCATTAGGGATACGAGAAGACATGTACTTCATGTACGTTCGAGTTCCTCCTCGTTTCAGTATTTCTGTCTATCGATTTCTGAATATCAGGTTTCTTGGTAGATGGATAGGAAGAGGTGGACCAATTCCGTGTCCTCCACGCTCGCCTGACTTAACCCACTAGATTTTTATTTGTGGGAACATTTGAAATCTCTTGTTTACGCAGCTCCAGTTCCAGATCTAGAGACTCTTCGTGCTCGAATCGTGGAAGACTACCAGACAATACGAAATTTTCCAGGCCTAACTCAACGCATTAGGCTGTCCTTGTGGGGCGGGTTGACTTATACATTGGAGCTAATGGAGGCCATTTTGAACATGTGCTATGATTTCCTATTTCCCCGCGCTTCTGTCATTAAATATTCTCGTATGGGTTTCAGCTGTAGAAAAAGTAGTCTAAAAATCTGATATGTTCCATTCACATGACTTTTTCTACATCTCTGTAATAAATTATTGTTAATAAACTTATGCTTCTATATATTTCATGCTAATTCACAAAAAATTAGCAGAAATAGTGTTATTACTTGCTTCCTTGTAAGTAGAAGCGAAATAAGGAAGTAGCATAGGTTAAAGTGATAGTCAAAAGCTGGTTGCTTTGTGATTGAAGTTCCTTTGTTGGTATGGACAGGAGTTGACAGACTCCTGTATGAGAAAAGTTAAGTTTTTCGAACCTGAAAACAAAAACAAGGAATATCTCAAAAGTGATCAACTCCAAAAAAAATGTATACAACATAAATTGTGTGTCTTAATGTGCTCTACATTTTTTGTGGTAAGTTTTTGTCTATCTCTTACGGTTTAGCTGTTATGCAAAATTCCTTAAAATTCACTCAGAGTAATGTAGTCTTCAGAGACTATTCCCAGAAAATTCAAGATATACATTTTATTTGTCAGGTAAATATGTTTAATATACAATATTTTAATCAAAATCGTTAGGCCATCTTTTAGAAAATCTTTGTGTCGCATCCCTGGAAGATGCTAAACTTAAATACCAAGTTTGTTATTTTACCGACTTCGTTTTTGAGTTATCATGTTCACAGACACATGGACACACGGACACACACACACACGGACCTTTTTCTGTAAATACTTTTTTGGATACACGGTGCCCTAATACATATATTTCCGGTGAAATCTCGGTATCGAATTTTTTTGTGGAGTGCAATACCTTCTCTATACACTATGTACATAGTACGTGTAGAGAAAGTAAAAAGGTAATAAAAATTTCTGGACATATAACTCTTTTTATCCTATATCCCCCAGAAATATTTCCCCAAATTTTGATATATTGTTTTGTTACATCGGGTAATATAATAGTGTGAGTATCTTTATTGATAAATTTATAATATCTATAAAACCACGAAGATGTTTATAAACTAATACTTTTCGTTTCAATAAAGTAAAAGGTGCTACTGCTACGATTTTTAAAAGCTAATCCCTTATAAAATTAGGAACATAAAATATTTTAATCATTAAATATTGAATAATGTTTTTATTTCCTCTTCAAATATAAATAAGTCTATACGTGGCTTTAAATAGTTTAGAACTTTAAAATATATGAACAAAAAGCATCAATCAAGTTGAATATACAATATATAAAGAAAACCAAACAAATGTTTACTAATGTAATGTTTCGCTGGTGCACTGCCTTCAGAGGAAAAAATGTAGGATGTTATTAGGTTTTTGGCAACGCGGAAACGCTGTATTTATTAGTGCGTGAGTTTTATCCCTGTGTTCCGCTCATGCGTGTATCAAGTCCGACACAGAAATATCACATTTTCAAAGCGGCACATTTTTCTACGGCAGAATAAAGTTTTTCTCTGACACTTGCACACGGCTTTGTGTTCCTTTTTTTATGTGGCCGCTCTGGCTTTACTGGCAGGCCGCCGAGCCTCCATCACATAATCATCTCTTCGCTTTGTGTTCAGTTTATCTGTATGTATGCTTTACACTCATTCTTTGTTTCCTTTGACAGGTGCTCTTGTAGCCATTATCCCGGCGTGGATCTTTGGGAACAACTGAATAATCAATGAGGTTTGTCTTGTCTCCTTCCCGGATCTGAAATATGCAACTGTTGTCAGAAATGGACTTCTGGTTTGCTTTGCCTTCCTGTCCCTTGAAGTAGTTGGACATCTGTTTTGTCTTCTCCCCAGGGGTGTCAAGAACAGTTGCTCAAAACGTAGTCAACACCATAACAACATTGTTTGCAGGTCAGCTACTGAAACATCTGCACAGAAATAAGGAATGTTGATAGATTTTGCTTGAGAGCACAAATGATTTAATGCCTATAATAGTAAACTGCTCGCCTGAGTAATGTGGTGGTAGCGTGTCTGCCTCATGTTCAACAGGTCGTGAGTTTGAATCTCGCTTAGGGTGAGTTACCCGGATAAGGTTTTTTTCGGGGTTTTCCCTTATCCTGAGAAGACGAATGTCGAGTAACTTCAAGCTCCATGGACCCCGAGATCATTTGAGCATAATTTCACCAATTTCATCCATCGTCCGATATGACTAAGCAGGTTAAAAGACGTTAAGAAAAAAAACAGTAAACTGTACCATCAACTATAAGTGGTGAAATGTGTATATTTTTGTGTCACATAGTGCGATACTATTATGGCTGAAATGTAATTATGTTTTTTTTAATTAAAACAGTATTAAACATATCAAATACTTGCATAAAAGTAACCAAGCTTAGAATTTAAGAGAAAAACGATTTCTAGGCAGGTAACTAAAATAGCTAAATAAATAAAACCTCTTTCCGCAAAAACATCTCTACCTCATTAGAAACTTAAAATGTATTCGTTTTATATACAGAATGAAGATGCAGTCACTAAGTTTTTCTCATATCAATGTTATCACTACATTTACTGGTGTGCAAAACCTGAGGACATATTGCCACTACCAAATAACTAGTAACATAGCTCGATGCAACTTGAATCATACAGAGAATTGCTACAATAGGCAATGCAATAAGACGAACAGAAATACAAATTTATTCACAAAAAGTAAGCCACACCAGTCACTACGTCAAACATAAAGTCGTTTACGTCCTCTAGATCTACAAAAATAGAAACATGGTGCTTAAAAGGGTGTATGATCACCACGGGCAGCAATATCTTCTCTGGCAACAAGGCTGGCAAGTTCTTTTAGAAGGGAGCTGCTTTTTAACTCCAGCTCTGTTGACAACTGTTGGATGATCGTTGTGGACGTGGTGAAATGTGTCTCCCCAAAGCATTCTACACATATTCAATGGAATCTATTTCGGGGGAACAGGCAGCCCAGTCCATTCCCTGAAAATACTCATATGCGGGAATGCTAATATAACGTTGACTAGTGAGCGTACCGTGTTCAAAGAGTTGGAGCTTGGTACGAGCATTGTACCTCCTCAGACCATAACACCCGGACTATTAAAGCGATCATATTAAAAGATGTTCCTGGGTACACTAAGTGTTCCCACCTCTCTCCAGATGAGGGTACGTCGAGAATCACTTCTCAGACTGAATCTGCACTCACCCGAGAAGAGCACAGGACCCCATTCCTCGTTGGTACAATTCAGATGCAGATATCAATGGAATACAACATAATTGCCGTCAAACAAGGAGACGCCATGCCACTGTGTAGCGTGAGATGCGTACCTAGCATTAATGTTAAAGGGGGTTGCAATTGCACCCGCTCTTTAACGTGGATTCCTTCATGCTTGTATAATACAGCGGTCATCTGCTGCTGTAGTTGATCGTGGTCGATCACTTCCTCGCCTTGGGACATCGATGTCTTGGTTTGTAAGGTTTCAGTGTAACACTTCACCGTTGTTCCAATTTTCCGATGATTCTTCCCTACGTAATTTCGTCAAATATTGTCTTTGAGCCATGTTAAAAGTAGAACACTACTATAGTGCACTGTAGCAGCTTGCTGATTACCACACACTGTCTTGTTTAATTTCTTCACCTGCCTCGTGTTGCGGGACCAGACCCATTTGACGCTGCACTCAAGCCATGTGACATCCAGCTTTCTGTATACTTGTGAGTGACCACTGGCAATATGCTCCCACACTTTCATTCATTTCCAGCAAATATTTCATGTATTATGTTAATTTATATATCTCATTCTTAGGCTTTGCACAGCAATGTATATGTTTTAGAACACTGAAAATTAAAAGAATGCAATACTAGTAAATGTATTTATTTATATCAGAAAATATTAATATAGCTACCTTCATTAATTCTGTTTCATTATCCGGCTGTTACTTTTTACAGTTTGTAGCTTATGAGGTTCATGATAATGACAAATTAAGACATATTGTTGGTATATCTATTATCAAAACTTACTAAAGTTGTTAATAATAATAATAATGAATCACTGCTGACAGATAGTATTAGTACATTAAGGCCATTGTTGGTCACGCGTGCCATTCCGTGCCAAACGACCAGCAACTCAACCCCTTTAGAATTGCTGTTCACAACCCCCAAGCAGCGTATATCAGTACTGGAGTCAGTGGCGGAACACTGCTGAACTCAATTACAAGATGTGTTTCACAAGAGTTGGTGAAATACGTAGGGAAGAATTGGTTCTTTTATACAAATATGTTACAATTTAATTCGTATTAGGTGTGTGTGTGCGTGTGGTTATTACCAAATTCTGTGTCATCCAGCTGAATTCTTCCTTAAACAAAGCATACTACAATAAAGACATTAATAAATACTAGAAATGATAAAAAATACAAGTTACCGCTAACAATGTGTCATATGGAAATGTCCCTTAACTAAAATAAACAAATTAGTATATAAGAATAAATTAGTTTACATACAATACAAATTATGTTTCAATATAGAGAGTGACTGTCTACTGACACTGAAGACCACTACTTCAATAAATGCGTTATTCAATTTATACATGTATACTTTCTGCAAAATAGTGTGTGTCAAAATGCTAACATAGCTGTGTCCTCCTAAAGCTATGCTAGCATAAGCAAGTGTTTTATTGTAAAAGTTCAAATAACTAGTTCAGAAGGGCCTTGTTCATCTGAGCTGCTGGCGTTGTGATGCGACGTCCACGAATGGGCCTAATTTTATTTAAAAAGCGTAAACTGCAAGATTTTCAACGAGTGCTGAAAAGAGTTTCGGTAATCCTTTTGTTTTCTCATCCTTAAGCGTACATTATCTCTTGATAGTAAAAGGCCCGTGTCTCCTTGCACCCTGGTGTATTTATTCATAGCCCTTGCTTGATATATTAAATGTACACCCTCCTGCACATGGAACTCTAAAGCTTTCTTTTCAAAGGCACAAACAGCTCTGCCTCTGAAAATATTACCTCTAGGATGCGCAGTGTAGGAATGAAACCTTCCCCACACTGAGTATGCGACAATATTAATGCAAAAATGTTATGTAACAAACACAATTAAAAATGAATATGCAGTGTAATCGCTTTAACTTCAAAGAAGATAATTCTGGAGAGCAAGTGATGAAATGTTTAAGAGTACCGAAGAACACACATTGCCTCGAGAAGAAGTGAGAAAGTCAAGTCCTAACACGAGACGTGAAGCACGTCTGTACCTCAAAGGATTGAAACAATGTTTATCTTTCAGTTAGTAAGTTTGCACCAATAGTACAACACAACGTGCAACGAAACTTAAACTCCCACAAAAGCTACCAGCTTAATAAAATGAATAAAAACTTCAGAAAACGCAACAATAGGAGGGTTTCCCTATACCAAACTGTCGCAACTAGCTGGCATTATTAGCGTTTATCCTAAAGATTGTAAATGTAATATTAAATGTAGCTAACAGAAGCTATGAGGTTACGTCAAAGTATTACATATTTACTTTTTTATTTTCCTTTCCATGGGTCTATTTTATTTTGTTAGTTAATATTTTTTGTCTAAGAAGGAAAATGTAAGTCTTCCTTCATTGCAAAAGGGAATGTGGAAAGGAAGTACACTTACTTTCCTCCTCCCTTAAAATCGGAGGAAGATTTTCTACTTTCAAAGAGGAAAAAATTCTTACTTAGAAAATAGATTAAAAGGATGATCTCTGAATTTAGGATTTTGTACTCCAAAAGGATTAAACCTGTGCTTTTTAAAGGAATAGTAATTCAGAAAAAAAAGCAGTACCAGGCCTAACGTTTTCTTCTTGTTTATTCTCAATACAAAAATACTAGGCAAATAGGGAAATGAAAAGAGATTTAGTAAGGAAGAGGGCACAAATGGTTCAGCTTAATTCTCCTTCTTTTCTCTTCATATGATTGCTTTTGTCTTTAATTTTTACTTGTTTCGTAGGGTAACTTAAAAAAAATCTAATGCGTTCCATTCTTATGACTTTCTCTACCTGTTCTGTAACAAACTAATCCTACAAAGGCTTACTCTTTTACTAATTAATGCTAATCAAGATAAACATTAGCAGAAATGGACTTATTACTTGCTTCTTTGTAAGAAGGGAAACAAGGGAATACAATAGATTAAAGCGATAGCCAAAGGTTTCATAATTTGCTCCCCACAGCAGAAGATGCTCACGAGATAACTCATTACGTTTCTTTTAACAAAGAGCTTTTGGGGGTTTATATCGGGGTCAGCACCTTAACTGTGTTATTAATGCCATAAATTCTGTCAGTACTTTCAATACAATTATGATATTAAATAAAGTCATAAAATCCATTAATACACTTTAATTCTGTAATAATACAAGAAATGCTACCAAAGGAGCATATTCTCATTCTAAATGATCGCTATGTGCGGCAACACAGCAGCCATGACTTAGAGGCCACTCAACAATAGCTCCAAGAATCGTGCCCAGAGGAACTTTCTTAACAGCTGATGTGATTGATTTCTTTGGCATCTCAATATTGCGGTGACCCTTTTGACATGCTATTGCCTCGAGTTTATGCCACAGAGAATAATCCAATGGTTGGAGGTCCGGACTTCCGCTAAACCACTGTGCAGCATTGGTTGGTACATTGCTCCGTGGTTTTTTGCTTTGGCTTTCTGCTCTCTCCATATGTCGTTAACAAAGACAGGGATCGAACTCGGCATATCTCATTTAATTTTTCAGTTTGCAAATGCCTTGTGTATCTTTTATATGTACTAGCATGTAAGTCATCCTTCCAAACAAAAGAAAAAACAAAAACAAAAAAAAACGTGATATTGTTCGTGAAGAGATGTTCATTTTCCAAGACAAAATTGTTTATTTGTTTAACGAATTGATTGCGCAGAATTCTTGCACGAACAGCGTTCACGACTTCTTTTGTGTGTACACACCTAGGACCGCCAGATCTGACGCGATCAACCGTGCTATTATCCGAAACACAAATCGTTCATTGATGCCAAGAGGATTCAGCGTCGAAATAATGTTCTTAGCTCGCGTTCCACAATTAAATAACGCCAACACAACGTTACAATTATCGTACATTCCATCTCTCTCTCTCTCTCTCTCTCTCTCTCTCTCTCTCTCTCTCTCGCGTGTTACTGGCACACTGCAAGCCGGTTACTCGCGTGGTAGTGAAGGTGACCTTGTGGACGACGCGACGCCACGCTTCTTCATTAACAATTTCCACACTATAGAACGTTTATTGACCGAACTTATGTCACCACTGTGTAATATTGAATTCGGAAATTCATAAGCGAGTAGTCGCCATTGCAGTTAAGCGAAAGGAAAGACAGGTTTTTACCTTATAAGTACATAGGGACAAAGTACAGTAAGATTCCCTATAGACCACGAGTAAGTGAATCAAAAGTATCTCCTTGCCTTTTCATCTACGTTCTTCACTGTCTCTGCATTTCTTGTAAACTCCCCCCTCTCTGAGCCTGGAGTAAGGCGCTGGCTGCGATACTCCATACACCACAAAAATAAATATTTTTACTCTCTGAATTACGTTCATAAGCTCATGTTTCCGTACTTTAATGACTCGATAAACTATAAAACATTCCCTTATCACTCTTTCATAAAACTTTCATTCTAATCTTGATGTAAGGAATTTAAGAAAGTTGAAACATCAAACGCCTTTATTTTTTATCTAAAAAGGATATGAAAAGCCGACATAAACATATTGATGTTTAATAATGTGTAATTTTAGTATGATCCTTCAAGATGGCGCAATAGTGATGGAATTAACCCTATGTTGCCTGTTGGTACCTATAAGTTCCGCTTGTTTTAAACGTATCTACACAAATAGGGTTTTACTCTAGGCTTAATTTCATGTTATATTAACCTTCAACCATAAACGATAACTAATCAAGACTGTTTTATATTGTAAAAATATATACAATTTTTGCCCTGTTGTAGTGATATTTTTAAATAAAAAAAAAAAAAGAGTAAAACCGACATAACTACAGCCAAATGTAACTTTATTAGCTTAAAAGCATCACACTGATTATTTTACTTGGGCTCTTCCCGTCCTTTATCACAATCACTGGAATTGAACTTGCAACATTTGGCTTTGAATGGATGGCCAGTCCATTCCTATCACCTAATATTCATGGTCATTTGAACCACTTTTTTGGTGGTGTCTTTGGCAGGATTATGAAAACTGGTGTAGAAGAATTTAAACTTTAATTTATTTTATTTTCTATTTTGTCTATTATTTTATATAATACTTTTATAGGTTTATTCCTATATATTTTTGTTAGAACTCCAGTTTTAGAATTGAAATAAAAAAATGGCACATATAGTATACTAATGGACGCAATTAAGGTTAAAGCAAGGAAAAAAAACAAGAAAGAAAAAAGAAACAGAAGGTCGATAAATAAGTGAACATTTTGATGTTACTGTTTTAGTGTTATAAATTATTTTAATTTTCAATTTCCAGTTATACTTATCCCTTCTTTCATTGTTTCTTTTAAAAAGGAGCCTTCACTTCTGTTCTAATGGAAAAGAAAGATAAATGATCTAGTAGCAATTCAATGCTAACTCTTTGCACAGCCATGTGCAGCAGCTATTGGATGTCAAAGACCGAATTTTGGCAAGCCCTGAGGGTATGTCCTTTGAATAAGTACTTTACTGGCGTATGTATGTATGTGTGTGTGTGTGTGTGTGTGTGTGTGTGCAGGGAAATGGCTGGCCTTTCTGTGTCCGTCATAGAGAACAGCCAGGCGCCCGGTTTGACCTGTAAGAAAACACGGCCCTTGATCAATGTTTGTATGTGTGTTTTGTCCGGCAGAGTATACTTGGGTACGTAGAAAGGGAAAAGCACTTTAACTGTTCACTATGGCAACCAAGCGGCATTCAACCATAATACTACCACTCATAATGAAATTCAAGTGTAAAAGAAGATATATTTGTTTTCTCTGTATACAGAGCGTTTCAAAAATCCCGCACATTTTCTGCTACAGCTAAGAGGAAATATCTTTCTTTTTGTTTCTTTTAAAAACACTGGTTACGTCAAGCAATATATTTTAAAACAGACGTTTCACAGAAACTAACCATATTAACATCAATGTTGTGATAGTATAAAATGTCATCAATCTGGTTACATAAAAGGTTTTTGAAGTTTTTAAGACAACTATTACCATATCTACAGCCAACATTTATATCAATTAAGCATAATTTGAACAATTATTAACTATGCTTGATAGAATCTAATTTTAAAGCCTTAAAGCTGTACATTTTTACTTTGTTTACTCGTATGTGCGTATCCAAATAATCGATGTCAAGATTTCATCGGAAATATATGTATGTTTTGAGGTCCCTTAAATACGAAAAAACATTTCTAGAAAAGATCCGCTTGTATTTGTGTCTCAAAACAGCATTGCTCAATAGCGAAAATACCTTTAAAAATTAAACTTGTATTTAAGTTTAGTACCTTCCAAGAATTTGAAAATACCGTCCGCAGGAACCCTTTACAAAGAACATTTTTCGAAGTTTGATTTTCTCAAAATGGCTTTAGCGATTTTGATGAAAATGCCATATGGTTACTATATGTTCGTGATAAATGTATATCTTTAATTTTCTGGAATAGTCATTCAAGACCTCTTCATCCTCGATGACTTTTGTAAAACTTAAACTGGTAAATCGTAAAAGACAGACAAGTACTGCTGAACAATGTATATCTCGTTAAAATATACAATTTATGTCATGTACTTTTTTTTAGAGAAACTGTTTTAGAGATATTCAGAGTTATTGGTTTCAGTTTTAAGCCACTTAAAGTTTTCTCAAACGAAAAGATCGTCTCTCTTTTGTTTGCTCCTAGAAGCAAAGAGAACTGAATTTCAATTGTTTCACGTAGCAGCTAAAGGTATTCCCTCATTTTCCTTCAACATACAAAGAAGCAAGACATAAAAACAATTATCATGACGTAGAAAATAAATAACATTTTGTGGAAAGTTGTTTGTGGAACAGCTAATGGCAATATCAGATTTTGTTTAATAATTCTGAGTTACATTAATAGGCCTTTTTAAATAACTCTTGGTGCAGTAATACACGCTATTACTACTTTCTCTACACGTACTATGTACATAGTGTATAGAGAAGGTATTGTATTCCACACAAAAATTCAATACCGAGATTTCACCGGAAATGCATATTTTGATTCCCCTTGAAACCAAAAAAAAAAAAAAAAACATTTTTGGAAAAAGCACCGTGTGTGTGTGTGTATGTGTGTGTGTGTGTGTGTGTGTGTGTGAGCGTGTATGTGGACAGCATAGCTCAAAAGGGAAAATACTAAACTTCGTATTTAAATTCAGTATCCTCCATGCATACGAGACAAATATTTTCAAGAAAATCGCCTCACCCCCAACTATCCTTTACATGGAACCTTTTTTCGAAAATTTTGATTTTCTCAAAAATGGCTCTAACGATTTTGATTAAAATATCGTATATTAAAAATATTTACCTGACAAATAAGATGTATATCTTGAATTTTCTGGGAATAACTTCCGAAGATTACTTTATTCTGGATGAATTTTACAGAAGTTTACATAACTGCTAAACCGTAAAAGATGGACAAAAACTTACCACACAAAAAATGTAGAGCAAGTTAAAACACACAATTTGTTACTTACATTTTTTTTTGAGGAGTTGATCGTTTTTTAGATAGTCCTTGTTATTGATTTCAGCTTTAAAAGCATACTTTTTTTCATACAGGAATTTGTCAGCTCCTGTCCATACTAACAGAGGAACTTCAGTCACATAGCAACCAGTTTTTGACTGTCACTTTAACCTATGTTACTCCCTTATTTCGCTCCTACTTACAAGGAAGCAAGTGGTAAGAATATTCTGCTAATTTTTTCTCGATTAGCATGAAGTAAATAGAAGCATAAGCTTTATAACAATGAGCGAGCTGACTTTTCACCCGGAGGTCCCTGGTTCGATTCCCGGCTGGGGCGGAGAATTTTTCTTAAACCAGAATTATTCCCTATCCCTCACAGAGTCTGGAAGTATGTATGTGACAGTGAATGTATGGGTGTTTGAGGAAATAAAATAGTTTAAAACCAACGTAAAAACCTACAGACAACGAGTTGTTTCTGATTCGAAGCCCCATATGACCTTAGATGTTGAAGGGGGCTAAATAAATGAAAAAAAAAATGATTTCTTGCAAAGATGTAGAGAAAGTCGTGTGAATGGAACACATCATTTTTCATTTTTACCACACGTACTGCGGAGAAAATTAAAATATTGTGGACTTCTCAGAATTTGAGCAACATTTTCGAGTGAAGCTCTAGTCGTTCTTTTGTTTTTCCCTGATTCACGGTGTTATACGGGTATATCTCGTTGCGTAATTGAAGTGGTATAAAATAATAAAATCTGTCCATGAGCTACTTTGAACGAACTGCTTCATTGGACAGATTCGCGTTTTCTTGTGCAAATGTAGTCTTCGCAAAACATTGGTCGCTCACATGGCCAACTTCGCCAGTGCCATACTCCCCACTCAAGTTTTTCCTTCAAATACAACGTAATCTTTAGTGTCAACCAGTATTGGCACGTCAGAGTTTCAGTTTATAGTGTTTGAGTAAATCCGATTCAGCGAATAAATAAAAAATCTTATATGTTCCATTCACATGACTCTACATCTCTGCAATAAATTATTTTTAAAAATCTTATGCTTCTATTTACTTAGGCTTCCTTGTAAGTAGAAGCGAAATAAGGAAGCACTATAGGTTAAATTGAAGTCAAAAGCTGGTTGCTATGTGACTGAAGTTCCTTTGTTTATATACATGAGTTCACAAAGTCCTGTGTGAGAAAAGTTCAATTTTTTTATAACTGAAACCAAAAACAAGGAAGATCTCAAAAACAATCAACTCCACGAAAAAATATATATATAACATAAATTGTGTGTTTTAAAGAGCTCTACATTTGTTGAGTGGTAAGTTTTTGTCCATCTCTTACGGTTTAGTAGTTATGAAAAATTCCGAAAAATTGAACCGGAATAAAGTAGTCTTCAGAGGATATTCCCTGAAAATTCAAAATATACATTTTATTTGTCAGGTAAATATCTTTAATATATGATATTTTAATCAAAATCGTTAGAGCGATTTTTAGAAAATCAAAATTCTCGAAAAAAGTTCTATGTAAAGGGTAGTTTGGGTTGGGGGGATTTTTCTCAAAATCTTCGTGTCGCATCCCTGGAAGATACTAAACTTAAATACCAACTTTGGTATTTTACCGATTGTTCGTTTTTGAGTTATCGTGTTCACATATACACACACGGACCTTTTTCTGAAAATGCTTTTTTTGGATACACGGGACCCTAAAACATATATTTCCGTTGAAATCTCGGTATCGAATTTTTGGGTGGAGTGCAATACCTTCTCTATACACTATGTACTTAGTGCGTATAGAGAAAGTAAAAAACAAGGTAGAAGAAAAATTAGACGAAATGGAAAATCACTCACACGTTGTGGGAATAAAGGAACAGTTTACCAACTGAAATAGAAGCATAACTGGGTCCAGTAAATGTGCTGGCTCGGTACAATATGTACTTGTTTAGCTGCAGTAGGACGGCAACTTCAGTACTTACAGCTTTGTATGGATAAGGATCTAAAAATCTGATGTGTTGCATTCACATGATTTTCTCTACACCTCTACAATAAATTGTTAAAAAGCTTATTCTTCCATTTATTTAATGCTAATCGAGAAAAAATCAGCAGAAATGGTTCTTATTACTGGCTTCCTTGTAAATAGAAAAGACACTAGGGGTACCATAGGCTAAATCGATAGTCAAATATTTTAAAAGCTGGTTGTTATATGATTGAAATACCTTTGTTTGTATGGATAAGAGTTGAGAAATTCCCAGTATGAGAATTTTAAAGCTGAATCTTTATGTATATGGACTGATTTATGGTATTAAACTATTTTGCCCATCACAAGTCCTGACGGTTTTATAACATTCCGATTATTGGGTAGGTAGAGTCAGACTGAAAAAGTCAATACCATAACCGGAATTTGAATAACGGTTCTCCCGGTCTCTAGCTGGTCACTCTAATCGCTGAACTACCAGGATAACATGCCGCACTCGCACGTTTCCGGATCTCAAATTTTTACTTTCTCTATACGTACTATGTACATAGTGTATAGAGAAGGTATTGCACTCCACCAAAAAATTCGATACCGAGATTTCATCGGAAATATATGTTTTAGAGTCCCCTGTATCCAAAAAAAGTATTTTCAGAAAAAGGTCCGCGTGTGTCCGTGTGTCTGTGAACTCGATAACTCAAAAACGAAAAGTAGCTAAAATACCAAACTTGGTATTTAAGTTTAGTATGTTCCAGGGATGCGACACGAAGATTTTGAGGAAAATACCCCCACCCCAAACTACCCTTTACATGGAACTTTTTTTGAAAACCTTGATTTTCTTAAAAATGGCTCTAACGATTTTGATCAAAATTTCGTATATTAAAGATATTTTATTCTGACAAATAAAATGTATATCTTGAATTTTCTGGGAATAGCCTCTGAAGACTACTTTATTCTGGATTCATTTTGCATAACTACTAAATCGTAAAAGATGGACAAAAATTTAACGCACACAAAATGTAGAGCACGTTAAAACACACAATTTATGTTATATATCTTTTTTTTCGTGTAGTTGATCGTTTTTGAGAAATTCCTTTTTCTTAGTTTCAGATTTGAAAAACTTATACTTTTCTCATACAGGAATTTGTCAACTCCTGTCCATACAAACAAAGGAACTTCAGTCACATAGCAACCAGCTTTTGGCTTTCACTTTAACTTATGGTACTCCCTTATTTCGCTTCTACTTACAATAAAGCAAGAAATAAGACTATTTCTGCTAATTTTTCTCGATTAGCATGAAATAAATAAAAGATAAGCTTATTAACAACAATTTGTTACAGGGATATAGAGAAAGTCATGTGAATGGAACACATCAGATTCTTTGAGATGATATAGCCCAATAGCGGCACTTACAATGTCGTAAGTAATTTAAGTCCCGGGCTTCACTGTCGATTAGTGTTAATTTAACTGATTATGCACACAAACAATTAATCAGATTTGTGTTAATTAGTGTTAATTTAACTGATTATGCACACAAACAATTAATCAGATTAATCACCTTGAAGTTTACCGGAAAACTATACGAATCAGCTGAGGAATTTAATACCGTGCCGACATTTTGCCATGGTAGTTCAGTGGTTAGAGCAACCGGCTACAGACCGGGAGATCCGTGATTTAAATCCCGGCTATGGCATTGAATTTTTCAGTCTGATTCTACCTATCCGACTCCTGTCCTGTACACGGCTTATGTGAGAGAGAGAAAAAAAAAACAATCAAATTAAAATTTCGATTATTGCCAAGGGGCGAGAGCATTATTGTAGGTCTTCCCTGCACATTGGTACTATTTGTGTCAAAATAATATTTAATGTAGTCTCCACACTTCAATCGAGCTATTTCGTCTGTGGCCCGGATTCGGGAGGTCGCAGTTTCGCTTCCCGTGGCCGGGCTATCTGACCCCGGGATTTCCCCTCGAAGCTAAGTGAATGCTCGGTAGATTTTTTTGCTTTTTCTTCTTTCCAATTCCCGAATTTCCTGTCCCTCTATGTATTCATTGTCATTTCCTTCATCTCGTTGGTTACTTCTAGGGTTGGAAGTGTCGGCGATGGTGCGCAGTGCAGGGAAAACGGAAGTTCCTAGTGGTTACCGGGATGAGGACAACTTCTGGACTCTCTGTGAGGCGGGGGTTCCGGTCTGTTTGTCCTACTGTAGCAGTGCTTTAATCTGGAAACTGTTTCTCCTGGATCCGGCCACCCGGTGTTTCCTCTCACCTCATCCCTCCTTCCGTGGGCATCCTTTCTGCAGGTACAACAGCCTGAGGTAGGGTGCCAAATCCCCTCCAACCGTTTAAATTGAAAACATTGTAGCTTCATGGGTCGGATACACCGGCTGGGAGCCTTGGTGTGGTTGGAATACATTATTTTAATGAACTCGTAAATACAATTGAGCCCGCCTGGGTAGTGCGGTGGTAGCGTGTCTGTCTCACATTCAACAAGTATCGAGTTTGGATCAGCTTAGGTTGAGTTACTCAGATAAGGTGTTTTCGAGGTTTTCCCTTATCCTGAGAAGTCAATTGTCGAGTAACTTTATGCTCCGTAGAACCCGAGATCAAATTGTGTTTTTTTATCACCAATTTCATTCAACGCCAAATATGATCAACCAAGTTGAAGGATATTAAGCTATAAAAATAAAAAAAAATCTTATGTGTTCCATTCACATGACATTCTCTACATCTCCGCAACAAATTATTGTTAAAAAGCTTACGCTTCTATTTACTTCATGCTAATCGAGAAAAAAATAGCAGAAATAGTCTTATTACTTGCTTCCTTGTAAGTAGAAGCGATAAGACGGTTGCTATGTGACTGATGTTCCTTTGTTTGTATGGATAGGAGTTGACAAATTCCTGTATGAGAAAAGTATAAGTTTCTTAAAGCTAAAACAAATAACAAGGAATATCTCAAAAACCGATCCATCCATGAAAAAAAATGTATATGGCATAAATGGTGTGTTTTATTGTGCTCTACATTTTTTGTGTTGTCCATCTCTTACGGTTTAGCAGTTACCACATTCCGTAAAATTCATCCAGAATAAGGTAGTCTTCAGAGGCTATTCCCAGATATACACCTTTTTACCAGGTAAATATCTTTAGTATATGACATTTTAATCAAAACCGTTAATCGTTTTTGAAAAAATAAAAATTTTCGAAGAAACTTCCATGTAAAGGGTAGTTGGGGATGGTGGGAGTTTCTTTAAAATCTTCGTGTTGCATCCTTGGAAGATGCCAAACTTAAATACCAAGTTCGGTGTTTAAGGGTCTTTTCGTTTTTGAGCTATTCTGTCCACACACACGCACACACACGGGCCTTTTTTTTCCAAAAATGCTTCTTTTAGATTCAGGGGAACCCAAATCATGTGTTTCCAGTGAGATCTCGGTATCGAATTTTTGGGTGGAATACAATTGCTTCTCTATAGAGTATGTACATAGTTTGTGTAGAGAAGGTAAAACTAAATAAATAAAAAATTGGTTTTATGGAATGTAGATGTTTTCTTAGCCTGCGCATTGTAATTAAGCCTTTTCGGCTTCCATAAATACCGTATAGCTGTTTACTATTTGCGTTCATAAATATCAAAATCGAAGGCACTCTCAAGCTGTTATGCTTTGTACTTATTTTGTGTTTGTATTTGATGTTATATGTTAGCAAAACAAACGAAATGGAGTTCTATAAACAGCAGGTAATGCATTTACTTGAGTACACAATGTGTATAAATGTTTTAATTCTCTTAGAGTATAAACCCCCATTTCGCAAGTGTAATGTTTTTAAAGCAGCGCAAGAAAGAGAAATTAAAAGAGTTGTATTTACCTACTGTCCGGGTTCTTTTGTCAGTTTTTGTGTGCTCTAAAGGACCGATGTTTGGTTAACTCTAGCGCGTAAATATTTCTGTTGCAGTCGCTTTTCCTTGTATCGCCTACATCTCCAGATTTAGAAAATGTGTTTTAATTTAAACGTAAATTAGAGTTGTGTTGCAATTAGCTGATGCCAATTAAAAGGTCCAAGTAGCCTAAGTGAGCCATTAATTGGAGTATATTTCTTTCGCAAATTCACGCAATATAAAAGAATAGCTGTACAATTTTAGAAAAATCATACTCCCTAAAATTTTAGAATCCCTCCCCCTAATGAAAAAGGTTTGTAAAAACATGTCTGTGTGTGTCTGTGGGCAGCAAGCTCAAAAACAAAAATTGGGTTATTAAGAATGCGACAAGAGAATTTTCAATACATTTCCTCGAACCCAAAATAACTTTTACTTGGAACATTTTAAAGAAAAAAATTCTCAAAAATTACCCTAACGTTTTTTATTAAAATGTAATATATATGTCTAAGATATTTTTATGAGAACGAAATGTATATTTTTAATTTTCTAGGAATAGCTTCTGAAGACCTCTTTATTCTGCATGATTTTTGTATAACTTTTGTATAACTGGTAAACTATAAGAAATGGATCAAATACTTACTACACAAAACAATGTAGATCTCATTAAAACATACAATTTATGTCATACATATTTTTGTTGGAGAGTTAAATGTTAAAAAGGTATTCCGAGTTAATGACTTCAGTTTTAAGCTAGTTAAACGTTTCTTAAATAGGAGACATCTTTATCTTCCTGTCACGTTTGTATACACCTAGCAAGTAAAGAGAACCGAATTTCAATAATTTCACTTAGTGACCTGCTTTTGAAAGATCTGACCATCCCATTAGCCTGGTGTATTTGCCTTATTTCGATTCTATTTACAAGGAAGCAAGTAATAAGTCCAACTGTGGTATTGTTTATCTCCATGTACATAAAAGAATAATTGTTTTAAATAAAGTTTGTTTCTGGAACAGCTAGAGAAAGTCATGTGAATGGAACACATCAAAGTCTTATTATACATTATATAGGTACATTAATATAAACAAATCCAAAATACATTTTAAGCATAGAGCAGTGTGTGTGTGCGTGTATGTATGAGAGATTTTGACAGGAACGTTTTCAAGAAAAATCACCCTATCCCAAACCACTCTTTAGGTAGATAATTTTTCGGAATATTTATGTACCCGAAAGATCGGACACCAAGATACAGATAAAGACATAACATTTATTTAAAGCAACTTGTTGTGGCATTTGAAATCATCTCGTTATTGTTATTGAATCATCGGTCGCGATACCATGTAACCAGAATGGAATTTCAAGACTAGTATGTAGCAAATAGCTTTTAAAAAACGTTATCGATTATATTTTTTGCATCTCTTTTGTAACTATAGCGAAGTATACAATACACTTTTGTGAAAAATAATGTCCACAAGTAACTTTTTTCAAAACACTATGTGCAAGTAAAATGAAAACGAGTAGGACAAGAATTTTGAAGTAGTATATTGCGTGGTATCATATGCTCACCTCTATGTGAATTACGGAATTGAGTTTAACATATAGCGTGTCCTATTGACTGCTACCACCTCACATAGTCAAGTTATAAATATGCTTTTCAGCTTGTCTTGTGTAGAAACTCTCCAAGGATACTCCGCCAGTGCGTTTTATAACACAGTTAAAATTGTGGATTTTAACTACTTATCGCACCGCAGGCGGTGACACTGATAATACATGAATGAAGATGGAGCATCGGTGAAATGCGATGCCCCAGCGCCGTTTTGTCCACCACAAATCTCACATGCCTCTAGGTGAGAGGTGAGTGGTCTAACCACTCGGCCACGGCGCGGCCTAAAGTGGTGGAATTCACCATTTAGGGGTGTATTGGTTTGGTTGATGGGCGTATTGTTTTGGGTGATGAGGGGTGTATTGAGTAAAATTAAACAAAGGTATGTACTGCAGAAAGTGAAACGGTGTTATTGGTTAGACGAATTGAAGTTCCCAATTGCAGTTCAAAGGAGATTTAGGCAGCAATATGGTGCAAATGCTCCAGATCGGTATACTATTGTGCTGTTGGAAACAGGATATGTGCTGAGGAAGAAGGGAAGCGTCAAAAAACCAGTATCCGCAATTATAGTTGAAGATGTAAGGCAAGCATTTCAGCGTAGCCCAAGGAAGTCAATTCGACGGGCCAGTTTAGAGCTAGGTACTCCAAAGACGAGTATTCATACGGTTGTTCATAAAAATCTGCGACTTAGAACTTTAATTTATGCAAAAGTTGCAGCTGAATGACAAACCCAAACGGCCCTATTGCACGGTTATTACTCATTGGTGATAATTAATTCGTCAACCACATCGCAGTCTCAGACGTAGCTACTTTTCAGACATCTGGTAAAGTGAACCGTCATATCTGTGGAATAAGGAAAGGAGAAAAGAAAACCCACCTGTCCTAATGGAATATGAACGTGATAGCCCAACGTTAACGTGTGGAGCGCTTTAATTTGTGATACAGTGATCATTTTGCTTTGCTGAAAATGCAGTAACAGGGTCAACATACTTGGATATGCTGGGGAGAATTATGCAGCCCCACAAATACCGGATGAACTCTTCTTCCAGCAATATGGAGCCACCCTCCACATTGTGCCCATGAAGTTCGATACTATCTCAACACACAATTTTCAAACAAGTGGATTGCAAGAGCAGGTTCCATTGAATGGTCTCTATGGTCACCAGACCTAACCCCCCTTAGATTTCTTGTTATGGGAGTGTGCATAAGTCATTGTTTATCGAACTCAGATACAGGACCTTGTTGATCTCCGAAGGCGGATAATAGACACTTGTGCTTTCGTCACACCAGTAACGCTGTGGAACACATCGCGGGAGATAGAGTTTCGTATTTATATTCTTCGGGCCACCAAAGGCATACTTCCTGAGATTTGTTGAAACTTTGCGAGTTTGCCTTGCATACAATCAATTCCGACTATTTTATGTCTATTAGTTTAGGATATACTAAGGTTTCTTTGTGGTAACGATTCAACGGGACACGCTGTATTTTCTACCTCATGTAGAGAAAAAGTTGTGCTTGTACTTTTAATTGTTTAAATGGTTTTTCGGTTCAATATTGATATATTGCTCATGTTTAAGCAAGTGAGGTTGATAACAAAGTGCCTTTAATGGGTATCAACATTTTTAAGACACTCTGTATAATGAAGGGGAAAGCTTGCACTCACTTGAGAACGAAGGAAAGTAAAAACAGTTGCAGAAATGCAATAAGTGTTACCATGGCAACTATTCACTTTCACCCCTCAAGGACTGTAACTTTTCTATTTAAGGCTTGGGATAGATGCTTGAAGTGCTTCTTGTTGGATCTTTTGTCTGGAGGATGCGGCAATTATAGCTGGAAAACGTTGTTATAACCCCAATTTACCTTTATTTTACCCCTCCTTTTTGCCTTAAATTGCTGTGAAATTATGGCAGTGTTTCTTTCTTGCCAACTTTTAAGTAGTTTGACAAAGTAGTTTATGTTTTAGCGAGCTCACTGGATAAAGAGTGATGAAGAGACCTCTGCAAAGCAAGATGAATGGGGGAAGGTGGTAGCTCGGGGCGGAAGGGAGGGGAGGGACTGCAACACGGAATGTTAAAGAGAGCCTTTCCACCCGAGTAATTAACTGAACAAAAGTCCGTACCGAGTCAAATGCTATTATGTTATTCATAACGCTTTTGACAAAAACGTTATTGTTAGTGGAGGAACATAATATTTTCAGCACATGTCAGAGTTCATAGGATTCTACAACAATTTATATTCTACTGTGTTTACAACAAAGGGAGATTAGTGTAGGGCTTCGGTGATTTTCTAGCTGGTTTTGTGTCAAAATTGAATGCAAGTGACAATTTTTACTTGTTGTACCAATGAACAATCTACATAGCAGGTAGAAAAAGTGTTATATTCGACACATAAATTTGATTCTGAGATTTCACTGTAAATACACGTTAGAGGGCCCCTGTGTCCAAAGAAAAGACATTTTTAGAAAATTACAGTGTGTATATGTGTGTGCATGTGTGGTGTTCTACATAGAACCAAAACAATCAAAAACATCTAAAGCATTTAGCCCTAATATGGCCACATGCCAACATGGTACCTACTCAATTCCCCAACTCCACTCTGTTTCCTGATAGACCACAAGAAGATCTTAGAATATTTTGAAGTGACATATCCCAATGGCGACTAGTAATAGCGTAAATACTTTAAGGATTCTTAGTTTAACCAACTGTTAGGTCAATTATTAATAGTTTCTTCCACAAAAGCCGGTGCAGGCAAGAGTTGAGAAGATGGGTATCAGACTGAAATAAAAACTTCTTCAAAAACTATTCCCAAAAAGTTCAAGATATAAATTTTATGTGTCATATAAATATCTTTAATATACGTCATTTTAGTCAAAATCCTTAAGAGACATTTTTTTAGAAAATCGAAAATTTCAAAACTTTTCCCATGTAAATGGGAGTGTGAGGCTAGGCCGTTTTCTTTAAAATCTTCCTGTCACATCCTTGGAAGAAACTAAACATAAATACCAAGTTTAGTTGGATAAGTAGAGTCAGACTGAAAAATTCAATGCCATAGCTGGGATAAGAACCACGGATCCCCTGGTCTCTAGCCGGTTGCTCTACAATTGAGCTACCATAGTACGGCATTAAATTTCCCACCTGACTCGGTAAACCACAAAGTAATCACAAATTATTTTGAGATTACACACCCCAATTGGGACTTACAATATCGTAAGTACTTTTCAAGTCCCATGATTCATACTATAGCTAACTATTATGGACGAACAATATTGACGTTTAATTGCGTGCCGGCATGTTGCTTAGGTAACTCAGTGGCAGAGCAATCGGCTAGGGACAGGAAGATCCTGGTTAAAATCCCGGCTATTGTATTGAATTTTTCAGTCTGACTCTACCTATCCAGTTCCTGTCCTATACATGGCTTCAGTGAAAAAAAAAATCAACACCAAGTTTAGTATTTAACGTTTTTTTTTTTCTTTCCGTTTTTGAGTTATGCGTTCCACAGACATACACCACATGCACGCAGAAGTGAAATAAGGGAGTCCATTGGTTAAAGGGATTGTCAAAAGTTGGTTCCTATGTCACTGAAGTTCCTTTGTTTTTATGGGCAGCAGTTGACAAATTCGTGTATGAGAAAAGTATAAGTTTTTCATAGCAGAAACCAAAAACTAGGAATGTCTCAAAAATGATGGAAATACACGAAAAAAATGTATATAACATAAATTGTGTGTTTTAACGTTTCTACATTTTTTGTGTAGTAAGTTTTTGTCCATCTCTTACGGTTGAGCAGTTGTCCAGAATTCTGTAAAATTCATCTATGATAAAGTACTCTTCAGAGACTGTTCCTAGAAAAGTGAAGATATACATATTATTTGTCAGGCAAATAGCTTTAATATACGATATTTTAATGACAATCGTTAGAGCCATTTTTTAGAAAATCAAAATTTTCGAAAAAGTTCCATGTAAAGGGTAGTTGGTGGTAGGGGGAATTTTCCCAAAATATTCGTGTCGCATTCCTGGAAGATATTAAACTTAAATATTAAGTTTGGTATTTTACCAACTTTTCGTTTTTGAGTTATCGTTTTCACAGACACACGGACACACGGACCTTTTTCCGAAAATGCTTTTTTTAGATAAAGAGGAGCATAAAACCTTTATTTCCGGTGAAATCTCGGTACCGAATTTTTGGGTGGAGTTCAATACCTTCTCTATACACTATATTCGTATAGAGAAAGTAAAAATGCTTTTTTATTATCTAGGGAACCTGAAAACATATTTCCGATGAAATCTTGACATCGAGCCCCAAAAATGTTTTAGAAAAAATGTCTATGTAAGCGTGTCTGTCAGTCTGTGTATGTCAATGGACAGCATAGCTCAAAAACCAAAAGACTGTTAAGAAAAGCAATTTAGCATTTATATTTAGCATCTTTCAAGTATGCGACACGAAGGTTTTCAAAAAATCTCCCAACACGTGGAAAATCTTTTGAAATTGTTTTTCTTAGACATGGCTATAATGATTTTGATTAAAATAGCGTGTACTACAGATGTTTACAAATGACATTTATATTTTGAATTCTCTGAGAATAGCCTCTCAAGACGTCTCTATTCTGGATGAGTTTTGCAGTGTTTTGCTTAACGACCAAACCGTCAGAGACAGACAAATATAAAAAAAAAATGTAGATATCTTTAAAATACACAATTGATGTCATATACATATGTTTCTCTTGTAGAGTTCACCGTTTTCGAGATATTACTTGTTATTAGTTCCAGTTTTAAACTACCCAACATTTTTCAACCGGGTCCATACTAATCGAGCTGAACTTCAATTGTTTCACATAATGACCAACTTTTAAAATATTTGGCTACCGCTTTAGTCTATGTTTTCCTTTATTTCCATTCTAATTACAATGAAGCAAGTAATAAGAGCAATTCTGCTAATGTTATCTCGATTAGCATGATATAGATAAAATAATAATCTGTTGTATTAACAGTTAGAGAATATTAGGTGAATGGAACACATTCAAGTTTTTGTTTAATGAGTTAAAGCTTTATTAATGTGCGATAGATGAACTATTGTTGTGATAATCATAACCAAACACACACATTAAACACATCGCCCGCAATGCAATATTTATTAAGAATTAGATGTGTTTCATTTACAACTTTCTCTATATTCTGTTACAAACTATTGTTAATAAGCTTGTTCTTCTAGCCACTTCATACTAATCGAGATAAGCATTAGCAGAAGCGGATTTATTACTTAGTTCCTTGTAAGTAGAAGGGAAATAAACTAGGCTAAACTACACTCACATGTTTTAAAATGTGGTTGCTATGGGATTGAAATCCGTTACTTTGTGTACCCAGAAATTGTCAAGTTCATAAGAGAAAAGTTTAAGTATTAACAATGAAACAAGTAACAAAGAATATCTCGAAAACGGTAACTCTAGGTGAAAATACATAGGATATAAATTATGTATTTTAAGGAACTCTACGTTTTTAGTGAATTACGTTTTTTTCTATGTCTTGCGGTTTACTGGTAATGCAAAATTAAAAAAAAAAAAAAATCATTCATAATAAAGAGGTATTTAGAGGTTGTTCCCAGTAAATTCAAGATATACATTTTATTTATAATGTAAATATCTTAAATATAAGAGATTTAAATAATAATTGATAGAAAATTTTTTCGAAATTATTTCCATGTAAAAGGTAGTTGGGTGTGGGAGGATTTTCTTAAAAATCTTCGTGTCTTGGCAGATACTGAACTTAAATATAAAGTTTGGTATTCGTTTTTGAGCTATGTTGTCCGCATACACACGCACATATACATATACACACACAGACATTTTTCTGATTTTTTTTTTTTGGGGGGGGATTCAGAGGGTGCCAAAACATGTATTACCGGTGAAATATCGGTAGAGAACTTTTGGGTGCAATACAATGCCTTTTCTATACACTATGTACATAATAGGTATGTGTAGAGAAAGTAAAAGTGTTGCAAATCATATGTGGCCCTTTCGAAATCAAAAAAGAAACATCAGTACTTGTGTAATACAGTGTTAACACTTGAATATATCTATAAAATATAATTGGTTATTTAGCTTTCTTGCTTTATATTGGGCTGGAGAAATTAACCACTGATAAAGAGTTTCAAAAAAGCTTTCTCATACTTTTAGGTACCTATAAATTGAAAATGAAAAGAAATTAATTTCCACTTCAGGTTCGGTTAAAAGATTTGGTTTTGCACACCAAAGTACGTTCCAAGGAAAGGAAGGCAGACAAAATTAGATACTTAAATCATTCTTTATGAAGATTCTCTCCCCTTTGGTTTTTTTCCTCGTGATCTTCTCTTTGCTGAGTTCACACGAATTAGCCGACAAAATTGCAGCCTCTTCCCACTGTAACTGCAAGTCACTGGAAGGTAGATAACAGCTCTGCCTAATTCCGCCTAGCTATACTATACATATATATTTTTAAAGTGTTACTCAGAGTGTAAATCTTTTTGCCCCTTGCACACAAGTCCAAACTCTCCTTTCTCTAAACTAAAGTTCCTCTTACAAGTCTAACTATATTTAGTTCCAACTCAAATGTTAAGCACGTGAGGCTTTAAACTTGATTCTAAACTTTCCATTTGCTGTAGGAAATAAAAGGGAAGATGAGGGTGCCGCACTTAGGAACTCGTGGAGTAACTACGCGTTTTCTCACTTCCACCGTTTTAAACGCCCAAGTTTTATAGGCTGCAGCAGTCTCCGCGGCTCAGGTGATTAGGGCACTTCTCTAGAGATGGCGCGCGTTCAAATTTAGCTTGGATAACCTGGGCGACTGGGCTTAAACGTTTTACTCTTTCTCAAGAGGAAGGACTAGTATCACAGTGTTCCAAAATTGTGACGAATTTTATTTAAATTACACCTTTACTCTGTATTATATGTATAGCTTCTTCTAATTTTCCTATTTAATTACTTTCTCTACACGTACTATGTACATAGTGTACTTATAGAGAAGGTATTGTAATGCACCCAAAAATTCGATACCGAGATTTCAGTGGAAATACATGTTTTGGGACCCCCTGAAACCAAATAAAGCATTTTTTGAAGAAATGTCCGTGTATGTGTCTGTCGTCTGTCTGTCTGTGTGTATATGTGTGTGTCTGTGGGCAGCATAGGGTTGCTATCTTCCAAGGATGCGACACGAAGATTTTCAAGAAAATCCCCCCACCACTTTACATGGAAAAAGTTTCGAAAACTTTAATTTTATCAAAAATGGCTCTAATGATTTTGATTAAAATCTCTTGTATTTAAGACATTTACATGCTAAATAAAATGACTATTTTGAATTTTCTGGGAATAGCCTCTAAAGTCCTCTTTATTCCGGATGATTTTTATTGAATTTTACCTAGCTGGTAAACCGTAAGAGATAGACAAGAACTTGCTACACAAAAAATGTAGATCACGATAAAACATCACAATTTATGTAATATACATTTTTTTCGTGGTGTTATTGGTTTGTTATTGGTTTTGGGTTTAAAAAAACTTATTGTATTCTCATACAGGAATTTGTCAACTTCTGTCCATACAAACAAAGGAACTTCAGTCACATTGAAACCAGCTTTGAGTAATAATTTAGCCTATGATACTCCCTTATTTCCCTTCTACTTACAAGGAAGCAAGTAATAAGACTATTTCTGCTATTTTTTTTTTCTGATCAGCATGAAGTAAATAGTAGTATAAGCTTTCTAACAATAATTTGTTACAGAGCTGTAGAGAAAGTCATGTGAATGAAACACATCAGATTTTTGTGTAGAGTAGTAGCACTAATTCTGCACACGTTATATGCAACTCTTTCAGGACCATTCATATTTAATAAAATATAGCCAAGAAGTGTTACCATAATACAGAATTGAACCTTTTACCGTAAACTGGAGCTAATTTGGACCTTAATGGGTTACTTTGACTCAACTTTAGAAAATATATTATTTTAAAAATATATACATATGGTCTATGTTATGTATTTTGTAGATTTTCATTTATATAGCCTTCTTTAACATCTAAGATCATATCGGGGGCTTTGCATTAGATGATCAGATTCGTTGAAATTGCCTAATCTCGGCCATTCCATTGGCGCTTTAATACTGCAGTTAAATTGTCGCTATAGACCACTGTTTAGAATATAGCTTATTTGTATGGCATATTTTATTACATTTTAACTTGTTTAATGTACTTATTGACCGTTTACTATAATAATAGGAAGATTTGGACACCAGTTAGCTTACGTTGCTGAGTTGGCTATAAATTTTATTTAAGTTTAAATTATATTTTAACCTTTAGATTTCATTCTTATATTATTCATTTTGCTCTAATATTTGTTTACTAGAATATAACTGAAAAACTGTATAATAATAGTGTACAAAATGGCAGAATTGTTAAATAAATAATAAATTTGCACGATAGTTTTCTTTGTGGCTTCACTAATGTGATCTAGTTCAGTTTTTCAAAGTTACTTCACTTAGTTCCCAATATCGGTTCAGTTTCTTCGCGACGTAGCAGGCGTAATGAAGTGCGTACGCACGATGCAAGTCTAGTAAAATATTATTAGAAATTTTAATAATTACGTAAAAGTTTATTCATCAGTGTGTCATAACGGTCCTTAGAATATTAATACTTTAATGTTTTAAAATTATTAATATTTATAAGACTGCCATTTTAACATAATATGATACACAAGAAGCAATTAACAGAATTAAACGTTTTAGAAAAATGATTTAATTAATAAAGTATGTTTATATAAATACATTTTCTTGGACGGTTCACTCGTTGAGAGGTCGAACACAATACCTCACTAGCCTCCTGAAGAAACATCACTCACTCAGGAAACAGCACATTTTGTTACACTATAAACACACTCACTAACTCGCTTATTATTTTATTGTCTTATCTATATAGTTGATGGCAATTTCCACAGAATGAAACATTTTAGTGTGTTCTGGAAGTGGTAGAACTGAAACTTAAGAGATATTCTAATTATCTAAATTATACCGCTTCTAGTTTTAAGCTGAATGAGAGCGTTACTTATCTCCATTTATACCCCAAACTCCTTGGTGGTTACCTCCCGAAGGTTGGGTCATAGAATAATTTGTAGAAGTGTGGATACAGCAAATTTACTAGTGTAAAGATAACTTACCAATTGCATGGTGGAGAACTTTCCACAAAGCTTTCCTTAATCAGAATGACTTCCTGTTCTTTAGCTAATAAATAAGGTGGATCCTTACATGGATATGCATGCGTGGTTGCATTTCCTGTAGACACAAGACGAACGCGATGCGAATGTATCTTTATCTCCACGGTTTCCTTTGACCGGAAATTCAACTAACGCGAGGTTGCTTGTATGTGTAATTGGCTCCATGGTCCATGCAACAAAGGGTGGGAGGGTGGGAACTTGTTACCCTGGTCATTAGGTTTACTGAACTTGGACCCCAGGGGGCGCATGATGACGTACTATAAATCAGAACACGACAAGAATGTAACGTAGGTGCCTTGTTAAGACACACACACAAACACATGCGCGCGCGCTATCCTCAGGCGCTTTCAGTCGGGTGGCAGATGTTAGGGGGTCGATTTCTATTTCCAGACTGGATCCACGACTTATTCCGTGAAACGAGAGTTCGTTTCGTTTTCTTATTTGTCGTTATCCGACACCACTGCTGTAGTGGTCCTATTAACTTTACTAAACTCTTTACGTGCTGCTAACATTCCTTGTTGTAGGTTACAAAACTTCGTACTCAAAAAAATGTATTTACATCTAAACAGTTTCATTTAAAAATAATCTAGGCGCGTTCTAAGCAGTGAATCTGTGAAATTAGAAAAATCCTCAATATACCAAGATATCTTATTCAAATGTACACTAATTTTTATTCACAATAATAGTGATTTTTCCAGGTTTCAAAATTCTAGCTAGCATGGTTATTTAAACAATGTTTTATTGTTAGATTAATTCTTCTAATAAAAATGAGCCTCGTAAAAATATTCACTTTAAAAATAAAATTTTACAGAAAACGAGTTTACAAATATGTGTCACATTACACTTCATATTAGCCCTGAATATCATAACAAATTATTGATTTACGTAACCTCCAACCCCTTGATTTTTCAGAATGTAATAATTTATTAATTAGCTAATTGTTTTTCACACAAACGTATGTAGAATAGGTGTTAGGTAGAAAAATTCAATGTCTTTGCTGATATTTGAACGACGAATCTCCCGGTCTTTAGCCAGTTGCTCTAATCACTGAGCTGCCATGGCAAAATCCCGAAAAGCGTTAAATTCTTCAATTGACTAGCATGTTTCTCGGTAAACTGCAAGGTGGTCTCAATAGCGAATTACAATGGTGAATTACAATGCTGTAAACTGCTTTAATAATTTATTTCTATATCAGCATTTTCTTTAAAGTACTTTTGGGAGACAGTACAATATGTTGAAATAAATTAGTGAAACATAGCATTGGGTTTAATTTAGGGTATGGAGAAGTGCTACAAAAGCGTTTGCGATAAAACAAGCTTTAACGTTGGGAGTAGCTATTAATGAGCAAATACCCACCCATCTATAGTTCACTTAATTGATAGTTAAAACTAACAGAGAAAAACTATATGATTGCTTTGTTTTAATTAGTGTCATTTTATTATTAGCAACATAATTTTATAATCTTCACGTTTGGTCAAATGTTACAGATGCATCCCTTTAAATCCCCAGAGTACTTTATTGGAGTTTGTTTGTCCATAAAGCTGAGATATATGGCATTTGTCTTCTGAAATTAATGGACACACATGTAAGAAGTGAGGAACTCCCTCAATTGAGTTGCAATCGGACCCTCCGGATTCAGAAAAACACGTTATCAGATAACCTTATTACTAAAAAGTTTAAAACGTTCATGAGGTTACTTCTGAAGAACACAAACGTTAATTTTATACTCATGCAATGAAATATGTGCATCTGCGTTTTTATATGGAGTATCCTAATGTAAATTATGACACTAATGACAGATGTGCAAAAAAATCTCATGCAGTGTCACAGTATGATGGCAACGTTGAAAAAGTCGTTTTTCTGTCTACTTCCTTTAAATGTAGGTTTCACATTTTTTACTGTACACGCACGAGACCTACAGGAAGCCAGGAAACAATATATTCAGCAGGTTATAATATGTTGGTGTTGATATTTTAGTTTTACTAGAAATAAAAGAGTGACCTAAAAATTTAAAAATGTATTGCTTAATATCTGTTGAAAAATCGAGACAACTATGAAGTATTTCATACACATTACAACAATTTAGCACAAGGAAATATTTTTAAGATGTTTGTTTTCTACAGTAAATTTCTGTCCCTATAGAGATTCCTAATTTAATTACAGAGAGGACTTTACAAGGCTATTCATAGAGGAAACAAAACTCAAAATATATAGTTTATTTTTCAAGAAAGCATTTCAAATTTGACATTAATCAAAATAATTGGAGAATAATTTGATAAATTAAAGCTCATGACATGCAATGAACAGTTTGGAATGAAGGGAGATTGGTAAACATTTTGTTGTTACGTCCTTATACATATTGAACTATAAATGTATATTCGGTATTCATCTGACTTTTCATTTTTGTTGTAGATCGTTTTACTCTCTCACACGTGCAGAGTTTGAGCGATCGGTTCTTCGCCGGCTTCTGTTCTTTTGTACCTTCCATGCATAAAAAACAAGGTCGTTCGTTCAAATTTTGTCTCAAAACTGATCTAAATCCAGCTCTGTATTGTGGTGCGCCTGCAAGAGGCCTTGATTAAGTGAGTTACCCAGATTATGTTCTATCCAAGGTTTACCCTTATCTTTAAGAGACGAATGTCGGGCAAATCTTAGGCTCCAGGGAACCCAGACACATTTGAGGATCATTCCATTTATTGTCATTAACTACAGGGCTAACGGATGTTAAAACTTAAAAGACAGAAACAACACGACCTAAATTTTACTTTGGGATAAAACTGTTTGTTTTTTTTTGAGAATAAATACACTGCTTTTGCCAATTAACCTTCCAACGCAAATGAACTTCCAGTTTTGAACGCGTGAAATATTCTTTGTTAGTGCACAAGATAATTTATATTTATACAGACGAAATAAAGCTCAAATTGGTACCAGCTTGAAGTACCTATAACATTTAAAAAATATTACGTTTTACTTCCTAAGACAAACAAAATAATTTTTATCTGGGATTTTCAAATAACGTTTTCCGGAATGGGAACACTAATTTTAGCCGGTGGGCATAACATAACATTTTGTAAGGTTAGTAGAGAATATCAACCCATCAAATTCCAAAAAAACTTTAACCGTGACGTTGCCAATTCCTCGCTACCTTGCCGGGTCGATCATTTATCATGATCTGCTCTCTCAAACGCCTCAGCTGTACTTCATTTTCCTTTCGTTACGCATCATTAATCGTGCCGAAACAAACAAACTCGGCCCCAAAATATTGACATAATGGTACCGCCATTCTCTCTGTATATATCGTTACAAGAAAGAGTATTCCAGTACTAAAACAATATCCAGTGCCAAGCGGCTCACATGCTGGATATTGCGGTTTCAAATTCGAACAATGTAACTTTCTAGTTTACGTTAGATTTAGATTTGGAATTTATTTAAATATACAAAAAATAGTTTCATACAAAGTTTTCATATAATATATAGATCTTTAAAAAATTAAAGTTTGTAATAATTTTGGATAGGTAACTGATGTTTATGAATATAATGGGTTACCATAAGTTAAAACAAAATTGGCTCACTTAAGACAGGAAATGTTATTTTATAGTAACAATTTTGGCTTCTGTTTACAAAGAAACAATTGTTTTAAAATTGTTATCGTTACGATATCTTAGGGCTATTGTTACTTGTCTACCTCTGATCGGAGCATCGGCATACTTTCTTTTTTGTGTTAAGAGTATCAGAAATGAACGACCATTTCCTTTTTCTTCCCCTTTCCACTTCGCACGCGTGACTTTAGGACGTAAGTATTGTTAATAACAATTGATATGCTCTACATCTAAATGCGCTTTAAAATGGAAAAAAAAAAAAATTATTCATCGTTGCAGTGTATGCGCATTTAATGTGGAACATCTGCATCTTGTTCCTTTGGAGCAATTATGCTCACTCGTTTATTGTTGGTGTTAAATCTCTAGGGGATCATCAACCTTACATGCACACATTCACACGCATTCATTCCTCCAGACTCTGAGAAATAATCTTGGTTAGAGAAAATGTCCCACTCCCTAGCCGAGAATCGCTCCCGGGAAACCTTGTATAGCAAGCCGATGCTCTAATAACTGAGCTGCAGTGCCAGCATAAGCTGTTCTATACTAGTTATCACAGTGCTAATGATTATCCTGTATATTCGTGAACGGGAAGTGTGAAGTGTCCATAACTTGGAGAAAAAAATCTGATGTGTTACACTCACATGACTTTCTCTAGCTGTTCTACAAACTTCTTACATAAGATTATTCTTTTTTCTGCACCTTGCTAATCGAGGTACTCATTAGCACAATGTTCTTATTACTTAGTTCCTTATAAGAAGGAAGAAAATAAGGGAATACGCTAGGCTAAACCCATAGTCCAATGTTTTAAAAACTGTCGTTATGCGATTTTCATTACAAATCGCTTCTTTTCTTGGCCAGCAGTAGAACAAAAGAAAAACGGACACTCCCGTCTGAGAAAAGTATAAGTACTTCACAACTGAAACCAGTGACAATGAATACCACGAAAATGGTAAGCTCCACGAAAAAAATGTATATGACATAGCTTGTGTATTTTAACAAGACATACATATTTTGTATAGTAAGTTTTTGTCTATCTCTTACGGTTTACTAGTTATGCAAAATTAAGCAACATTCATCCAGAATAAACAGGTCTTTAGAAGCTATTCTCAGAAAATTCAAGATATACATTTTATTTGTGAGTTAAGTATCTTTAATATACGATATTTTAATCGAAATCTTTAATGCCATTTTTAAGCAAATCAAAATTTTCGAAAAATGTTCCATGTAAAGGGTAGTTTGGGGTGGGGGGACTTTTCTCAAAATCTTTGTGTCGCATCCCTGGAAGATACTAAACTTAAATGCCAAGTTTGGTATGTTAGCTAGTTTTCGTTTTTGAGTTATCGTGTTCACAGACACACGGACACACACATGGACCTTTTTCTGAAAATGCTTTTTTTGGATACAGGAGGTCCTAAAACTTGTATTTCCGGTGAAATCTCGGTATCGTATTTTTGAGTGGAATACAATACTTCTCTATCCCTATGTACATAGTACATATGGGGCTAGAGAAAGTAAAAATAAAAAAATTGGTTCTTTGATTTTTACTTTTTCCATACGCACTATGTACATAGTGTATAGAGAAAGTATTGCACTCCACCAAAAATTCGATACCGAGGTTTCACCGGAAATATATGTTTTAGGGTCCCCAATATCCAAAAAAAGCATTTTCACAAAAAGGTCCGTGTGTATGTGTGTGTGTGTGTGTGTGTGTGTGTGTGTGTGTGTGTCCGTGTGTCCGTGTGTCCGTGTGTCTGTGAACACGATAACTTAAAAACGAAAAGTCGGTAAAATACCACACTTGGTATTTAAGTTTAGTATCTTCCAGGGATGCAACACGAAGGTTATGAGAAAAATCCCCCCACCCCCAACTACCCTTTACATGGAACTTTTTTCGAAAATTTTGATTTTCTCAAAAATGGCTCTAACGATTTTGATTAAAATTTCGGATATTAAACATATTTACCTGACAAATGAAATGTATATCTTGAACTTTCTGGGAATAGCCTCTGAAGAGTAGTTTATTCTGGATGAATTTTACTAAATTTTGAATAACTGCTAAACCGTAAGAGATGGACAAAAACTTACACAAAAATGTAGAGCACATTAAAACACACAATTTATGTTATATACATTTTTTCGTGGAGTTCGTCTTTTTTGTGACATTCCTTATTTTTTGGTTTCTGTTATGAAAAACGTATACTTTTCTCATACAGGAACTTGTGAACTCCTATCCATATAAACAAAGGAACTTCATTGACATAGCAACCAGCTTTTGAGTATTACTTTAACCTACGGTTGTTCCTTATTTTTCTTCTATTTACAAGGAAGCGAGTAATAAGAATATTTCTGCTATTTTTTTCTGATTAGCATAAAGTAAATAGAATTATAAGCTTTCTAAGAATTATTTGTTGCAGGGATATGGAGAAAGTTATGTGAATGGTACACATCAGATTTTCTTAAAACCAATACTGCTAATATCAGAAATATTTAAACTTTTTATAAATATTTCAATATTTTTAAACGCAGCACTGCAATGTAAACTTCAATTTTAAATTTAATTGCTTTTTGTTAACATTTTTCACATTTCGAATTGTTTTATTTAATGTATTCTAATTGTAGCAAACATTACTAAATATATGACATACCTATTTTTAATTTGCTTGATTACCTTATTGGTATTAAATATTTTTATAAGTGGTACTCACATAATCAAATAACTACAAAGCGGAAACTTTTTGTTTATTTTTTACTTTCTTTAGCACGTATGTACAGTGAGTATAGTATTTAGATAGTGCATATGTTGTATCCCGTCCAAAAATTCGATATCGAGATTTCTACGAAAATAAATGTAACTCTGTACTTAGCCCCCCCCCCAAAAGGGTTTTTAGAAAAAAGCCAGTGTGTGTGTGTCTCTATGTGTTTGTTGAGTCTGTGGACAACATACCTCAAAAGCTTCATATTTAAGTTTAGTATCTCCTAAGGATGCGACACGAAGATTTTCAAGAAAATCCCTCCATCCAAAGAAAGTACCCTTTATGTGGAAAAATACTCGAAAAATTTTACTATCTCAAAAATGACTTTAACGATTTTGATTAAAATACCGTATATATTGCGTTATATCGCAAATAAAAATAATATCTTGAACTTGATGGGAAAACCTTCTGAAGACCTTATCATTCTGGATAATTTTACCTTCATAACAACTGGTAAACCGTAAGAGATAGACAAAAACTTACTAAAATGTAGAACTCGTTAAAACACACAATTTATGTCATATACATTTTTGTAGAGTTGACCGTTTTCGAGATATTCCTTTTTATTGGTTTCACTTTTAAAATCTAATACTTTATTCAGACAAAAATTCGCCCGTGTTTCTTTTCTTTTACTTTTGGCCAAGCAAAGGTACGAATTTCAATGACAGTCATATAGAGATGGCCTTTAACACACTGACCATCACTTTGGCACAGTACATTCATTTAATTCCCTTCTCATTATACGGCAGTAAGTAATTACATCCTGATCTCGATTAGCATGGTGTACAAAGATGAATCATCTTTTGAAAGGAGTTTGTAGAACTGCTGGAAAAAAGTCATGTGAATGTAACATATTAACTTTTCTGCATAGGTTCATTTGATAAAATTCCCTATTCTGATTTTCATAATAAGTTTCTACTATAGCAAAAATTAAATATTGTAACAAATAATTTGTGAATTTTTAAACCAGGAACAAAATAAAAATTAAAATCTGTCAAGCAAACGTAGATAATTTTAATATAAACATTGGTATGCAATATTTATATAAAGTTACCATACTGAGTTTTTTTCACATTAATTATTTGTTTCTTTTATTTAATGCCCGTTCTTACTGCAGATGGCCCTGCAATCGGTGGACATTAATGGTACATGAAATGATCATTGGGAAAGGAACTTTGGGAAAGAAACGTTCCAGACCTAAGTTTAGAAACCTCTCCGGTTATGACTGAGAAAAATCTAGAAATAAAAACCTCAGCCAAGGAGTACAATCCTGGCGGGATTTGAACCGAAAAATCATCCGTTCACGAGTCATACCTTAATGGCATAATTTAATATAATTTCCTGCAGCCTTTGCAGTTGAGCTTGAGATGAAATGGCGTTTTATTTATGGACGCTCTCTAATTGCTGTGGTTCTCAGTGGTCCATGCTATACTGGGTGTGAAAACCGCTTTATTTTGCTCAGAGGCCTCTCTATCAGGCTTTAGGTTCTTTTACGCGCAGTAAATCTACGACACGGGACCCACGGCTTTACTTCCCTTCCGAAGAAAGCCATGCTAAGGGTTTTTACGCCCGAAAAAAAACATCGTCCTCCACCGGGTTTGAACCCGCGACCTTCAATATATGAAGTTAGCAAGGTAACCATTACACCACGGAGGGCGACACAGTTGAGCTTGAAGGCACTAGAAGAGGCGCTTCCAAGGTCTCATATGTATCTGTAACTGTTGTACTGTAAAGCAATGTACTCTTTACGATAGGGTACATTACACGGCGCAAGATGCAAAAGACGACTTTGCTTGTTTAATCATAGTGCAAAATCCCACTCTTCGACTTTAAGCAATAGCGCTGTCTGTCTTTTTCCTTACGCTTGTCTCGATCCTTCCTCTCATTCACCGCTGCTTCTTTAACACGGCGAAGTTTCCGAACCTAACCGAGTCGTACCGATGTGTGGTACACAGCACAGTCCTATGGACATCTGCACGCGGGAGGTTTTACGGCCAGAGCATTACTTCTGGGACCACTTATAAAACTATTGAGATGATTATATCAGTATAGAGTTAGAGGACTTTTACTTAACTGTATAATAGATCCATGGATATTTTATTTCATTTTATTCTCTTGGAATGGTTTCTATATGTTTCCTGTCTCTACTCACTACTGCCTACTATTCCGTCTTTATTCTGTTGTTCCCTAATATTACAGTGCACTAATGAGTGAAGTGATGTGAAACAAGCACATATTACTTCATGTAATTAACTTTGTAAATAATGGTCTTATGTAGGAGTAGTTTTGGAACATACTGTGCACAAAAATGGTTAAACGTAATTTATCTGTCAAGAGATTACAAAGGGCAAACATATATTTATGGCCATCTCAATGAAACATGTTACAGATAAAGCAATGTGAAATAAGTATTAATAATAAATTATGTTTAAGCAAAGGTTTACTATGCAACAGTGTCCTATAACCCAAATTATTAATCGTTATAATTCTTGTCCTAATTTATTCTTTACTTAGAAAATCCAACATGTTCCGATTTATGCTACTTTTCCTCACCATGCAGCTGATTATCTTCCCATATTCGGTTTTCGGGCACAAGTTTTGCAGTCACGTATTATATCAACAATTTTCTTCTAAATTCTAACATAGTTTCCCTACATTATAGCGAACTTTTTGTTTCTACAGTAATGCATATTATAACATAAATTATCTTTTTCTCCAACAACTCTTTTATTTTTTCCACAAAATGATTACAATCACAATCTGCTCACAAATAACTGTCTTTCCTAAGATTATGTCGTATAATTTCTTTTCGACGTTCACCGCGACAACGATACAGCTAGTTCGAAATTTCCATCGAACTCAATTATTGCGATGCATTCCCAGTGAAAACTGAACCCTGGACATTTTTGGGGGGGAAAAACAGGAATAAAGGTTATAAGGCTAACAGGTATATAGGGTATTTGGGAAGGAAATAAGGAAAGGGGAGAGAAGGGATTTAATACTGTGGTGTCACTATTTATTGGGGCATATGTGGTGTCATGGGGTCCGGTACCGCCTGAGGCAAACCGAGTGATTGCGGGTAACTGCATTAAGAAGCGTGGGGTGTAGGGGCAAACGACATGGCGCAATGCCCTGACGTCGACCTACAAAAATTGAGGTGCATCATTTAACCAGAGGGGCATGTTAGTCTGGCGATGGAGCTCTTCCCAGGTGAGTTCTGGGTGATGTAGCCATAGCTCCAAAGCTTAGCGTGTTGTGTCGATGATGTATGGCTGATGTGAGTTGCTGTGTCATATCTTGCAGTCTTATTGTCAGTCTTCGAGTCTGTTGCTGAAGCAGCTCGATCTTGTGGACTTTGTAGATTCTGGAATTGTTGATGTAGTCCACCACCTTCTCGAGGCTCCTGTTGAAGTGGTCTCGCAAGGCGGCGTTCTCCCGGTGTACTTCCTGAGGTGTAGACTGAAGGTTGCGGGCGGTTGCCTGAAGCTCCGCCAGAGAGCGGGTCAGTGCTTCCTCCCACGTGGCGATTCTTTCGGTTATGGTGTTGACTGCAAGACGGAGATTTTGGAGTTCGGCTGTGTTGGTCGCAAGGTCATTTTGACGCTGGATGAGTGTGGTGGTCTGCGGTGGCTGTTTTGTCTGCGAGGAAGTGATGATGGGCGCTGGCGGGTGAGAGATTGGCTGTGGTGGTGATGCGTGCAGTTGATGAGAGGCTGGTTGTGGTGGCGCGGCGTGCGGCTGATGAGAGGCTGGTTGTGGTGGCGCGGCGTGTGGCTGGTGAATGGCTGGGATCTGTCTGAGAGGGTGTTGTGGGCACACCGCTTGACCCGTGTAGTGACCTGCGCTGTTGCAAGTAGTACAGTACACGGGCCGGCGTGTCAAATCATGGGCTCAACTGCGAGCACCTGCCCGAGGGCAGGCAACCCATCAGCTAAGGTAGTCCGCCTCGATCCAGAACTCCAGCCTGACAAGTGATGACGGTCCTCTCTCTGTGTGAATTCTTGTGGCTTTCATCAGTAAAGGCCAACGAAGACGGCCAGCGTTGAGTACTAGACCGTCCGGTAGCTGCCGCATAAGCGCGGCAGCGAGGAGAGGTCTAGTACTGGTGACGTCGTAGGTGGTGCAGGTGGTGTAGGCGTTGCGTTGTCGGTTGTGATGTTCAGCGGGGATTGATAGGCTTAGACGGCGGGTGATGCGGCGTGACTTTCCGTGGTGGCTGGTTCAGGCTCGACGGAGGTTGTAGGCTGGGAGACTGGGTCGGCGTTGGCTGTGACGGTCTCCGGCGGCTCCTCGATTGGCTCTTGGGCGGCTGCGGCAGGCTTGCGACGTTTCCCTCCCATGCTTACTCTGTGAAGGCAGAGAGCGAAGTTTGATGCTCTTTTTATACCTGTTCGTCACGTGACTGGAAATTCCCAGAAGCCGTCGCACGTGCAGTACACCACAGGTATTCATAAATTCTCTCCGGGATTCGACGTCAAAGAACCTTCAAACAGAACAGGTGTCCAATCGCACAAGTTAACAATCAGCTGTGATTTACAAAGCAAGTCGTGCACACACGTTCGGCGATTACGGTCGCAGTCACAATAAGTTCTTTCCTTGATACTTTGAGTTGTTTTCTACAAATGCACATTCATACAGGCGTTAACATCTTAACTTGTATAGCTAGTGTACATGTTCCTTCGCAAAATAATAAAATGTTTGTAACACGGCCAATATATTTTTTGATAAAGTGAAGAATATTAATACTCCATACAAATGAATTTATGGTTCCAATTTTTTCTCTCACCACTGGTAATCTTTCAATTTCAAGTGTCTTTCTCTAACACGGAACTACAATATCTTATGTTGTTTTTATTTCGGTGCATGTAATAAATAATAATAATAATAATAATAATAATAATAGTTGTAGCATTATTTTGAAAGGACATATAAATTCTTTAGTATCTAATTATTTAATATGCTATTTATTTATTTATTTATTTTTGACTTTAATTTTATGAATATTAATACATTTAATAATAATGGCCTGGCATTGGCATATAACTCTAATATGCCATTATTGGGATATTTGCAATATTACATTCATTACATCCATATAGGGTTTTGATATCGCTCGCTCACTACAAAGACCATCCCTCGCCTAGCAAGCTTGAAATACCCTTAGGCAGCTGTAAATGTTCATTTTTTGAACTAATCACCCGAAATATTGTCATTTTGTGATCTTTGTTTGCTATAATCGTCTATTTGAATTTGCTCGTTGTGGTGTTATGGTCCCTATCCGGACCTGTCATATAAATATTTTAAAATAGCACTTCAAATTTTAGAATTTTTATGCACCTAACTTCCACTGAGTTGGAAAATGGACTTCTAGCAAGTTTGTAGAATTCTCGCACTAGAATAACAAAGTTGCGGATTATTGAGTGCCCAATGTTTAGACTACAGTGGTCATAAAAATCCTTGAATATTGTATTAAGAATTTTGGGCAATGCATGGTGTTATTTTAAATTTACTTACTTTCATTATACATTTGTTTTGATTGCAGTTTGACCCTTATAACTGCACGTACAGTGCAATTAAATTAAGCTCATCTCAGCAATACTTAATCTTTCACTAAATTAAGTAAAACTAAAAGAACGTTGTTCAATTTCAATTTCAAATATACAAGCTAGAGGTTACTCATCAGAGCCAGAAGTCATAATATTATACTTGAATCTGCCAAGTTCAAACTGACATTTATGTTAACTTAAAAGGTAACGTTTCAGTTATATTAGGTGTCTTTTAAAAAAAAAAGATTTAAACTTGTGCTCTGAAACCTATTAAACCCCTTTTTAATAACGTCCTTACTGTCATATGGTCCACAAGTATGCGTGTTCAATTTTGCAATATATATATACACACATGTTATTACCTAAATTAAGGCATTAAGAAACTAATAACTAGCCTTTAACTCATATATCGCGATCTAAGAAACTATACAATAGAATGTTAGTCATACTCAGAACATTAAAAAGAAAAAATCCACAAAGAGTGATATTGAATTAATTTACATGTAAATTGATGAAAAAGATAAAATTTGAGGAATATAAGTTTTAGTAAATCCACGATAGCTTCAATAAATGCAGAGAAATAATTATGGATTGGATAAAATAACTATTTGTTAATATGTAGTACATTAATATTAATGGAACAAATTTTTGGATTGATAAAATAATAAAACAATTTATTCATGACGGTCTTCAATCATTTTTTTTCAGCATTCTTCTGTGATAGGTTTACAAGCATATAAGATAAAAAATCTTCCTTACGGTGAATTTATTTTTCTTAATTTTCTTTGACAGCTGGAATCAAAACTTGTTTTAGACAATTTTAAAGAAAACTTTTTCATAACGTTTTCATAATTTGACCAGATATCTCATCTTATATGTGCTACCCTGTACTATAGATGTCCAAAAGCATTCCAGAGTTTTAATTTTAACCCAGATTTCTGATATCCTTATGTGCTATCTTCACAATTCAGTTTTATATATCAAATGTTTTCTTTAATAAACTTTAATAAACTTTCGAATAATAAAAAACCATCGTTGATTCCACCATCCATGATCTGTTCCGACTCATTGTAGTTGCTGGCACCGCTTTTAGAGGCCATATTTGGCTCCTATGCTCCTGTAGATTATGATTAAAATTGATCGAGAGTCTCTCTTGATCGATTCTACTAACATTTGAAGCCTCTGTAAGTGCACGTCAAAAATTGAATCAAAAGTCTACTCGCGCTTATGTTTGATTTTGAATAGCAATTGACTCTTCTCAGGGCGTTTTATCGGGCTTCACAGACCCAGAATACCTGGCGGTTTCTTAAATAATAAATCGCTAGGATCTTTGTAGAATCGCAGTTTATTTTGTAGTTTATTTTGTACAATTCCAAAGAAAAACTCGATGCAATTTATACTTTTTTGAACGCTGTGAATCTTTGTACGCATACAATTCAACGCGAATACATTTATACGCGTTATCTCTAAGCGGCCTTTTCCATACGTGTGAAAACCCTCCTTCTTCTTGATGTCTTGGCGTCACCAGCCCGAAAATCAACACGTAACTATAGATAAAATAAAATCGCATAGAGCAAATCAACACACCTATATGCGACGAAAGAACAAGGAATAATAAAGTGTTTCATCCAGCGATTTCAGCTTTGGAAGCAAAAGAACAAAAACAATTGAACATCAAATATTACATACATGGCTTAAAACTCATAAAATGTCGGCAGGTTTTATGAACAATATATAAATATTGCCTCACAATCAAGCCATTTTTATGTATAGTCCTCAATTTTAAATGCTACACTATTTGTAACCAAGCTGAATGACTCGGGTAGTAACGCCCATGGCCCGTATTCGGGAAGTACTGGTTTCTATCCCATGGACCGACCGATTTTGCTGAATTTTTTTGAGGTTTCCCTCAGTCGGCAAGGTATATATCAGATTGTGCAGCCACGACTTAAAATGCTACCTTCAGTCTAAAACAACAACAATACTGAAAATAGATGGTAATTGCGATTGCACTACCATTTATCCACAGTAATGTAAGTCACCCCTAACCCCATCTGGCTGTCGCAGAACTAAGTAGTAGGTATGGTATGGGGGATGAGATAAAAGGCTAGCTGAACTTTGCCTTCTGACTATGGATGGTGAAACAGCTAGATTGGACGGACCCCTAACACCATCAGCTTGGCGAAGCGATGATACCTTAAAAGTCTAGCTGAGCTTTGCTATCTAACTGCGGATGGTGGAACAGCTAGACTGAACGCACCCTAACACTATCTGCTTGGCGAAGCGAAGGTAGTATGATCCGGGGATGAGATCTCAAAAGGCTAGCTGAGCTTGCCACCTGACTACGGATGGTAGAACAGCTAGACTGGATGGACCTTAATACCATCTGCTTGACGAAGCGAAGGCAGTATGCTTCGGGGATGAGATCTTAAAAGACTAGCTGGGCTTGTCATCTGAGTACGGATGGTGGAAAAGCTAGATTGGACGGACCCCTAACACCAGCTGATTGACGAAGCGAAGGTAGTATGTATCGGGAATGAGACCTTAAATGGCTGTCCACAAATACCATCAACGAGGTATCTTATCCGCCGTAATCTAATTTGTTTAAGGATTAAAATAAAATAGATTTTCGAAAATCTATTTGAATTATTTTTTAAAGTCTTCATTTTGTTCTTAACTAAAAGAGGACATCTCCACATGTTGCAGAAATTTCGGTTTTGATATTTTCTTAATACAATTTTAGTGACAGAAAAATACTGGTATAGCTGAAACTATAAAGTTCAAAGAGTTTATGCTGTTCTAATTGTACCACAAGTATTTAGAAACACTTATTAAATTGTGTTAACATATGTCATGTTTGTTTTATTGGTAATTCGCATTCCTGTCACTGCGCAAGGAAACTCCTAAATAACTAAACCCTTATATGTACTATAAGAAGGTTGTCGACATAATTCTGATTCTTATTGGAAATCTTTACATGGAAGGTTATAGCTTTAGTTTTATTTTAGTTTTATGTCTCATATTTGCAGGTTAGATTCATTAGTTAAGAAAAATAACTGAATTTTAAAGAAAATATATTATAAAAATCTGATGTGTTCCATTCACATGACTTTCTCTACAACTCTGCAATAAATTATTGTTAAAAAGCTTATGCTTCTATTTACTTCCTGCTAATCGAGAAAAAGTTAGCAGAAATAGTCTTATTATTTGCTTCCTTGTAAGTAGAAGCGAAATAAGGGAGTACCATAAGTTAAAGAGATGGTCAAAAGCTGGTTGCTATGTGACTGAAGTTCCCTTTGTATGGACACGTGTCCATAAAGGCCTGTGTGAGAAAGGTATTTTTTTTATAGCTGAAACCAAAAAAAAAGGAATATCTCAAAAACAATCAACTCCACGAAAAAAAAAAAAATGTACATAACATAAATTGTGTGTTTTAAAGTGCTCTACATTTGTTGTGTGGTAAGTTTTTGTCCATCCCTTACGGTTTAGCAATTATGCAAAATTCCGTAAAATTGACCCAGAATAAAGTAGTCTTCAGAGGCTATTCCCAGAAAATTCAAAATATATATTTTATCTGTCAGGCAAATATCTTTAGTATACGATATTTTAATTAAAATAATTATAACCATTTTCATAATATCAAAATTTTCGAAAAAGTTCCAAGTGAAGGGTAGTTTTGGGTGGGGGTATTTTTCTCAAAATCTTCGTGTCGCATCCCTGGAAGATACTAAACTTAAATACCAAGTTTGGTATTTTGCCGACTTTTCGTTTTTGAGTTATCGTGTACACAGACACACGGACACACTGACACACGGACATACAAGCACACGGACCTTTTTCTGAAAATAGTTTTTTTTTTGATACAGGGGACCCTAAAACATATATTTCCGGTGAAATCTTAGTATCGAATTTTTCGGTGGAGTGCAACACCTTCTCTATACACTATGTATATAGTGCGTATAGAGAAAGTAAAAAGATAACAAATATGAATTGGAGGAGTGTGCTCGACTTAGTAGCCTTCAGATGCATCAATCAAATGTGCATTTTGATGTGCAGCAGTTATTTACGAATGTTAAATCTTTTACATATTTTGTTCCCAATAAGCCCTCACAGTCTTTGAATTTTATAGATTTATACGTATGAAGTACAACACAGGTGCTTGACCTAAATTATTGATGCATTAAACTTCTTACAATATCCGGTATATACTGGATAGATTGTAACTCCCCTACAAAGTATTCTGTACATACGTAGTAGGCAGAGAAGGTATTGTAACAACCTTTGTAAGCTGTCCGTGTTTGTATCATGACAATCTGCAAAGGAGATTGTTAAACATGTTCTAGAATTAATTTCAAATCTTTTAGTAATATGTAGTGTCATTTCTTATGAGGGCAGTATATAGATAAATTAAATAAAGTTGCTGATAAATGAGCACGTCTTTCACTGATTTACTTTTTATTGTTGCCACACTGACACCGAGTCGGATCTCTGCATTAATATATGAGGTTTACATTCAGGAGGTGCTGAATTCGATTGCACACTATTGCCCAATAAGATCTTGAATTTTCGTGGTTTCTCCAGGTCGTTAGGAAAAAATTGGTGAACTTCCTTCTTTACCACAACATTCCTTTCTCTCCTTGGCTATGTCCATCTTACTCTTCATCTTCTGTTTCGTGATTGAAGTACCAGGCAAGGTGTTCGGCGTGTTTCGGCCGGGCGGCGGTGGTGCGCTTTGTGAAGATTTCTGCCTATTTTCTGTCGGACTACTGACAGACCCGCTCTCCTAAGAAAACCCCAGGATAATCGGAGCTTTTGGGTGGGCTTAAACGGCGTAAAAATCTGAAATCGTTTGGGATCCCGTTCGCACATGTGCACATCGTCTCTCGTCCCCCCTTCGGAGCTCTCAGTCATTCATCCATCTCTCCCTCCCAGGGATCGCGTGTGGTGATCTGCCCTGTTTCGAGGGCTCCTCCGTGATATGCACTTTTACGTTCTACTACACTGTTTTGATTTTTAGTTTTGATTTTTCCTACAATGAGGCTTATATAAAATATCCTTTTCACTTTTCTAACACGTATTATGCATGTAGTAGGTAGAGAGGGCAGTGTATTCCACCCAAAAACCTAATGTCGACGTTTCTCCAACTTTGAGTTCCTCTGATCTCAAAGCATTTTTAGAAAATAAAAGTTCGTGTGTGTGTGTGTGTGTATGTGTGTGTGTGTATGTGTGTGTGTGTTATATCAAACTTAGTTTGTAAGTTTGGCTTCTTCCAAGGATGTGACGAAGATTGTCAAGAAAATCTCCCCACCCCAAACTATCCTTCGCATGGAAATTTTTTTGAAATTTTATTTTTCTCAAAAATGGCTCTAACGATTTTGATTAAGATATGGAAAACTAAGTACGTGTGTGTGTGTGTGTGTGTGTGTGTGTGTAAATATATATAATTATATATATATATATGAATTAAATAGCTGAAATAATGCCCAAAGGAACTCGACGCCCATGGAGATTAAAGTTAGGCGACATTTGTCTTCTCAGGATAACAGAAAACCTCGACTAAAATTCTTATCCGAGTAACTCACTCTATGCAAGATTCGAACTCACGACCTGCTGAATGTAAGGCAAACACACTATCACCGCACAGGCTAATTAAGATAAATACACCTCAAATAAAATGTATCCCTTAAAATTTAGTGGGAGAACTATCTGAAGACCTCTTCATTATGGGTGAATTTGGTTGATTTTTGCATAGCTGTTAAAACCAAAAGAAAAAACAAACTTACTACACAAAAATATATATCTTATGAAAACCCCAATTTGTCATATACATTATTTGTAAGGTTGGTCATTTCCAAGATACTCCTTATTTCGGTTTCAGTACCTTTTCTCAAGCGGGAAATCAATCAGTCACATTTTATTTCATTCTCTCCTGTTTTGCTGGTTATACAAAGCAACTCGAATCTCATTGTTCACATAGCGACCAGATTTTAAAAGAATTGACCATCGAATTGGCCTAGTGTATCCCCTAATTTTCTTCTGCTTAGAAGGAAGTAAGTAAGTAATAAGACCATTTCTGGTAATGTTTATCTAGACTAGCTTGATGTACATAAAAGAATAATACGACGGTTGGGGCAAAAGCCATGACAGCATTTTCTTGAAGACACCAGTCTGGTTGGAAAATGTGACATTTATACAGACGAAAGGACAAGGTGTTATGGCCTTCACAGTGCAAAAGAATGACAACACAGTTGGCATGCTAAACCTGGCCTAAAGACCCTCAAAGTAGTCTCCTACTGTCACCACACGCTGCCAATGATATGGGAGGCACTGAATACCACCTGCCGCAGCATTTGCCGCACCATGTGTGAATCAGGTCATCTGATCGCGCACAGCATTAGCAATGTCCTCTCCTGTTGCAAACCGCCTACCACGTAATGGATCTTTAGTCTTTCGGATGAGATCAAAGTCACAGGGCGAAATGTCGGAAGAGTACGGTGGGTGCTTCAATTCTTCTCATCCACAACGTCGCAGAAGCTGCCCCTCACAGTCTGCTTTATGTGGTTTTGCATTGTCGTGCAGCATTATTGCACTGTCCACAAGATCCGGACATTTCTCCCGAACGCCACATCGTAACTGTCGCACCAGGAAGTCCCTGTAGTACTGTGCGGCCACTTTTCTGTCATGTGGAACAAAGTGGCAAACAATGACACCCCTGTCGTCATACGCAACAATCACCATCAATTTGACTTGGGAAGGACTCTGACGGAACTACTGCCTCCTTGGTGCTCCTGCATGTCGCGACTCCACGGACTGACGTTTCATTTCTGGTTCGTATACCCTGGCCCAAAATACATCGATGGTGATTATTCAAGATTAATCGCCGTCCTGTTGCCAGCGTGCAAGGTGGTCGGAGTATATTGCATGGTGCACCCACCTTTGAGCTTCCGGCAGTACATGCGGTACCCACCGTGATGCAATTTTGCATAGTTGTAGCTCATTACGCAATATCCTGTGGGCGGTGCGTTTCTCGATGTCACTTGCCCTCTCTAACTCCAGTAGCGTCCACCATCTGTCTTCATCCACCTCGATGACGGCACGTGCTATGTTGGTCCGCACTCTGAGAGGTTGTCCCGAACATCACTGGTTGGCACACGTCCTTGCTGAAACTTTCCTACCCACCGTGCTACTGTACGGCATGGTAGGACATTATTACCAAGGGCTTCCACTAATTCACTGAGACATTCAATCGCATTTCTCCCTTGGAGAATGGCTATTTTAATGTAAGCGTGCTCCTCAACACGGTTTACTTCCATCTCACACGACACTCAATAACTTACTGATTTCACAGCCCTCGCTGCACTACTACCAGCTAACACAGATCCATCGGTTGTTCTGCATACCTGCAGAACTTTCACACGACACATACACATTTGTGATCCGTTCACATATCTACAAGAAAAAAATAGTTGCCATGACGTTTGCCCCAACCTTCGTATTTTGTAAGAATAATTAGTTTGCAGAATAGAGAGAAAAAGCCATGTGTATGGAACACAGCAGATTTTTTTACAATGTTTTCTTGTGAATTTTTACTCCGAGAGTAGTTACTGTCAAATTTTTGTAATGGGGCACTTGTGCATATTGATGTGAAACTATAAAGCTCTAGAAGCCCACTGTGATATGAAAAGTAGACCTTTGCAAATATGAGTTAATAAAACTACATGGTACGAAAATCTTGATCAACATGACAAAATTTCAGCCTTGTGGCTCATAAGATTTTGTAATGCTTTGTAATACCAATATCATTAAGGGCACCAGAGACAGGATGCAAAAATAGTTTAATTAATGGGAAAATTGCTGACGTTAGCATCCCTGCTGATTTACATCCTAGGCACAAAGAACTGTCATTCATAAGTAACTCTATCGTAGTAGGTGAAGAAGCTAGGCAGGGGTGGATAGTAACATAATGAAATGGCCGCGGGCTGTTCCAGGAAAGTTGCGGGGTTCTGCAAGCCTTTGTTGGTAATTACAGAGCAGTTTAACCGCGCATGCTAAGTGCATGTTTGAGGCATTTCATTTCACATCCTGCACGCCTAGATTGGGCTTAGGAGCTTCCCACCAGCCGACATGTGTCCTTATTGGACGTGATGGGCTTAGAGATGGCATTAGAACTGGAAAACTATCGCAATACAACCAGAGTTTCTGACTTTTGTCTTTTTATTTTCTCTACACGTACTATGTACATAGTATATGGAGTTGGTATTATAAACCACCCAAAAATTCTATATCGAGATTTCACTGGAAATATATGCTTTGGGTCCCCCTGAAACCAAAAAAAGCATTTCTGGAGAAAGGTCCGTGTGTGTGGTGTCTGTGATCAGCACATCTCAAAAACGAAAGTCCGTTAAGTACCAAACTTGGTATTTAAGTTCAGCATCTTCCAAGGATGCGACACGAAGATTTTCTAGAAAATCCCCCCACCCCCAATTACCCTTTACATTGAAAATGTTTCGAAAATATTGATTTTCTCAAAAATGGCTATAACGATTTTTATTCAAATGTCGTATATGAAAGATATTTACATGGCAAATAAAATATATGTCTTGAATTTTCTGGGAATAACCTTTGAAGCCTACTTTATTTTGGATGCATTTTACGGAATTTTGCATAACTGGCAAACCGTAGGAGATGCACAAAAACGTATCTAACAGAAAATGTAGAGCTTGTTAAAACACACAATTCATGTTATACATTTCTTTTTCGTGGAGTGTATCGTTTTTGAGATATTCTTTGTTGCTACTTTCAGCTTTAAAAAATGTATACTTTTCTCATACGGGAATTTGTCAACTCCTGCCCACACAAACAAAGGAACATCAATCACATAGCAACCTGCTTTTCTCTATCGATCTTGCCTATGGTACCCTTTATTTCCCTTCTACTTACAAGGAAGCAAGTAATAAGACTATTTCCACTAATTTTTACTCGATTACCATGAACTAAAAAGAAGCAAAAGCCTTTTGACAATAATTTGTTGCACAGATATAAGTAAAGTCATGTGAATGGGACGCAACAAATTTTTGTTAACCCGTCTTAATTTGTCTCAAGAAGTTGCAGTTCGAATTTTCTTTACAATCAATTTTGCATCAAATGGACATTACAGAAGAAGATTATATTACGTTATTTAAAAGATTTAGAAACTCCAGTTAATAGAAACGACTGTGGACCGAAAGACATGGCTCCGCGGTAACGCTGAGGCTCGCGAGGGACGGATCCGAGTTCGATTCCTGTCGGCTCAACCACTCTGACCATGGGTTCTTTTTCGTAGTTTCTTCGGGTCAGTAAGCGAATGCTGGATTAGGTTTTCAGTGCTAATTTACTGTCCCCAATATTTTCTTTCGTCTGTTTTATCGCGTATATTTTGTAGGATTGGAGGACGGCGGTTGTGCGTTGCGGAGGGACAGCAGCTTTTTACTTTGTACAGATTTTTGCCTACTTTTGAATGACCAGCTTGGTTCCCTTCCGAAAGTGGCTCGTTTCAATATGGACCCTCAGATTGAGGTCGTCTAAGGTAGGATCTCCGGCGTCAGGATTGGTGTAAATCTGGAATTATTTGAGACTCTGAGACTTGTATATTATCCTCCGGATTTTCCTTCCTCCTAGACGCCTCTATGGAAGCACAAATAGCGTACTATGGAATACGTGGCGTGCTGTGCTGCATAAAATGTAGAATATTAAAACTAATTTTACTTTGAAATCAATATATTGGGATTTTTATAACTACATTTATAAAACTAAACAGTAACAGTTATAAACAAAAATTATATTGAAATTAAAATACACTAAATATAGTAATGCAATCACTACCAAGAGATTTAATTTTTTTTACATCTACTCACATAACATTTTATAAACCAGGATTGTATAGGAAGTAATCTAAACTTATGTTTAGCAATGCAATCACTAAGGATTTTTATAATAATAATAATAGTAATAATAATAATAATTATTATTATTATTATTATTATTATTATTATTATTATTATTATTAAATCCTCTATAAAAGGCGGCAGATATTCTCTAATATACCTGTTTAAAGAGCCCAAAGTGAAAATGAATTGCTAGTCACCAGCTGTACCTATATAAAAATAGGTTAGTGGCGTCCAAAATTACTTTGGATAATCACACAAATTCATTTTCAATGTTTATAATATTTAAAGGTATAGGGAAATGTTTTACTCTCTGTACCAGGTATATAAGTAGATAAAGAAAGTATTGCGTTCCACCCCAAAATTCACATACTTGTCCGTGTATGCATGTTTTATGGCTCGGAACCAAAAAAACAGAATTAAATAAAATAAAAAGCCTTTTTAGAAAATTGTCTACGTAGAACTATGAACAACATAACTCAAAAACAAAAAGCTGCATCATTAATATCTTTCAAAGATTAGATACGAAATCTTTCCAAGCAAATTCTACACCCCAAACTACCCTTTATATGGAACATTGTTCGAATTTCTTTACCTAAACAAATGCTCTAACGATTTTGATTAAAATGACGTGTATTAAATTTATTTACATTACAAATAAACTGTAATGGCATTTTCTACAAATAAGTTGTAGAGTTGACTTCACTCAAAAGAAAATTTACATAACCTTGCACAACAACCTTACACGATAGACAAAAACGTACTGCAAAAAAAAAAAATTATCTTTAAAATACAGAATTTAGTTCAAATAACTTTTTGTGGCATTTGCAATTTCCAAAATGTCCGTTATTAATCGTTCAAAATATTCAATATTTGTTCATCCTTTTAAAGTCTACTTTCATTTGTTTCTCGTGATTATATTGAAACAGTATGACAATTAAGGTTAGCATATTGCGTACATTCTAAAACATATTTTATCTATCTCTATTCCTGTTATATAAATAAACATATAGCTGTAATACAACTGAATCTGTCAAGGTTTATCTCTCTTAAAATAACAGTGAAGTAAACTTTAGTAAGAATTATTTGTAATAAAACATATAGCTACGATTTCTTCATACGTAACGCATTCTTTAAGAAGCGAATACATATATGTAGCACATGGATTAATTGTAATTGCCAGAGAAAATTAAAAATAATGAAAATGGGGCCACATAAGTGGTGTTTTTGGGACAGATGATCGTTTTTATAATCAATAGAAATTTTCTAACTTTGAGGTAGATTAATAAAGCCTATCGCGCCAATATTACATTTACTTACTTCAATACCAATTATACCGAAACTATTTAAAATATTATCATATAATAACTATTACAGTACAAGTTCAATAAATTACCTTTATACAACAATGTTGTGGATTACGCAAAATAGAGCTTTTTCAACAGACATTAATTTATTGTATTAACCTAAGTAAATTCACAACAAATTAGGTTTTTGCTTTATCTTAAACTTTTGTTAATTACCGTTATTGTCTTCTAGGGAACGCTTACTTATATCGGAAAATTCTTAAGCTGTTCAAAGTAAAAACTGAAAAACACATATATTGTATAATTGCAAGGTAAGAAACCTTGTGGAAGCAGTGGAAAGCATTTGAGGAGCAGATGTGTTTAAAATATTAGCTGAAGCTTAACTAAGTCTCATATTCAAAGAAGAGTTTTAGTATTTATATTATTTTTCTTTGAAGTGCTGCAGAAATCACAGTATAAAATACACAAATTAACCTTCTAAATATATATACATATACATACTGTATTTTATGACAAATTATATATGAAATAATTGTGAAATTTAAAATTTATTAGAATGTATTTTAGCTTTTTAGCTTCCTCCAAATTCGTCTATTGATACGAACAGAAACATTTTTAACGAATGTATTTTGTTTAAGAAATCTTAAATTGATTTGGATAAAATGTGAATATCATATTTATTTGGAATGGGGAAATTAACAGTTCTTTTACTTGTATATAGTTTGCTTCCTGTATAGAGGTGGAAGTGGAAGTAAAAATACCCGAAGAAGTTATGAGCTCCGGGATGTGCAGGCATGAGTTACAGGTCCCTTTTCTTCTCTTGGGATGGAAAGAATTCTAACCTCTGCTGCCATATCTGACACATATGCACAACAAGAAAAATAACAGACAGGACCGAGTTATAAAATATTAATACCTTCACATTAACCCCGCTGCCTGCTCTGAGTATTTCTAACAACAAACGCATTCCGTTTTGCTTTTGTCTGGCGTATACAACCTTTATAGCCTACGGAGGAGCAACCGGCTTTTGTTTTGTAATGCAATAAACATACTGGTTCACTCGCTGCTTTCAATGTTGATGTTTCGTTTAGCTAATGGACCTGACGTACGCATTATGAGGATTGGAAGGCTTTCCCATTATAATTACTGGTTTAGGACATTGCAGATATCTTCAGCGGGGCATAACTTCCGGCGTGGTTAAACGCTTCGCAGACATGCAACTCCCTCGTGTGTTTTTTTGTTCTATCTCTTGTTATTTAAGCACTTTTTTATTACCCTTGACAGTATAATGAGTTAAGAGTACCGAGCCTACTCGAGTTTTCCAATTCCCTGCACAGAAAGGAGGAGTAGTGCATATAACATGTTGCAAACTAACTTTTCTTTTGGTAGACAATTGCAGAACATGCAAGAATATTGAAGTTAAAAAAACTATGGAATAACTGTCTTTTTACACATAGCAATGTGGAGGACAGGAGTTGGATAGGTAGAGTCAGACTGAAAAATGCAATGCCATAGTCGGGATTTGAACCACGGATCTCCCGATTTCTAGCCAGTTGCTCTGCCACTGAGCTACCATGGCAACATGCTGGCATAGCATTGAATTTCTCAACTGACTCGCATGTTTCCCGGTAAACCACAAGATGATCTCAAATTATTTTTGAGATGATAACCTCAATGGCGACTTACAATGCTGTAAGTACTTTAGACCCAGGATTCATAGTATAGCCAACTATTGTGTTCAATTGGTATGGAATAACTGTTTTTTTTATACATAGCCGTGTGAAGGACAGGAGTTGGGTTGGTAAAAAAGAAATTCCATATAAAGATTCGACACATTTTGGGCTCCCGGAATCAATATGTATATATGTATGTATGTATGTATGTATGTATGTATATATACGTATATATATGTATATATATGTGTGTGTATATGTGTATATATGTTGTTTTTTATCGCCCTCCGTGGTGTAATGGTTACCTGCTAACTTCATATACCCAAGGTCACGGGTACAAACCCGGCGGAGGACGAGGGATTTTTTCTGGTGTAAAAATCCTTAGCATGGCCTCCTTCAGAAGGGAAGTAAAGCCGTTGGTCCCGTGTCGTAGATTTGCGGCACGTAAAAGAACCTCAAGCCTGATAGAAATGCCTCTGAGCAAAATTAAGCGGTCTTTCACGCCCAATTTAGAATGGGACGCTGAGGACCACAGTAGTTAAGGAGCGTCCATAAATACCACGCTATTATATATTGTTTTACCAACTTTGGTAAAACATCAAACTTAGTATTTAACTTTAATATCTTCCGAGAATGCGAGACGAAGGTTTTGAGAAAAATCCCCATCGCCAAATATGCTGAGGGGAACACAGGAACTCAGGTGTTCAGACTACCCATATTGTAGCATATGGGGGTTAGTGTAAATATATTTATTGTTAGGGGGTTAACAAATAAACGTTGAAGTAGTCGTTAATGGCAGTTGATAGAAAAGTTCGTTACTAACTTTTTAGGCAGTTAGGTTAATTAAAACAAAACGTTATTTGGAACGTCCTATCAATAGTTTAGCTCTTGCAGCGCCGCAGGTGGAACCACGGCGATAGAAGGAAGCTAGCCACAATCAGTGTAGGCGCCATCCAGACACACCTCCACCTCCTCCAAGAGTGGTGCGAGCGTTGGCGGTTGTCTATAACCCAGAGAAAAGCCACGCTATCCTCTTCACCAAGCGCCGCTTTTCCACAAATTTCCCTTCATTCACGTATCTCAGACGAAGGATAGAATGGACAAACACTATCACCTACTTGACAAGGGCGTCATTTTAGGAAGCACATCAGGGAACTGAGGTGTCGGGGCTATGGGCTGCGGCCTCCTTGTACCCGATGCTGAAGTCCACGATGCCGGTTCCCCTTTAATTGCGCCTTTTGAGGGCTCTCATAGTTAATCTACTTCTGCGAGATCTGGGGTCGAGACTCCTGCACATAGCCTCTGGTCTACCATACTTGGAGGACGAGATTAGGTGTCGGACATCAAAACTCAACGAAGGGTTACCATTCCATCGGAGAGCCCTCGGTTAGGTCTCTTGGGGATTATAATCCCAGATACCACCGCTTTAGGCGATACCGGCTTGCCCGCATGGCTTACGGGCATTCCCGGTAACGAAGGAGCGGCTCCAACAGCTGCTACGGCTAAGCTTCTTACAATCTTTCAAGAGTTGCTTGGACATCAAAATTAACAACCCCAAAATAACAATTTTTGCAGAAAGTTTTCACCAGTAGTGCACAAGACTGGCAACCGTTGAGGAGCAAAACTTGCCTCCTCCTGTCACTCCCCAACCTCATTCTCACCCGCCATCCTGTAAACCTCACAATCCCGTCAGAACGTGGTTATGTTCTCTTAAAGAATAGGAACACGTCTAACCCACCATCAGGCTGCCCTCAGCCTGCCATCTGCTCGTTGCGTTGCAGTGTACGCTTGGGAAACTAGTTAGTAGACTTTGGGGAGTCTCCGCACCGTGAAGGTCAGGATGGACGCCAGGACCAACATGGTCAACAGCCACCTATGTAGATTATTGGTATAGGCAATACATTGGGTTCTTGCTTTAATTTATGATGTTATAGCTGTCTTCCCTTCTACTATTAACTATTCCTGGCCAGCAGTGAAATCTCGGCATCTCCCATTCGCTAAACACGTCACCCGCCATTACGCTGATGTTGCTTTCGTAGAGAATTCTGTTCAGTTATTTGTACTTTTTCTATACGCACTATGTACATAGTGTATAGAGAAGGTATTGCACTCCACCAAAATATTCGATACCGAGATTTCACAGGAAATATATGTTTTAGGGTCCCCTGTATCAAAAAAAATATTTTCAGAAAAAGGTCCGTGTGTGTGTCAGTTTGTCCGTGTGTCTCTGAACACGATATATCAAAAACGAAAAGTCGATAAAATACCAAACTTGGTATTTAAGTTTAGTATCTTCCAGGGATGCGACACGAAGATTTTGATAAAAATCCCCCCACCCCAAACTACCCTTTACATGGAACTTTTTTCGAAAATTTTGATTTTCTAAAAAATGACTCAACGATTTTGATTAAAATATCGTATATTGAATCTATTTATCTGACAAATAAAATGCATACTTTGAATTTTCTGGGAATAGTCTCTAAAGACTACTTTATTGTGGGTCAATTTTACAGAATTTTGCATAGCTGCTAAACCGTAAGAGATGAACAAAAACTTACCAATCAACAAATGTAGAGCACTTTAAAACACACAATTTATGTTATATATACATTTTTTTCGTGGAGTTGATTGTTTTTTAAATACTCCTTGGTTTTTGTTTCAGCTATAAAAAACTTACTTTTCTCATACAGGAACTTGTCAACTCCTTTCCATACAAACAAAGGAACATCAGCAAGCGACATAGCAACCAGCTTTTGGCTATCCTTTTAACCTATGGTACTCCCTTAGTTCGCTTCTACTTACAAGGAAGCAAGTAATAAGACAATTTCTTCTATTTTTTTCTGATTAGCATGAAGTAAACAGAAGTATAAGCTTTTTAAGAATAATTTGTTGCAGAGATGTAGAGAAAGTCATGTGAATGGTACACATCAGATTTTTTGTGGTTGTTGTATAGAGTCCTCACCGGTGATATCAACCACACCGAGGAAAAGTGCCCTGGACAACCTAATGAGTCAATCAGCTAAACTAGCTGATACGAGTTGCTTGAACCAAAATGAAAGATAAGTAAAAAAATCTGATGTACTCCGTTCTCATGACTTCCTCTAGATGTTCCGCAAACAAACATTTTACTGAAAAGACTAGTGTTTTAACTACATCGTGATCATCAGATAAACATAAGCAGAATTAGTCTTATTACTTGTTTCCTTGTAAGTGGAAGGGAAATAAGAGAATACACAGGGTAAAGCGATAGTGAAGTCCTTTAAAAGTCGGTCGCTATGTGAAACAGTTGAAATTCCATTCTCTTTTCTTGCCAGGAGTAAACGAACGAGAAATAAGATGAAAGATGTTTCCCGTTCGAGAAAAGTTTAAGTGCCTTAAAATTTATGCAAATAATCCGGAATATCTCGAAAACTGTTAACTCAATGTGTATAATAAGATGTACATTTTTTGTCTCTTATGATTTGCAGGCTATAGAAAAGTCATCCAGGATGGTCTTCTGAGGCTATTCCCAAAAAATTCAAGATACACATTTCATTTGTCATAAATTTAGCTTAAACATACAATATTTTAATCTAAATCGTTGGAGCAATTTTGAGAAAACCAAAATTAACGAAAATGTTTCCATGTAAGAGGTAGTTTGAGGTGGAGGAATTTTCTTGAAAATCTTCGTGTCCCATCTTTGGAAGATACTAAAGCTAAATACCAAGTTTGGTTTATGAGTTATGCTATCAGCAGACACATACACACACACACACACACACACACTCAAACACGCAAACATTTTATAAAAATGCTTTTTTTTAACTCAGAGGACCCCAAAACATATATTTTCGGTGAAATCTCGACATTGAACTTGGATGGAATACAACATTTCCTCTATCCACTACATACATTGTACATACGGGGCTAGAGAAAGTAATGAGTCTTACTAAACCCGGACTCAGAATGTTCTCTTACTATCCACGAAAAAAAAAAAAAGTTTAACAAAAGTCACACAACTTTGCTGGCATTTTGTCAAAATGCACAGACCTAGATTCGTATCACTGCAAAACCACACGCATAGTGATAGTGAAAAATTTTCCTCAATATACGCCAGAATGTAATAAAATAAAAATCTGATGTGTTACTCACATGACAAAAGATCATTCTTCTTTCTGCATCTTGCTAATTGAGGTACTCATTAGCACAGTGTTCTTATTACTTAGTTCCTTATAAGTAGGAAAAAATAAGGGAATACACTAGGGTAAAGCCATGGTCATTATCGTTATGCGATTGTCATTACAGATCCTTTCTTTTCTTGGCCAGGAGTAGAACAAAAGAAAACCTCACACTCCCGTCTGAGAAAAGTGTAAGTACTTCACAACTGAAACTAGAAACACTGAATACCTCGGTAACTGTAAGCTCTACGAGAAAAATGTATATGACATAACTTGTGTATTTTAGCAAGACCTACATTTTTTGTATGATAAGATTTTGTCCATCTCTTACGGTTTACTAGTTATGCCAAATTAAGCAAAATTCATCCAGAATAAACAGGTCTTTAGAACCTATTCTCAGAAAATTCAAGAAATACATATTATTTGTCAGCTAAATATCTTTAATATACGATATTTTAATCAAAATCGTTAAGAGCCATTTTTAATAAAATCAAAATGTTCGAAAAACGTTCCATGTAAACGGTAGTTTTGGGGGAGGCGATTTTTCTCAAAATCTTAGGGTCGCATCCCTGGAATATATTAAACTTAAATACCAAGTTTGGTGCTTTACCGACTTTTCGTTTTTGAGTTATCGTGTTCACAGACACACGGACACACAGACACACTGACACACGGATCTTTTTGTGGATATACTTTTTTTTTTTTGGATACAGGAGACCCTAAAACATATATTTCCGGTGAAATCTCGGTATCGAATTTTTGGGTGGAATATAGTACTTCTCTATCCCTATGTACATTGTACATACGGGGCTAGAGCAGGTTAAAATTGAATAGCCTGTTATTTAAGAACGCTCTTTAACTACTGTGGTTCTCAGCACCCCATTCTAAATTGGGCGTGAAAACCGCTTAATTTTGCTCACAGACTTCTCAATAAGGCTTGAAGTTCTTTTACGTGCCGTAAATCTATAGCACGGGACCAACGGCTTTATTTCCCTTCCTAAGGAAGCCATGCTAAGGATTTTTACACCCGAAAAAATCCATCGTCCTCCGCCGGGTTTGAACCCGCGACCTTGAGTATATGAAGTTAGCGTGGTACCATTACACCATGGAGGCGACACACCAAAATGTACAAACATACATGCTTATTTTATTTTATTGAAAATTCAAACAGAATTTACTTTTTTGTTCTTCCAACATTAAATAAAAACATCTGTTGTTTTAATCAAAATATTACGCCTACCCTTAAGGAACACTTCAGTATTTTGAATTAAATCCGCCAGAATTATAAATGCTTGGGGAAACACATTGAGTTATCATACCTATTTGAGATTACTGTTTGGAGTTCATTTGTCAATAGCTCTGGAACATCCAGTCTGTTATTCTTCTGGTTTTCGATAATCCTAACCCCCAGAAGCCAGGATTTTATTAGCTGATTACTACTATCCCGTTCTTGTAGCTATCTTACTAAAAACCAGATTTTCCGATAAAGTATGTGATTTTAACAATATCGGTTGGCCTCGGGCAAATACGTAATTTGAAACACAGCACTGAAGTCAACTTGATAATGTTTTGTTGTTCTTACTAATCTCTGATTTAAAGGCATTAAACACGTAAAAGTACCACTTTTAGGAAACGATGTATGTAGACGAATTATACTGGGTAGAACATGTATTATTCAATTAGTTTTAAGCACATTGAAATGCCAATAGAGTGTCTGTCTGTTTTTACTTTCTCTACACATACTATGTATATAGTGTATAGAGAAGGTATTGTAATGCACCCAAAATTCGGTACCGAGATTTCACTGGAAATATATGTTTTAGGGTCCCCTGTAACCAAAAAGCATTTTCAGAAAAAGGGCCGTGTATCTATGAACACGATAACACAAAAACGATACGTCGGTAAAATACCAAACTTGGCATATAAGTTTAGTACTTTTCAAGGATATGACACGAAGATTTTCAAGAAAATTCCCCCACCCCTAACTACATGGAACTTATTTCAAAAATGTTTATTTTCTCAAAAATGGCTATAATGATTTTTATTAAAATATCGTATATTAAAGGTGTTTACCTGACAAATATGTATAATTTGAATTTTCTGGGATTAGCTTCTGAAGACTATTTTATTATGGATGCATTTTACGGAATTTTGCATAATTGCTAAACCGTAAGAGATGGACAAAAACTTACCACACAAACATGTAGAACCCGTTAAAACACACAATGTATGTTACATACATCTTTTTCATGGAGTTGATGGTTTTAGAGATATTCCTTGTTATTGGTTTCAGCTTTGAAAAAGTTATAACTTTCTCACAGGAATGTGTCAACTCTTGTCCATACAAACAAAAGAACTTCAGTCACATAGCAACCAGTTTTTGACTATCACTTTAATCTATGGTACTCCCTTATTTCGCTTCTACTTACAAGGAAGCAAGTAATACGACTACTTCTGCTAATTTTTTCTCGATTAGCATGAAGTAAATAGAAACATAAGCTTTTTTTGCAGAGATGTAGAGAAAGTCATGTGAATGGAACACATCCTATGTTTTTCTCCAATTAATACTATACATACGCATAAAGTCGTATACACACAAGCACCTAAACACACATATTTAGAGAAAGTATCTTTTGTATATTTTCATCAAGTACAATAAGGAAAACTCCATTAATAATACAAAGGTATTCAGTTTTTCATAAAGGTTGTTTTTAGATCAGGAATACTTTAACTTATAACTAACATAACTCCATGGCACGACAGCTCACGGGGAACCTTGGCCTACCGCCCGGCCGCTACGTCCCCCATCTCGGTCCACTACAGACGTCATGGATGGGGTGCAGTATTGGAGGGTGAGACGTGGTCAGCGCCTCGAGCCCCTCCCGGCCGGTTAATGCGGTCCTCACGACCTGGAGCCGCTACTTCTCCATCAAGTAGCTCCTCAATTGGCCCCCCAGGGACCTCACGAGGCTGAGTGCACCCCGGTCCAGGTCTCCCAGCGGGGGAAAAATCCCCACGCCGGTACTGGGGATCGAACCCAGGTCTCCCGCTTGGTAGGCAGCTGCGCTACCACCGCGCTAAGGAGACGACCATACTTTAGCTTACAGGACTGTTATTGCCGCCACACGCATTATGTAAACTTTAGAGTCTCAAAACCACTAGTTATCTCCTCGCACCTAAGACTGCCTATCAAGTAAGTGGACAAGGTATTGCATTCCATACCAAGATTTCAGCAGAAATACTGCAGGTTTTGAGATCTCGTGAATCCAAGAAAATGATATTTTTTTAGAAAAACATATGTGTGTGTACGTGTGTGTTTCTGTGAACAACATAAGTCAAAAACGAAAACTTGGTTAAGCACCAAACTGGTATTTGGAGTAAGTGAGATTTACTTCTCCGGTATAGAAAAGAGACCGGAACAATTACTCTCATATTGTCTCTCTTTACGGTGACAGCTGTATTTGCAAAGAACGTAACATTTCATGGACAATAGTGAGTAGGGGGAGGGGTGCGTGGTTTCTAGGAATTTAGACAGAGTAGGTAGAGTGTCCCAAAGACAAGGATAGAACCAAATCGGACAAGTTACATCTCGTAAAGTTTAGTTTAATATCTTCCCAGGATGTGACACGAATATTTTCAGGAAAATTTCCTCAATCCAAACGACACTTCACATGGAAGATTTTTCTAAATTGTTACTCTCTCAAAAAGGCACTAACGAGTTTGACTAAACTTTCATATACTAAAAATATTTACACGCAAAAGAAAATGATTCTAGGTTCGGCTGATAAGTCCTAGGCCTCACACAGATATGGCACCACTAGGCCAGTTAGACGGTAGCATCGCAAAGTCTAACTCTAGACTATCTTGTATCCATAGTTACAGGTCTATAGCTTGTTTAGTTTTCGAATGACAGCATTTTAAACAAGACAAATGTAGTTTTCACAAAAATGGAGGATTTGGGAAAACGAGCAGTGATTAAATACTTCTATTTGAAAGGCTTAACGCCTAAAGAACTCAAGGAGGAAATGGACAGTACATTGAAAGACTCTGCTCCTTCATATTCAATGTTTAAAAGGTGGGTTGCAGAGTTTAAAATGGGATGTACGAGCACTAGTGATGAGCCTCGCTCTGGACGCCCTGCAGAAGTGATAACTCCAGAGGCCATTGAAAAAATGCATTGTTTAGTACTGGAGGCTGTAGTATTAAAGAGGCTGTAAACGTATCAAAAGAACGTGGAGGTAATATTTTAAGTAATATTTTTGGCTTTTACAAGGTCTGTCCAAGATGGGTGCCGCGTTTGTTGATACCTGATCAAAAGTTGCAAAGAAAAACTGTTAAGAATGTGGAGCTCTACCGTAAAAATGCCAGTGAATTTTTCAGACGGCTAATTACTATGGATGAAACTTGGATACATCACTACACTCCAAAAAGTAAATCACAGTCACAACAGTGGACTGTGCAAAGTCAATTTTGTCAGCTAACATGGTTATGGCGAATGTTTTCTTGGGTGCACAGGGAATTAATTATTTTTTAAAAAAAAAGAATCACCACATTGCTCCGAAACATCGTTCAGTCATTGCAATGGGAAAAAGTTTCGAATTAAAGTTCGAATTGCTTGAACATCCACCTTATTCGCCATGTATAGCACCCAGTGACTACCACCTGTTTTCAAACCTCAAAACATTTCTTGGAGGACGAACATTTCGCAGCAATGAGGAGGTCATTGATGCGGTAAAAAGCTATTTTGAGGGCCTCAATAAATCGCACTACAGAGATGGTTTATTAAATTTGAACACCGATATGACAAATTTATTAGCCTTTCTGGAGATTATGTTAAGAAATAAAGAAAAAAAAGAAGTTTAAATTCATTGAGAGGCCTGGGACTTATCAGCCGACCCTCGTACGTTGAATTTTCGCGAATAGGCTCTAAAGCTATCTTCATTCTGGGGACTTTTGCTTAACTGGAACCTCTTAAATCTTTTTAATGGCTTCAATTCTACAATACTTATACTTTTCTCAAATGGAAATTCTTTATTCCAATTTATTTTATTTTGCTTCTGGCCATGGAAAGAGAATCTAATATCAATGCCAATGGACAGTGGCAGCTTTTAAAGAATTGACAATAGCTTTAGCCTAGTGCATTCCCTTTGTTCGCTTCTACATAAAAGGAAATAAGCATTAGAACCATTTATACTAATGCTAATCTCGATTAGTATGTGTTAAACAGAAGAATAATGTTTGGTAAGAATACTTTGTTTGATCTATGCTGTCCACACACACTTGCATACACATGTTGATATTTTTCTAAAAATGCCTTTTTTGGATTAATGGGTCCACAAAATATATTTCCTGTGAGCTCTCGATATCGTATATACATAGTACGTGTAGAGAAAGTAAAAGAAATGCGAGGGGTTATTGACAGGAGAAAAACAAAACACTTATGCTATGCAGTGATGATTGCCGTAAGCAATAGTCACCTAGAAATGAAAGGCATGCTTCAATGAACCTTATGAGCGCAGCGATAATGCATCATAGAGCTCTCTGTGTTTTATTTCACAGTATTGAAAGGATCGAAGTCTTAAGAGGGATCTTCTAATATATTACTCTGCTGAAAACCCGGGAAACGATTTTCCCAAAGCACCCCACATTCCTCTAAAAATGATGGTACAAAACTACCTCATCACTCCTAAAATAATCTGATGTGCTATATTCACATTTATAAACCCTTCTTGCAAACCTTACTCCTTTCTCTACCAAGTACTATGTGTGTACACGTAGATAGAGAAGGTATTGTTTTCCACCCAAAAACCGATACCGATATTTCACCGGAAACACTTGTTTTGAGGACTTCTGAATCTAAAAGGCGTTTCAAGAAGTCATGTTAGCAGCCAAATGTTTTAATACTGCTGCTGTTGCTAATAATAATAATAATAATAATAATAATAATAATAATAATAATAATAATAATGCACTATACGCCTTTTGATTTTATTACAAAGCGTCGTGAAATAAATTGACTAGTAGTGTATCCTAAATTAATACACACACACACATAGGTATTATGTAAAATAAGAACTGAAGCTTTCCTGGCGACGTGTTAATTCAAACTCTTCTCGGGCTTCTAGCCAGGTAAAAACTTGGCTTGACACCAACGTTTCGAAGAAGTGCATCTGCAGTTCACCCTGAAGACGAGGAAGATGCACTTCATCGAAACGTTGGTGTCAAGCCAAGTTTTTACCTGGCTAGAAGCCCGAGAAGAGTTTGAATTAGGTATTATGTAGTTTAACGCCCTTTAACCTGATTGGTCATATCGGACGGTGAATGAAATCGGTAAAATGATGCTTAATGATCTCAGGATCCATGGAGCTCAAACTTATTCGAAATTCATTTTCTCAGGATAAGGGAAAACCCCGAAAAAGCCTTATCCTTTACACACTGCCCAGGCGGGAAATGAATATTTTACTAGTATAAAAATAATAACACGAGAGACAACGAGTTTACCTAAAATTAATTTGAATTTTATTTATGGACGCTGTTTAACTGCTGTAGTTCCATTCTATGTCGGGATTGAAAGACCTCTTAATTTTGTCCTTTAGGCTTCTTTTACGTGGCGCAATCTACGACACGGACCACCGGCTGTACTTCCTTGCAAAGGAAGCCATGCTAAGGAGTTTTACCTCTAAATAATTAGTGTCCTCTGCCGGATTTGAACCCGCGACCTTGGAAACTAGAGGCTAACAAGTTACCCTTAGACCACGGCGGACGACGGAGTTTGCCTAATAAAACTCATAACACAGAATGTGATTTATTAAGGATTATTAGGTTCCTACATCGTATTCACCCTCAAATTGTCGTACGTTTCATTGGAATCGTACAGGTTGGCGACACTGAGTGAGTCATAAGAAGCCATAGAGGTGAAAGGAAAAGAACCTACAGAACCCCTAAATGCCATTTCTGTTGTAGGGGCTCTGTTATGTATATATATAGCATATTTCTCCCATGATAGGCGTATATAAAAAAATATGATGTGTTCCATTCACATGACTATCTCTACATCTCTGAAATAAATTATTGTAAAAAAGCTTATACTTCATGCTAATCGAGAAAAAATTAGCAGAAATAGTATCTATTACTTGCTTCCTTGTAAACAGAAGCGAAATAAGGGAGTACCATTGGTTAAAGTGATAGTCAAAAGCTGGTTGCTATGTGACTGAAGCTTCTTTGTTTGTATGGACAGGAGTTGATAAATTCCTGTATGAGAAAGTATAAGAGTTTTTCATAGCTGAAAACAAAAATAAGGGATATCTTAAAAATGATCAACTCCACGAAAAAAATGCATATAACATGAAGTGTGTGTATTAATGTGCTCTACATTTTCTTTGGTAAGTTTTTTTCCATGTCTTACGGTTTAGCAGTTATGCAAAAATCCGTAACATTTATCCAGAATAAAGTAGTCTTCAGAGGCTATTCCTAGAAAACTCAAGATGTACATTTTATTTGTCATGTAAATACCTTCAGTTTACGAGAAATTAATCAAAATCGTTAGAGCCATTTTTGAGAAAATCAAAAGTTTAGAAGTTTTTTCCATGTAGAGGATAGTTTGGGGTGGGGGGATTTTCTTAAAGTCTTCGTGTCGCATCCTTGGAAGATACCAAATCTAAATACCAAGTTTGGTTTTTAACGGTCTTTTCATTTTTTAAGACACACACACGGACATTTTTCTAAAAATGCTTTTTTTGGGTTCAGGGGTCTCAAAGCATATTTCCGGTGAAATATCGGTATGGATTTTTGGGTGCAATACAATACCTTCTCTATACACTATGTATATAGTGCATATAAACAAAACGAAATATCTGGAATCATCAGGTAGATAAACATTGGAGTGCTAAACAAAATTAAACTATTATTACTGGTTGATAACATAAAAGAGTGAATATAAATTACTTTAATTGTAGCTAAAAAGTTGCTATAAGAACAACAGCAGGGGGTGACTTTGGAACCTGCGAAGGGTTCATCTACATATTACATTTCTGAGCATATGTCATTGTTGGGTACATCTGTTTTTCCGTAATAAGATATTTTCATGATTTCAAATGTTGCACCAAAATAAAGCATTTAGTTATACAAACTTCGGAATGAGAAAATAATAAACAAAAGGTAATCCCAATATGATTTTAATAAATGAACTCCCTCGCCTCAAAATAAAGTCTATAGGGATCCGTGGAATAAAATCTGTTGATGCAAATGGCCAAGGGAATATATATTATGATTGTTGATATTACTCGTATCTCTGGAAGGAAGTACAGGTACACAAACCTGTACTAATGTACAATATTATATGCTCCCCAAATTTCGGCATGTATTGCTTGTATAATCACTCCGAGGTTTAAAACAACATCCGTTGGCACACAAACATCGCAGTAGTGGTATACACAAAGGCTTTGAATGTGGGATGCTCGCTTCATATCCCTCCGGATACGTGATGAGTTGTGTTCGCCTTGTTGTAGATCCGCATTTTCGTGAAGCTGCCTGCCTCCAATCGGCTTTCAGTGCGCCTTCCTTTTGACAAGTTTAACCGTTAAACGCCACACCTACTCTCTGAGGTATTATGTGTGATCTGTCTGTGTACATATCTGGTGCACGAGGCGTATCATCTGGATATTATTTTTAACATTAATAATCATTATAGCATATGATCAACTAACTGTGCGTATGTGTTTGACTCTCACGGACTACCCAGATAGATATACCACATAGATATTACTTCTCTTCCCTTAACTAAGGTAGAGGAATAACTAAAAGACCACCAAAATTCCGTATCAGTATTTTATCATTTTAAGGATAAATAAATAAACCATTATCATGCACTTAAACAGATTATTTTAACGATTTCAAATGCACACATTTTCCATTTACAATGTCGCTTATTTCAAACCTAACGGGCAGCGCAAGACAAATTTACTGGGAAGATATAAGCGCACTTTCGCACAATTCGAAAACTCGCATGAGGTAGATGGCGAAAATAAGGTCCACCGTCTCGTACAAATGACGCGCCAATAGAAAACGTTTATCTCATTGTTTATCAGAAGTATATGTTTAAAATTATGTTCATATTTCTGCATGTGTATATAACCGCCTGGAGAATTACGAAATATTTTCAGCAATTCTATCTTTAATTTTACTAAATACTTTCATAATTTCAATCTAGAGTTGGTACTTTCTCAATACGTAAGTACCGTGCATATATTAGGTAGGATAGAAATTGTAATCCACCCAAAAATTCTATGTCGATATTTCACCGAAAATATGCTAGAAAAAAGTTCGAGCGCGCGCGTATCTGTGGACAGCATAGCTCAAAAACGAATAAACCGTTGAATACCAAACTTGATGCTTAAGTTCAGCATCTTTCAAGGATGCCATCGGAAAATTTTCCAAAAAAAACACATTAAACTGCCCTTTAAATACAAATGTTTTAAAATTGTATTTTTCTCAAAAATGGCTCTTTATGGTTTTGAATAAAGTACAACATATTAAATATATTTAATGTTAAATAAAATGTATATCTTGAATTTTCTTAGAACAGCCTCTGAAGATCTCTTTATTCTGGGTGAATTTTGTTGAACGTTGTATAACTGGTAAACCGTAAGGTACAAACAAAGACTTACCACACAAAAATGTAAAGCTCGTTAAAACACACAATTCATGACATAATTTGTTTTTCTTTTTCTAGAGGTAACAGTTTTCTAAGATAGTAGTTATTTGTTTCAATTTTAAGCTACCCTACGTTTTTCTGAAATTGGTCGTCATTTTTCGTTTCACCTCTCTTTTGTTATACTTCTGGTCGTGCAAAACAAACTAACGTCATTGTTTCACAGAGCGACTGACTTTTTAAAATATTTGACTATTGAGTTAGCCTGTATTGTTTATTTTTCTTCTATTTAGATGGACCTAATCAGTTCTTTTGCTAATGTTTATTTCAATTACTACATTTTAGATAAAGGAATAATCTTTTATGTGAATCCAACACACATCTTATAATGTGTGTTGATTAGATACATTTTAGGTTTTAAATTACCCCTTAAAAACAACGTACCCGTTGTAAGAATGTGTGCTGCACCGTTATAAGCAAGGAATTTATTGTAAACTGTGTGTTATAAACAAGACGCTAGTATGACACAGGTATGGTTGCGAGGGGATTGTTTTTCTGTCTATGAGGGAGCGGCCGGCTCTCTCCAGTAAACGCGTCCCGTACACCTACAACGCCAATAGATTTGAAATAGACTACACTGGATAACGTAGTATCCATACAAGCGTTACTCTTCTATAGATTTTTACTTGTTCTTCCACGTACAATATACGTAATATGTAGAGAATCTATTGGATTTCACCCAATACTCGATATTGAGATTTCATTGGAAATAATATATTTTGAGGTCCCTGAAATAAAAACAATTATAAAAATACCCATAAGTGTGTGTCTGCAAAAAGAATAACTCAAGAAAGGTAGACATCTTCAAAACACATCATGTATGTACATTTCCGAAATATTTATTCTTATTGACTTCAATACAATTTTTTGAAAATGAATAATCTTATCCTGTTTCTTTCTGCTGGTCAAGAAAATAGAACCTATTTTAAATACCATCGCATAGCCACCAGCTTTTACAACATTTAACTAATACTTTAGTCTAAAATACTCCTATTTTCCGTCTAATTACAGGGAGTAATAATAAGACAATATTCTGCTGATGTTTATATCGATTAGCATGAACTAGATAAAAGAATAAGCTTTAGTAGGGATAAATTGTTACAGAACAGGTAGAGAGATTCATGTAAATGGAACACATACGATTTTAGCCTAAAAATTATTTCACAATCACTAAAATGTGCTCAAAAGCTATATACCACTTTCGGAAACAAATTCAAGTGTATATATTAAGTTTACAGAAATATAAATCAACATAATGATTTCATACAGGAGTAAATTTTTCTTGTGAAAACTTATGTTTATGTCTTGGTTTTTTAATGAAATAAAGTTATAGTTTTCTGTTTACGTTCTGTTTTTAGTCTTCATTTCTGTGTCCATAAGACGAGGATATAATACATCTTGCTTTATCGTTACACACTCGTCTACGTTACACCGAAATGGTTAATTTTACATCATTTATCATAGTTATCAGCCTATGTAGTAGATACACATGTCTTTAATTATTCACAATTATGGTATGCGATGCATTGCTCTGTCAACTTCGAAGAAATAAACGAATGTCTGCTTTATGTGATGCATAAAACATCAGGTAATAGCTCATTTTCTCGGTGGTTTATCTTCAAGAACTTACGAGTCTACGTTGGCTAAACAAATGAAAATGTATCTAGAAATACAACATATTATGAAGGTATGATATAAGTCGGCAGATTTCTGCTGTTCTTCTGAATCATTATTAAAGTGAAAATTTATATGACTAAAAATCTGATTCCATTCACATGACTTTCTCTATATCTCTGTAAATTATTTATGTTAATAAGCTTATCTTTTATTTATTTCATGCTAATCGAGAAAAATTAGCAGAAATGATCTTATTTCTTGCTTTATTGTAACTAGAAGCGAAATAAGGGAGTACCATAGGTTAAAGTGAAAGCCAAAAGCTGGTTGTTATTTGACTGATGTTCGTTTGTTTGTATTGACAGGAGTTGACAAAAAAGTATGTTTTTCAAAGCTGAAACTAAGAAAAAGGAATATCTCAAAAACGATCAACTTCACGAAAAAAATATATATGACATAAATTGTGTGTTTTAACATGCTCTACATTTTGATCAAGTTTTTGTCCATCTCTTACGGTTTAGTAGTTATGAAAAATTCATCCAGAATAAAGTAGTCTTCAGAGGATATTCCCAGAAAGTTCGGAATATACATTTTATTTGTCAGGTAAATAACTTTAATATACGATATTTTAATCAAAATGGTTAGAGCCATTTTTTAGAAAATCAAAATTTCTGAAAAAGTTCCATGTAAAGAGTAGTTTGGGGTGGGGGGATTTTTCTCAAAATCTTCCTGTCGCATCCCTGGAAGATACTAAACTTAAATACCAAGTTGGGTATTTTACCGACTTTTCGTTTTTGAGCTATTGTGTTCACAGACAAACGGACACACAGACACACACACGGACGTTTTTCTGAAATTTTTTTTTTGGATACAGGGGACTCTAAAACATATATTTCCAGTGAAATCTCGGTATCGAATTTTTTGGTGGAGTGCAATACATTCTCACACACTATGTACATAGTGAGTATAGCGAAAGTAAAAATTAGAAAATAAGCATACATTTCATGGCTTTAAAATCCATTAAAATAATTATAACCACCATAAGTGCGCTTGCGTGCATAAAATGTAACCCATTTTCTTACACAGAAATCATGTTTTTTCTCCGTAAAATTTCCATCTACAGGTAATCAAACCTTACTTCTACCATTACCAGTTCTCTATGTGACTGGCCTGCAAAACAAACAGGGATATAATAACTAGTGCACTGTGTCATAACCACTGTGAAATGTAAGGATGGGTCGCATATGAGTTCTTTGAAAGATTTTCACTACGATTTGAACAAAAGGAATTGCATTGTTCGGCATTCTAGACGAAGGCGTGAAGGATTATTTGCGTGTGCCGTTGTACCGGCCAAGAAGTGCGACACTTAATATATGAGAGCTGGTCATTTTGGGGCTTAACTACTGATGTTTTTCTCATTGAACTCTATGTTTCTTAATGTTGGTTCTTTCAGTAATTGTATAATTATATACACACACATACACACCAGACCCTGTGGGAGATAATGAATGATTTTTAGTCAAAGAAAAATTCCCTGTTCCAGCTGAGAATTGAACCGGCATCCTTTGAGTGAGAAATCCGAACGTCGACCGTTCGACCGTAGAGGTAGCCTATATTATGTTTGAGGAGCCTTTGAAGGGTGAAAGACGAGGTGAATACGCACACGTAGGAACATTTAGCGAGAAACTCTTCTAGTTATTCTGCCTATTTTGTTTGTTTTTTCTCGAAGAATGAGCTGGAAATACTACATTATACTGTTATTTGCATGTAAGTAGGAGTATAATTAAATCATCCTAAAAAGCCATGGAAAGAAATATTCACAACGATTTTCAAGAAAAATTAGGATTTATGAAATATCCTGAGCAATATTCTGGTAAACATAAAGTTTCATCCTGGTAATTATAAAAAAAAAAAAAAATAATAATAATAATAATAATAATTATTATTATTATTATTATTATTATTATTATTATTATTATTATTATTACAATTTGTCGAAATGTTATTGAGACTTATCATAAGTATGGCACATAACATAATAATAGCAAAATATGTATTTATATGTTCAATACTACACTCTATTTTCATCAAAGGAGTATGAAACTTAGTTACATTACTTTAAAAGTTTAAAATTATGATGAAAAAGTATGTAAAGGTAGAATATAATAATCATTAGTCACGATTTTCTTAGGAAACATAGCTATCCATTTTCTTTCTAGTGAGCATACATTTTCATTCCTTGCTAAAGCATAATGCAGGCTTGCCCAACTGCACCCCGGTGGCTAACACAGCGCTTGAAGTAACAGGCTGTGTTCTGTGCCCTACCCATCCGCTCTCGCCACTACGGCCTCTCTCGCCCAACCCAACAGCGCTGCAGAAGTTAAGCATAGCGGCTATGACTGCTACAGTACTATTCGCGTTGGACTGGCCTGTTCTAAAACTCTACTATCCTGTCGCATCTTATTATTAATATATTGTTCTGTACTACTTATAAACGTCGATGGAAAGTTTTCTGTGAAGTGATCTACAGTTCAAAGGAGAACGAGATAACAGAGGTACCTTCAGATTAAGACACAACTTCCGGAAACTTCATTGGCGGCAGGTTTGAGAGATCGATTCCTTTTGTTGAAGGAGAGGAAGAAAAGAAGCATTTGCAAATTGTGGTGTAATTTGAGCTATATCAGCCATTGGGTTTTTAGGAGTTGCAGTCAGGATAACACATCTATTTGGTATAACAAAGGAATTTTGATTCCCAATACTAAAAATAAATCTTAATAAATATATAAATATTAATAAAAAAACTAATAAAACATGACGATAAATATATCATATCCTAAGATAACTTAGTCTGAGACAGCCGAGTGAAGTCGATAATAATTGAAAAATTGAACATAATTGAGATTCTACAGGAGGAAAAAAAATAATTTGTATCAGCACTCGAAATAAACATTTGTGTCAATTTATATATTGCATACAGGTTTATTAAACGTCATCGAACGGATATATGGAATATAATGGAATCTGTGTAGTATAAAATAATACTAGATATATTGTTAAGGAAATCAAAGTTTTGAAGTGCTCTTAAAATCGAATTTTGGGTAAATTATTTATTTTGGGAGAGTAGGTCTTTGGTCTTCCTTACTCAACACACCTCTTACATATCGATCCAACATAACAACCTTTGAGATTATACTTATATTAGTTCTAAATTTCATGTCTTTAAAACTCTTTTAGGTATATTTTTATACAAAATTGAAAATGACATCGTTTTGAAATTAGGCAGCTCAGGAAGCACTAGTATGTGATGCCTACATCCTCGCACCTCAGTTGACGTTCTTGGCAAGCAGCGTCATTACGATAACCGGGTTTAATGTTATTGCCAATCAACAAACCTCTCCAAGCTTTGAAATAAAGAGATAAACGGGATTCTTCAGTCGAGTTAACAGTGTAATTGTAGACTTTGGTCAGAAAATAACCCTCGGACTTAATTCAACAATGGGTTAATTATTTACAAATTACTGTATAGTGTGGTTTACTTCTCAATTCATCGTTCGCACACATTTCTTCGAAGAGGACAACAATAGAATAAAACAGATTGTTTATAGTGAACGGGGAGCTCTATTAGAGCATGTTATAGAACTTTGTCATCCACAATCTTCATGCAAGACAGTGCTCCAACCCACATCTCTACCCCATCAAAACAATTTATTGCGCAGAAACTTGGCAATCGTGTTATCCGTAGGTTTTTCCCAACAATGTGGACACAGGTCTACAAATGTCAATCCACGCGAGTTTTGGTTGTGGGGCTAAAGAACGAGTTTATTTGACACATCCAGTATTACTGTAACTGAGAGATGTCATCTCCCGAGAAATTACAATATTCCAGCATTATCTGCAAAAATACTAGGCATAATGTCACAGATAGCATACGTTGAAAACAAGAGATTGGCGGATATATTGTTAATGTTTTGCAAACCTCATTCTTTGCCTAATGCTCATATTTTTGGACGTCTTTCCAATGTTATTTAAACCTCATTGTTTACCCAAACATATGTTGGTTTCGTATTTTTTATGTGCAATATTATAATATTAATAGCTGTTTAAAGGTTACACTTACTTTTGAAAGACTCCATACATATTAAAATAATCTGCGAATCACCTCTGAGATTCTCTTCTTCTGAATTTATTTTGAATAACTGTAACAGATAGATATTACTAGTGGGTATAATGCAGACAATTTAAATCGCATAAGCTCTTTCTTCTTCTTCTTCTTTTTTTTTTAGGATAACGAAAATTACTTTTATTTTTTTGTTTCTCTCTCTCGGCCATTGGAAGGAACGGAATTTCAAAGTCACACATAGTGACCTACTCTTAAAACATTTTAGTCACTTAAAGCCTTAAAATATACTATAGTCCCCTAATATTCTTTTACCAAAAGAAAAAATGCAACAAGTTAATTTCTCTAAATATTTATCGCAGTTAGCATGAAGTAGACGGAAGAACCAGATTTTAAAGAGTAATTTGTTAAAAACTGTCAGAAGGTCACCCACTTTTAAGAACATGTTTGACACTTTTCAAAATGTAGTACAGCACAACAATAGTCATGTATTTCTTCTTTCTTTTCTTCTTCTATTATTATTGTTGCTATTATTTTTATTATTATTATTATTATTATTATTATTATTATTATTATTATTATTATTATTATTATTATTATTATTATTATTATTATTATTATTATTATTATTATTATTATTATTATTATTATTATTATTATTATTATTATTATTATTATTGTGGTATGCCGTCCGTGTACGTGACCGTTCTCAGGTTGCTCTGGTATGCGACGTGCGAAACATCGCAGTTGAATGCAATAAACACGGCGAGATATATCAGGACCTTTAGGGAATACTACTCTCGATGTTTTTCCAAGCTTCGGCTTCCAGTAACTTCTGCTGGTTTCCAGGTAATCTGTCATTTTCTCTCTATAAAAAGGAGGAAGAATTGCAATGAATTGTGTATTGAACTGCACTGAGTTGTGAGTTACTGGAGTGTCAAAGCACAGTGGGGCGCGAGCCATGGATGGCCTGCAGCCATTAACTATCAACTGTCTAACGTCGAGTGAACTATTTGCAACAGTGATTTAAATACTTTATTTGTAACTAACTGTGAGTCAATAAAGGCATTTGCCACATAATCATTATTATTATTATTGTTGTAACCGTATGCTTGCCTAAATAATTCCTAAACGGATTATTTCTTTTATCTCCACTTCGTTTTGTGTACAATACATTTCACCAGAAGAAAATAAGTTAATGACATCTGTTCACCAGTGTACGTGACATTCAGAAAATTCGATATTGCATGTATTACAAAACCTTTGCAAAGAACTTTCAAAGCTGTCGTCAGTAATTTTTAAAATCCGATGTAGCCTAAGGCTTCTCTGGTATTGAATTTCATGGTGTTGTAAAAATACAAATTTCTGACATCAAGAACAAGGTTTTCATCACAGCAGATTTAAAACTAACAAGAAAATAACACAAGCAAGTGTTAAAGCTATCAACTATTTAAAATGTAACTAACGGGGAGTGATCCCTCAGGAGGCTATTGTAGAATACACTCAGGTTCTAATTTCTAAACGTTTTTTGAGTTCACGATCAATATTTTACGACGGCCTCTAAATATTAAATAAACAAACGTATGTAGAGTGAACTTTGGTAATAAAAATTAAATCGATCATTCTCATTTTTCAACGTTTTTGTTGAAACAAAAGAATCATTGGCAGAATCCTTCGTTTAAATGCATATAATTCTTTATAAGGTTAAAATAAGGGAGCGTTGTCTTTTTATCGCTGTCTCGTACTCATCACTGAAAGGTCCTCTATTAAGATAATACATCCATAAAATTCACCAACATCAAAAACAAAATGCATTCCCAAAGTTAAGAAAATATTTTTTTCCCCTCACTTGCCACATTTCAGTTAATAATTCCCTGAAGCTTTATTATTAGGCGTGCAAATTTATAACTGCTTCTTATCGCAAAAATTTTCAGCGTTTTTCTATACTGAAAATTTCCATTCGAAGCAACAGCCAAGAAATTAGTTTCAAAATTGTTACACTGCTTCTCAAAAGTTCATTAAAAATTACCATTTTGTTTTCGGAATAACATTTCAAATTTGAAAATATATGATTAATTTTCGAAAAAATAGATTTGGAAAGCATGAAAGTAATAATTGTTCATCAATAACGAGAGTTTAATGTAAAATATATAATACATCTATTTATAATTTCAGTTACTGCAAATTTGAAGTTTCAATTATTTTAAAAATAGGCCTTTTGAAACACTATTAGTACAATAAATTTAGAACTATAAATTAATATTTAATACCTATGCCAACTGGAAGTTTGATACATGGCAAAATCATTACTGCTGCCGTATTTAATAAATGGTATAAATTTCAACAAAATACATTTCATACTTGAATTTTCTAAATTTAATAGATGCAGGAGTTTAATTAACCATCAGTTTCTGTTCGCTTTAATGTGAAAGACAAAATGCGATGTTTAAAATTCTTATTTTTAGTTTTCCTTAAAAAAAAACAGTAAATAATTTTATGAGCCAGTAAACTGTTTTATTCAACCATAGTTACTAACATGCGATAATTTACGTATAATATGTTTCTAAGGATGCTGATCTGATAACATAAACATCCTTTGCCGCGTTTTCAAAATATAAATTTTGTAAGACTTCAGGTGTTACTTACCATAATCTCTATAGACACATGATTCTATATTTATTTTATTTGCATGTAGTATAGGAACAAGTTAAAGCTCTCAAAAATAAATCCGAAAAACATTTGCAATTAGGGTACCCACCGGCGAATTTAATTGTATATGTATGTAAATTCGTTGACACTTAATAATCTATGTATATATTACTCATTATATTTGCCCATTGCCCTTAAAATGCTTGCGCGCGCATGTGTCTATGTACAGCACACTTAAAACGAAACGACAGTTAAATACAAACCTTGATGTTTAAGTTCAGCATCTTCCAAGGATGCAACACGAACATTTTCAAGACAGTTATCCTACCTCAATCTACTCTTTACATGGAACATTTTCAATATTTTTTATTTTCTCAAAAATGGCTTAAGATTTTGATTAAAATCCGTAAATTGAAAACGTTTACGTGACAAATAAAATGATGTCTTGAATTTTCTGAAACCATCCTCTGAAGACCTCTTCACTCTGACATGTATGACCGGTAAACCGTAAGTGATACACCAAAAAAACTGTAAATCTCATTAAAACACAATATTTCTGTCATACATGTTTTGTTGAGCTAACCACTTTTGAGATATTCCTTCTTATTTGTTTAAATGTTTCTAAATGTTAAGTTGTCATTCTTTCTTTCGCTTCAGTACTGGGACGGGTAAAAGAACCGAATTTCAATCACGTAACAACCAGCTTATAAAATATCTGACTCGCTTTAACCGTATTTCCTTATTTACGTCCTACTTTATATGTAAATAAGTAATAAGACCAATTCTACTGATGTTTATCATGATTAGCATAAACTAAGTAGATGAATAAGCTAGTTAAAGAATAATTTTTTACAGAATAGGTAGGGAAAGTCATGTGAATAGAACACATCAGACTTATTTTACATTGATCTGTCAATTATGTTTCATAGATATCTATGTTACTTCGGTTAACTGCATGTCCATAAAATGCTTAATGTTCCCACTTATCTTAAAAGTATGCTTATGTGTTTATGATTTTCATGAAAGTAATTAGGTAATATTAAAATTTCACATTCAAATGGTTACGAGATGAAAACTTGATTAGATGGAGCTACCCAGAGAAGGTTATTTCCCGGGGTTTTCCCTATTCTAGGAAAACAAATATGAGTAACTGAAAGCTCAACAGACCAGGAATTCATTCATTACCCGATATAATCTATAGGTTAAAAGACGTTATACTAATATTATAAAAATGTATGTCATTTTTTTAGTTTTCTAAAAAATTTAAATATTTCAATGTATCATTTCAGGATTTGAAATCTTCAAATTTCAGCGAGGACTAGGCTTAAACTGCACACTATATTCCACCACAAAACCAAAATATTCCAATCAAAATAAACATTATGTCTGTTTGCAGAGGATACACGTGGTTTAGAATTCGACCCACAAAACTTCTCGCTGTGTGATTCTTCTTCCATTCCACTGCGAGTTGTAATTCGCTGGCATGAGCAAAGATAGATAGCATACACATAAAATATAAAGTATCGCATACACAAATTACATATTACACCATAGATAACGAAACTGCAAAACAAAAGAAAGACAGTTTTAATGGACTCCAGCCAGCACCTAATAATTTGTCTACAGCATACTTTGTGAGCCGCCAATTTGTCGGGTATTGTGGAGCACCGCAAATAGTTGAGAATTATCACAATGTGGTTAGTGTTTTCAGAACCAATTTGCTGAAAATAGTCTATGCGCAATCACGAGACAAATAGCATTTAAAATGAGTAGGTGGATTTTTTAATTTGGGAATATGTATAAAGAATATAACACTTGCATTTTTCTTATGAATGTTTTCATTAAAGAAGTGGCATTAATAATAATAATAATAATAATAATAATAATAATAATAATAATAATAATAATAGTAAATGAACCATTGTTAAGACCTAATTAAAAATTGAATAAAGAACATCCTTTTTCGCTACAGTATTCTAAAACTTAAGAGCAAAAGATTGCTGATAATGAGAATATAAATATTATATGACAAACTGATAAGTCCTTACGATAAAATAAGAGAAAAAAATTTGGCAGAGTAACAATGGTAAGAATTTTTCTAAACTCAAAGCGTTTTATTCTGCTTTGGTGACTAAGGATAGGATAGTATAAGTTCGTAAGGGTCTATGAACTGAACCTGAGGCTATTCTACCTGCATCCCCAGAGGGACGATCCCGGGATGGAGGATGAGGTGAGAGCATACACCGGACGACCGGAACCAGGATAAGAACACTTACAGTTTCCAGACTAAAACACCCCCGACTGAATCAGACCAGGCTCAGGGTTCAACGCGTTCCTTATCCCAGCAAATAGCCGAAGTCGGGGAATCAGATTGTCATTTTGAGCACCTTTTTCCCAGCTAAGCTGCACTCATCCCATCGCCGACACCTCTGACCCTGAGAAAAACCAACGGGATTAAGGAAGGAATCAGGTGACAATGAAAACGACATAGAGGGAGGGAAAATTCGCGGATGAAAGAAACCTACCCAGCATTCGGCGACGTGGTGGAAACCCATGTGTTAGGTTGACTTTATACCTGAGTGAAATAGTCCTAATTATTGCTATTCTTGTGCAGATATTTTTTAACTTGACAGAAAAAAAATCTGATGTGCTAAACTCACATATTACCATTCTCTACTTATGCTGGAGCAAACTATTCTTACAAAAATGTTATTCGGTTTTCTAATACATACTCACGAATATAAACATTAGCAGTTTGATTTTATTCCATGTTATTTCATTGCTTTAGGGGAATATGGAAATAGGATAAGTGGAACGATAATAGTCGGTTGCTATGTGAAGGTACTGAAATTCCGTTTTCTTTGCTTGATTATTTTTATAGTGTTTAACACCTGCTTTTACTACCATAGCACCGCAGGCACTGAATGACAGGAAGATGCAAGGAATGATGATGGAGCACCGGTGGAATGCGATTGAGGGGGAAAACCGGATAAAACCCTTTGTCTACCACAAATACCACATGTAATCACCTGGAATCGAAGTCAGGTCTAACCACTCGGCCACAGCGCAGTGCTTTACCTGATCAGAATAAATAAATGTGAACAAGAAGCTTCCATTTAAGAGAAATATAAGCTTAGGGAAATTGAAACCAATTACCAGGAATATCTCGGAAATGGTAGCTCCTTAATAAAAATGTATTATATCTTTTAATAAGATCTGTCTTAAGGTTTACCAGTTTACAAAAGTCATTTAGAATGAAGAGGACTAAGAGACTGTTCCCAGAAAGCTCAAGATAGATATTTTATTTACCATGTAAATATTTAGCATACGGTATTTTAACCAAAATGGTTAGTGCTGTTTCAAATTTGGATACATCTTTCATTTAAACGGTAGTTTGTGGAGGGGAGATTGTTCTTAAAACTCTTCATATCGCATATATGAAAGATTCTGAACTTAAATTATGCTTGATATTAAACCGACTTTTTGTTTTTGAGTTATGCACAGACACGCGGACACACACTGGCCTTTTTCTAATGTGTTTTATTATTGATTTAATTGTTTTTTCACACAAGCCGTGTGTAGGACAGGAGCTCGATAGGTAGAGTCAGACTGAAAAATACAATGCAATGATGTTATTATTATTACTGTTATTATTGTTATTGGTGGTGGTGGTGGTGGTGGTATTGGTATTAGTAGATATTATTAGTATTTACTATTATTCATTGTTATTGGTGGTGGTATTGGTATTGGTGATATTGTTAGATATTTATTATTTTTCATTATTATTATAATTATTATTATTATAATTATTATTATAATTATTATTATTA